>OU015495.1:133917201-134107201 GCA_907164885.2 Dolomedes plantarius | reverse complement strand
CAAAGAGAATTTTGTATTTTTGTGCTTTGGACACCTAAGGGCACAAAAATTGAAAAAATAGCAAGAGATGATTCTTTTGGGAGAACAATATGAAGGACAAATTGAGACAATTTTATTTTGACTGTTTGCTGCCGGAACTATTGGACCCACGTTTCCCTCGATCACTACCCATAAGAAACCCGCAATATATAATTGACGCTATGAAAATGAGAGCAATAAAAGCAGCGGGAAATTAATTCAACATTTTTATAATTATTAATAGATTCATGTAATGCAATTGTAAATTATTATTATTATTATTATCACTATTATTATTGTAATTATTATTATTATCATTATTATTATTATTATCATTATTGTATTTTTATTATTATTATCATTATTGTATTGTATACACATAAAATGATATTTTCATTTATTATCATATCCCTATGTGATAGCCTATGTCCATAAATATCAATAAAACATTTAAACATTGGAATTTTCTGTGTCAACCATAGTCAAGTAACCATAGCAACACATCAAACTGCATTTCCATTTATTATCAGTAAAACATTTAATATTTTAAAGATTCAAGTGGAGGAGGTATTGATAAATACAAAAAGGATTTTTGAAATTGGCAACGTTTAAGGGTTTATTCAAGAAAATTACATTTGGAACTACGCTTTTTATTGGAGATTTCAGGTAAAAAAAGATTTACAATTTATTGGCTATCAACTGGAAATTTATTTGTATAATATTACAAAACTTTATGTAACTTATAAACTTTATGTTTTTGAATTTATGTACATTTTATGCACAAAGGATAAATCGAACTTGAATTATTGAACTTTATTAAAAAATCAGCGTGTTTCATCGAAACTGTGAAATTTATTGATTATTTCGAATAGGCCTATGTTTGCTCCTTTTTAAGTGAAAAAGTATTGCTTCAATTGAGCTGAAATTTTGTATAAATATAGTTGGTAGTTTCAGATTAAAACATAGGCATATTATTTTTTGAAATCAGGCCCAGGAGTTTTTTAATTAATGTTTTAATGATTTTGCCCATAGAAGTTCATTATTCCGACAGCTTCCGCGGCTGTTACTCGTTGACAGCGAGACTTTGGGGACGAATCGTACCAAAATCGGCACGCGGGTGGCCACGGACACAATTCAGTGACTGACTGACTGACAGATAACGCACAGAATAAACCACTAGACCTAAAGGGCTAAAATTTTGCATGGCGATTCTTCTTATAGTGTAGGGGTGCACTAAGAAAGATTTTTGAAAAATTCTTCTTAGATTTTTTGAAATTAAATTTTAAGCTGTTTTTGTAACTTGCATTTAAAATAATCTGAGGGTTATAGAATTTATATCACGAGAAAGATAATAAAAAATTTCTTTAAAATGAAATCTTTTTCGAATCTTTACCTTCATTTTCTGATTTTGGGTGAAGTTTTAAAGATTAATTTTTAGAATTTTATTTATGAATGTTGATCACAGTGGTTTCTTTTCTTTTTGTGGTACTTTAAATTAATTTTACGTCACGTGCATAACAAAGAAATAAACTGACATAAAAAATATTTTTTTTCTTCCTAATGCGGCAGACGATTGGACATTATCCAAAAGAAATATTAAAATACAGTAAAAGAAATGTTCCTCAAACTGTACTATATTAACTGTGCTATATTCTTTAGTATGTTCTATTAGATTTTATTTGAATATTTTCTTCTACATTATTTTGTCTATACGAATTTTTTTATAAATATATTTTTGTTTTTTTGGCATTAATTGCATACATTGACCGTTGTATTTAATTTGAATGTACTCCGTAGCGAAGCACGGGTATTCAGCTAGTATTTACTAATGAAGAAAAAAGTTTTGTAATATCTTCAATCCTGTTAACAGTAGGTATTTATCGCTTTGTTTTTAAGTGTACAACGTTCCATAAATAAAAAAGATACAGGGACGTTTATTCTTTTATATACTCAATGAAATTTTTCAATTTTTATTTGTGTTTATGTACATCTCCATTTTTTACTAACTTAAATGTCTAAATGTTTAACCCGAGTCTCTTTCTATGAATCTCTCATGTTACCCAATGCAGTGAAAAAAAAAGGAATTCTGAAAAGAAAATGTTTTTAATTCTCCATCTGATTTGAACATAGATCTGTTTTGTTTGAAATTATTGCAAGTTAATCGATTAAATGAAGCTTGTAACGCCCAGTGTACCAATGTTTTAGAATTGAGTTGAAACATGTAGATACTCATAATAGTCAGTCTGACTCATAATAAATACTTTTGCTTTCGAGGACATTTTTCGAGGACATGTTCTCTTTAAAAGGGATATTTTGGCAACTCTAGTTGTAGCGAATGAGCGCTGTGTTTTGTTTTTGTAATTGTTTTTGTTTTTGTTTTGTAATTAAAAGTAATTTAATTTGGATATATAACAAAATGCTGATTTTTTTAAGCATAGAAAATGCATAGAAAATGCATTTGATTTGATTTTTGAAAAACTTTTTGACAGATCTACCCAAATTGGGATTGAACCCTAAAATATCCTCTTACTGCGCCACTGGTGTATGTGTGTTTGTTTAGTTGAAATCTAATCTGAAAATCTAAAGAACTCTTCTAAAAATTCTCTTGTGTTTTTGGATGTAATTTTACTTTAAAATATATTTTGTTTATAGGTATAATCGAAATATTTAAAAATAATTTTAGTGGTATTATACTTTCGTCATTATTGAGAAATTTTCCTGAAAAAGTGTAAACTTATGTTATGTAAAACAGCAATTTTTTAATATTTAAAAATTGGAGAAAAGGTTTAGAAGAAAAAAAATTATGCGCGAACCATCACAGAAATTTCTCTACCTATTTGGAGATGAGGCTGCCTTACTTAGCCCTGTTTCAAAACTTGACAGTGGTATCCTAGGTTTGCAAAAGTCCACGTATCTCATTCCAATTATCTCAACCCCCCCCCCCTTCTCCCCCATGGGGTTCCGCTTTCACACTCCAACATGTGTTGACATGATACAACACATCCATCAAAGTCAACCCGTGGTCAGGGGTGGCTCTTGGTCTTCTGATTGGAGGAATATTCGTGCAGGGTAACCGCCCCTCTTCTGGTAACACGGAAGAATGTTTTCCCCGGAAAAAAAAAAAAATCGAGTGATGCATCCCCTTAAGCAGGGAATGGATATTACAAGATACGGATAATCCACTTGAGATGGAAGATGAAGTTTTATTACAAAAATTTAGACTGTGCAAACATGAATTTATGTGTTTATTACATTTTTTCTACAACATCTTCAGCATTTATGAGCTCTAAAAGCTTTTTATTTCTGACTAACAACTATTTTGTCTTCCATTATTTAATTAATGTTTCTAAATTTTGATTAATTTTAGCAGAATTCCTTGCCGGGATGTTGTTTCGATTTCTTGCACCATAGTTTTTGGGTTTGAAGAGCCTCAGCTTCAAATTTGCTGCTTCTCTTTTTCTTTTTAATGCTAGATGCTTCCTGCCACGTACTGTTGAACTGTCTAGAAAATAATAAAAAATACATAGTAAATGAGATAGCACATGGAACAGAGCTATTATGTCATACATAAAAATCAACATATGTTATTTCATAGAAGTTATTGTCACAGATTATATAGTAAAACTGCAAATAATTATGAAGAAGAGTTCTATGCAGGCATTTACATAAAACTATGTATGTTACGTAAAACATACAATTGTTTAATTTCTATAAAGTATGGTACTAAAAAAATTTTAATTATCTCCAACAATTTCAGTCTGAAATTTATATTTTAAAACTTGTTACAAAAATTTGATTTAAATTTATCAAAATCCAAATAACTTACTTGATGATTGAGCAATATGTCAAGACTTTGTTTCTGCTGTTTTAGTGGTAGTTACAATCTTAGGTATTGTAATTCACTTTGAATAACAACAACTTTCTGGGGGAGGGGGGGGAATTAATTAGTATAAATAGCAAATAATTTTACTTTAAATTTATTTAAAATATTCAAATTTTCCAAAAGCATTATGAAACAAACATTCATTTTGTTAGTTACAATAGCTATTTTTTTCTCTGGGATTTTTCGAAGCTTTATGATTATTAAATACATAGTTGCATTTAACAATCACAAAGCTAAACATAATTCTGATATATGACTGAGCATTGGCAGTAATCTTTTGAAGCACAATTATTAAATTTATATTTGCTATTTAAGTGTACAATGTCATGGTCTCAATCCCCACCCTCAAATATTAATAATGCGGTGATCTTTACCTGGTAACAAAGCCTCCTGCAACAAAATATTTTGATCTTTGTTTAATGATTAACTAACAGCATTTTTAAAAATTTATAATAAGATTTATAAACAAAAATAGAAATATGATATTCTTGTACACAAATGCCAGAAAAGTCTAACAGAACATTTTTAGTACTTATTGTCCCTTAAATAAGCATTACGACATTTTAAAATTTTGCTTTAATTAAATTTATTTATGATAAATATCTTGCAATGTAAAAATATGATATATTATAAATAGCATTGAAAATGATTAAAAGAAATTCTAATAAACAGGTAATTAAATACAAAATTAATAGTTTACTTACCATCCATTTTTTTCTGTTTTAAAACAGCCTACAAGTAAAAAAATAATAATAAAATATTAGGATATTGCTAAAGTCAAATTACATTTTTTTCTTTTCAAATACAACTGAAATTACTTACCAATGCAGATGAATAGAATGACTCATCAGTGATGCCTTCACTGCACTTTTTTCTCGATCTCCTCTAATGAAAAATTTGATGTCCTTTGAGACAATTTTATCTACAAAATGTAAAATAAACTGCCACGTTGATCGAAGTCAAAGCGCGGGTTTTTTCCTATACTGTATACTTTTTCTTGAACCCCAACGCAAGGAAGCAATTAAAATGCCGTGTTTGAGGCAGTTCAGTCGGACGGTTTCGCTAAATTGACCGTCGAATCCCCCCCGCAGGTTAGGGTTCATGAGGGACCCCAGCTTCCGCAAAAGGGAGGAGAAAAAGGGCGTGGCTTGACCATATAAGGTTTTCTTACACATCTTGACGTCATCATTTGCGGAAGCGCAAATTGTTTGATCAGCATAGCTAAAAAGAGTGCTCACCCCCTACTCTCGCAACAACCCCCCGTTTGCGAAACGAGAGACACAAAGCTCCAGCGTTTGTTCTGCATACGGGCCGTAGACTGCCATCCAGTTTTTTTACAGCTCACTACGCGATATGAATACTTGAGCTACTTGATTCATTCACATTCAAGTTTGTTTACTTTCAGAGTTCATCGCAAAAGTAAACAGATTTTTAAAAACTGTTAAATATACAGCTAAAAACATCCAATTTTTTTTAGTTCTGAATGTTTTATAGAAAAATAGGCTGAACAAACGTGATTTGATGGAGAAGATATTAGTTTTTAGGTAACAAAAAATTCTGATTCACATCTGAAATTGAAATTAAGCCTAACCGGCGGTTTGTTTACTGAGGGCTTCAATTGGAAGATGAGTACAGCCCGGAAGTGTTATACAGAGACAAGGGCTATTATATATATAATTGCCTCCCATTCCACTAAGTGATAGAAGACTTTGAAAGAAAGCATATCTATCTTTAGACACAAATAAGCATTAATAATTTACTCAATTTCAAATTTTCCGAGTGGGGGGGGGGCGGGATATTGTTAATCGGAGTACTAAAATAAAGGAAGGAAGTTTTCATAAGAAGTTAGAGCACGCTAATGGAAATAATCAGAGAAAATGCTTAAAATTCTGTAATGACTCGTAATGACTGACATAAAAACAGAGCATATGATTCATAAACAGTTTGAAATACGAAAAAAGACTTAACAGCAGTTCTCAGTGAACATATTCTAACTAGGACGGATGAATAAACTTTTAGCCATCGAGAAATGTTTCAGTAAAGAAATTCAAAACCTTTTAATGTCTTTCTAAAAGGTCTCTCTCTTAAAAAGTAAAAAAGAAAAAGAAAAATTAGAACTTTAGCTTGCTTGTGATTAGTTCCTTAGGTTACTAGAGTTACGGAAAATTGTCAGTGGTTACTGACTTCATTCTGTAAAACCTTAAAAAAGGTCATAGAAAATTAACTATATTTAAGATAACCTACAATAAAATTTTAAAACTGAAAAAAACATGAAATTATTAGCTTAATTTTCAGTACAAACAAATATTCAAATTTTTTTTTTAAAATAATGCATTGTTGCGTATATCATATTAAGATTGTAGACTCAACTTGTTATTTCTTGAGTTGTCCATAATGCATAAATAAAATAAATTCGCCTAATTGGAAAAATTTCGCATTTTCCATTGAAAAATTTTAAAAATACGTATCAATCATACTGATCCTAGAGCTCGCCGAATCGTACTATTAAATATCTGAATGGTACGCGGGCTGCCGCCCGCATACTATAGTGGTTAACGTTCTGAGCTGCCACGTAGTGGGCTTGTGTTCAAATCCCGCATAAGGCTTGGTATTTCCTTGTCGTCCCCCTCATAGGGAGCAATGCGGGCTCACCATATAGTGCTCCTATAATAAAGCAGCCAGCAAGACTTCGCTGGTCTTCATGAACCAATGTCAGGTAACTACCTACCGTCAGAGACAAGTGCCTACCTCAGTGGGAAAAAAATTGAAAGCGGTAATTCAGAAACTAGCTGAAAGAAAACAAAATGGTTTTAAAATATAAATACTATTTTACTCAAAGTGATATTTTAAAAAATTCAACTCTGCACGTTGAATTGAACCGTATTATTTTCAATCTACATGAAGCAATAGGTAATGGAATATTACGACAGCATTGGTTCTCAGCTCGACTAAAATGTAAATGTGCCAACTAGATAATTTGCTTACTGCAGAAGATTGGATGCAGAAGATTGGAAACATTATCATAAAAGTTTATGAATTGCAATTAAAATTTGCGTATGACAAGATTGCGAGAAACATCCGTGCCAAGAGTGTTTTCTTAATGGGAGATGCCGGTAATTGTTTTTTACGATTTTTTTTTTCATTCCGCTCACTTTCGTGAGCCTAAGCCGTATAGCAGAAGTATCAGTATCAATTCCAATAAGTCATGTATACCTATAATGTCTTTGCTTGTCTTTCTTGATTGAATTCGGCTATTTCTCTGTAGAATTTATTATTTCCAGATGATGTTTTTTTTTTCTTCTATAAATCTTTATATTAACATATTTCTTTCGTTTTGGGGAAAAAGATCTTTAGTATTTGTGAAGTCTGAGGATATATGAACTCTAAATTTTCCTACATGGCAGAAGTAATATATTTCTAAACATAAACAGGTGACCTTCCAGAATGAATTTTGCCCACATTATAACAATGTCCGATATCCGACAAACACAAAATTTAGTTCATTATTAAGTTCGACTTGCATTTTCTGCAGACAAGAATTGAATTCTTACACCAATTTTCTTAAGTTTCCGATGCCGATTAAATTTAAATTCGTATGAGAATTTCTTGGTAAATTTGTCCATTACTGAGACTAATTTTATAACTATACGGCCCAAACAGATCGATAGAGTTCATTGCATCACATTAAATGCAGAAACAAGTTTTTCGAGGTTTAATGACACTTCCTGCAGGCAAATAGACAATCGCAAAATTTTAAAATGAATAGGACTTTTCTTGCATGTGAGAAAATATTATGTGTTACCTAATACTAAGAAGTGAAGAAACACGAAACAAAACAAAGTGGAGACTTGCGGAAAATAAAAATTTCTCAATCCTATAGAGCAAAACTGCATCGGGAAAACTAGAGCAGATTTTTGCTTCGATCACATTACTTCTCCTTATTAAATATTTATGGAGGCGTAAAAGATTCATCGACCTGTCGTCCCGCGAAGAGGTTTCAGACGCATCCCTTCCTCAAACATGCCGAGTCATTTATCTTCTGATACTAACACATCATGTTCGCACAAATGCCGCTCAAAAATGCAAGGGGGATTTTACTTTCTTATTGACTCGAAGGTGTCTCCACGGCGCGATTTTTTTCAATCTTTTATGAGCACACTACCTCATTTAATCTTACATAAGAACAGTACTTACACTTGAAATTAATGAATTAAGATGGAAACTCAAATAATGATCTTCAGGTTATCTGTTTTATGGTGTATGATGAATTTTTCGCAATGAATTTACCATGAAATGAGCTAAAAGGGAAGGAAGGGGAGAGGAGAATGAGACAAATGAAAGAAGGCTTTTTGGAATGCTCAGACTGTTGCGGTTCAGTTGACATTTACCGGTTTCAGTGGTTCAACTTGCAAGTTCAGACTAGGTTATTCGAATTTTTTAATTTTATATGTCATAGTGTAACTCTAGGAAAGATGGCCATAGTTTTTAAATATTGAAATAAAAATTCTTAGAATGCAAACACAAGAAATATTTATGCATATTTAAAATTCTTATACATACACTCATCATATTTTGAGCAAAAAATAATTAAACATTGAGAACGAAAAGTGGGAAACATAGTTTGAAATTAAAATGACAGATGGCCATCTTTCCTTCAAGCCGAGGAGAGATGGCCATCCAAAACAAGAAAGAAAAAGTGAAGTTAAAATAGCAAAAAACAACACATTTCATATAGTTAATCATGAAAACTTATAGCAATTTGCAAAGATGCAATTATATCACGGAAAATGAGTGAATAAAATTCGAATAAACAACATTTGAAGTATAATTTCAACCCTTCACTTTTCGTAAAATTTTACCACATTTTTGACAAAGGTCTTGATAGTTTATACACGTTTCATGTAACCACTTCAGGCACCATATACATTTTACCCAGTCATCCTTTATGGTTATGATATTATATTCTTCTCCCCAACCAACACAGTGATCCGCATCAAATTCTATTCTCTCGAAATCTGTAGAATCTCATAATTTCAAATGTATTCCATCTTCTTCGCTACTGGAAGTGTCGTGTTTTTGTTTCTTTCTCGCGTTTATTTTAGGCTTTTTACTGGTTTTAAGCTTATTTATCAACTTTATCTATTTCTGGGATGAAAGTTTCCGACGTTTATCAATATTTTCTGGTGACGTCAAAAGCATAGCTACCTGTTTGGTACGTTTTCTAACTGTTTTTGTCGTGGTTACATTAGGAACTGGTGCATATAATATAATTATAAACATTAAAGTTATATAATTATTTTAAATATAATTATATTTAGTTAAAATCCCCACTCCGTATAATTTTTAAATATTGATTAAAGGTGGTCATCTCTCCTCGATTTTATGTGGCCATCTATCCTGAAATTGAAGGACAGATGGCCACCCAATTTAAAGCGTCACTCCGCCATTGTACGTCTTTGTTTTAGGCTTAGAAGCAAAGATTGGATTATATACGTGCCTTAAAAGTCCGTAAAGTAAATAAAAAATGTAATGTACGTATTGCAAAACATTCAGATACCTAACTCAACAAAAATATTCAACCACTAAATTAAATAAACATTAAAATTTCATTTAATTTTATAAAAGAAAAACACAGATGTAAATCACAATGAATGAACTCGTTGAACACTTCCTACGAAAAAAGTTTAAACTGCCATTTATGATCAAGTTTTGGAAATATTTAGACTGGTCATCTCTCCTCTATGGCCATCTATCCTAGAGTTACCCTATATATATATATATATATATATATATATATACGCACACACATACACATGTATATGTGGGGGGGGGGGGTTTACGAGCGGTGCGGTCAAATTTTTGCTACGCGAGGGCAAATTATACCGGGACCTACAGTTTAAAGCCGATTCCGAACGTCCACACTACAAACATCCATGCCAACAGTAGGACTCGATCCCACAAGATCTAAACTGAATGCCAGTGCCCTAGTCATTCGGCCATCACATGGCTCTATCTCTCTCTCTCTGATATATATATATATATATATATATATATATATATATATATATAATGTGTGTGTGTGTGTGTGATGTGGTGGAAAAGATGTATTTTAGATATATTTTAAATTAGTTCTCGAACCCGAACATTTTCGGAGACACCTTGCGGTAGAGTTCATACTAAAGAACAGTCTCAAAAATTAAAGTACTTTTAATAAAATTAAACTAAATAAATCAAAAAATTAATTGGCTAATATAACCTTCATTTTGAATTCGATTAAAATACGCAGTTTAACGTTTGAGTACACGAAACTGAACCGCAAGAAAATAATCTCCGGATTAGGATGCGCTCGGGCTTACTCAAGCTCAAAATCGCCACCAGAAAGCACACTCCTTATCAAAACAGAAACCCAAACTTGGGTGATAAGAATTATGGCACTCTTTACTGCGTCTACTGAATGACCATGGCGAATTCGCTGACAATACAGTTGTCTCGTTCGAGAAGGGCATAAGAACAGACACATAACCTTGCTAGCACGGTGAATCAATCACTCCCGGTCTAGGAGAGAAGGAAAAAAAAGAATGCTGCTATTATGAATACTTTTTGATTTCTGAAGTTATGAGAGCGGGAACCTAAATGGATTTCTACAGAGCTGAACAGGGAATAAGAAAAAATTAATAATAAAAATGTCAGGGAGATTACGTGTAAAGTTAATGGAATTTTACCTTCAAAGACTTAGCAATATTTGGATTTCTTCGTCCTGATAAATTAAGTTATACAAGAGATTATTCAGGTAGATTATTAATGAAGAAATTATTCTTGATAGTCTTTATAATAAAAACAAAATGTGAAAAATAATATATTCTTCAGTGATGGGCTTATGCACACACACACACACACAAACACACATATATATATATATATATATATATATATATATATATACACATATATATATACTAGTTGAATACCCGTTCTTCGCTACGGAGTGCATTCAAATTAAATACAACGGCCAATGTATGCAATTAATGCCAAAAAAAAACCCAAAAAATATATTTATAATAAATACATGGGTCAATGTATGCATCTAATGAATGCATCTAAAGAAAGTTACAAAACCAGCTTGCATTGGGGGGAAAAATGTTACAAAACCAGCTTAAAAATTTAATTTGAAAACATCTAAGAAGAATTTTTCAAAAATCTTTCTTAGTGCACCCCTACACTATAAGAAGAATCGCCATGCAAAATTTCAACCCTTTAGGTCCAGCGGTTTGGTCTGTGTGTTATCTGCCAGTCAGTTACGGAACTGTTTATATATATACTAGCTGAAAACCCGCGCTTCGCTACGGAGTACATTGAAATTAAATACAACGGTCAATGTATGCAATTAATTCCAAAAAAAAATAAATATATATATATTTATAATAAATACGACGATCAAAGTATACAATTGACGTAAAAAATATTTATAAAAAAATAGTAAGGGATATTTTTATAGACAAAATAAAGTCCAATCGTCTGCCGTATTAGCAAGAAAAAAATATTTTTTTGTCTATTTTTTTTTTGCACGTGACGATAAATTTATTTAAAGTACCAGAAAAAGAAATCACGTGATCAGCATTTAATAAATTAAATTCTAAAAATTAATCTTTAAAAATTCACCAAAAATCAGGAAATGGAGGTAAAAATTCGAAAAAAATTTCATTTTGAAGGAATTTTTATGATCTTTCTCGTGATATAAATTTTATAACCCTCAATGTATTATTTTAAATGCAACGTAAAAAAGTTTAAAAAACAGCTTAAAAATTTTATTTTAAAAAATCTAAGAAGAATTTTTGAAAAATCTTTCTTAGTGCACCCCTACACTATTAGAAGAATCGCCATGCAAAATTTCAGCCCTTTAGGTCCAGCGGTTTGGTCTGTGCGTTGTATGTCAGTCAGTCAGTGAATGAATGAATGAATGAATGAGTCAGTTACGGAACTGTTTTATATATATAGACTAGCTGAAGTACCCGGCGATGCCCGGGATTTTAAGAATGTTTGTTGTTAACCAAAATCAATTTAAAAATTAACACAGTATAAATAACATAAAAAATATATGTGAAATGTTATACACGTCTCAGATTTTCAGCCTTTCATCATTGTAATACTAAAATCTGAAAAGTAAAAATGTCAAATTCTCTAATGTTTGTTAACCAAAATTAATTTAAAACTAAGCACAGTATAAATAACAGAAAAAATCCTTGTGAAATCTATAAATATATAAATTTATAATAAACTCCTCAGAATTCAGCTAGAATCAGCCTTTCATCATTGGGGTAAAAAAAAGAAGCTGCAATTACAGGTTCAGCAGAAATTTCCAATAGAACAATGATATGACTGCAGCGTTGCCTCTTAAAAAATGAAGTGTTTGATTGAGGGCTGCAAACCATTCAACTCCTCTCCACATTTAACTCCTATAAACATCCTCTACATATTAAATTCCCTTTCTCTCCATAATAAACTCCTCAGAATTTTTGTATATTCAGCCTTTCATCATAGTACCACTAAAAACTGAAACATCCTCTCCAGAAATATAAATTTATTAATTTCAATAATTAAACACACACAAATATATAAATTACGCAAAAGTTTTTTAACCAACATTTGAATAATTCGTAAATGAAAAAGCATATGAAAATAAAGATAATAAGAACTTCCGGAATCGAAATTAATTACCCTTAATTTTTAATTAATAAAAAACCAACATAATATGAATAAAAACGATAGTTGTTTAAAACCATATGAAAATAAAGCTATTATAAAGATAATAATAAAAAAAGCATAAAAAAATAATGCTCGCGCATGAAGTTACGTTACGATATAAAGATAGTAATAATAATATAAACCGCGTGCATAAAATATTTAGCTTTTCAAGCGAAATAAATTAATTTTTAGAAAAAAACTACTTTTAATCGAGAAATTAAATACATTGCACAAAATTTTGATTTTACCAACTTTCCACCCTACAATTTACACCCTACTTCTTTTAAATAGGGTGTAAATATAAAGTTTTAACAGCCAATTGAATGCCAGTTAAAAACGATTGTTGTTTAAAATCATAAAAATTACGCTTATTATAAAGATAATAAAAATAAGCAAAGGAAAATAATGTGTACGCATGAAGTAAACGTTACGATATAAAAATAGTAATAAAAATCTATATATATAAAACAGTTCCGTAACTGACTAACTGACTGATTGACTGACTGACATACAAAGTACAGACCAAACCGCTGAACCTAAAGGACTGAAATTTTGCATGGCGATTCTTCTTATAATGTAGGGGTGCACTAATAAAGATTTTTGAAAAAAATTTCTTAGATTTTTTAAAATTAAATTTTTAATCTGTTTTTGTAACTTTTTTCAAGTTTGCATTTAAAATAATAATTTGACGGTTGTAAAATTTATATCACGAAAAAGATCATAAAAATTCCTAAAATTTATATCACGAAAAAGATCATAAAAATTCCTTTAAAATGAAATTCTTTTCGAATCTTTACCTCCATTTTCTAATTTTTGGTGAATTTTTAAAGATTAATCTTTACAATTTAATTTATTAAACGCTGATCATGTGATCTTTATCTGGTACTTTAAATAAATTTATCGTCACGTAACAACGAAATAGACAAAAAAAAAAAATTTTTTTTTGTCTTGCTAATGCGGCAAACGATTGGACATTATCCAAAAATATTAAAATACAGTAAAAGATATGTTCCTCAAACTGTACTATATTCTTTAGTATGTCCTATTAGATTTAATTTCAATATTTTCTTCTACATTATTTTGTCTATAAAAATATCCCTTACGATTTTTAAAAAAATATATTATTTGTCTTATGGTTAGAATACTAAAGTTTAAATAGTGGCGCCATCTACTGAACACCTGTGAATCGAGAAAAAGTTGTTGGTTATTTATTAATTGAAAATATTGGAAAGTTCTTGTGGATCTGTAAATATACATGTGGTAACAGTTTTAAAATTTATAAATTATCAACCTACACAGGTGATAATTTATCCGGCGTTGCCCGGGATTTTAAGAATGTTTGTTAACCAAAATCAATTTAAAAACTAAGTACAGTATAAATAACATAGAATAAAAAGCATGTCAAATGTTATACGCATGAATAAAAAGAAAACCCAACATAAAAAACCATAAATTTACAATAATTTCTTCAGAATTCAGCTAGATTTAGCGTTTCATCATTGGAGCAAAAAAACCCTGAAAAGTAAAGCATAAAATATATACATTTATAATAAACCACTAAAAGCTGAAAAGGAAAAATGTCAAATTGTCTTTAGGAAAGTAAAGAATTTTGAAAAGTAAAGCTGAAAAGTAAAAATGTCAAATTGTCGAATGTTTGTTAACCAAAATCAATTTAAAAACTAAATACAGTATAAATAACATAGAAAAGATTTAGCCTTTATCATTGGACAAAAAATCCTGAAAAGTAAAACATAAAATATATAAATTTATAATAAACCTACCAAAATCCATTAAAAAACTAAACACAGTATAAATAACATAGAAAAAAAAGTATACGAAATGTTATACACATTATTATTTTTTATTTTTTTTTATTTTTCATATTATTAATAATTTTTAAAAATAATAAAATAAAATAAAAATAATTAAAAAATAATAAATAAATGATAATAATAATAATAATAATTTAAAAAATAATAAAATAAAAGGTGAAATAAAAAAGCCTCTATAAAAAAGCTGAAAATACAGGTTTAGCAAAATGTGAACGATCCGTATTTGAACCCGCGGCGTGTAGCGTAGTAAATGAATGCTTTTACTGAATGCGCGACAATGACATGCTACTTTGTTGTGTAAAGAGGAAAATATTTGACTAAGTTTACTGGAAAGTTGCTATGGGTTGGTGAATATACATGTATTTATGGAGTGAGAGGAGTTTTAAGTCAGAAATAAGTTAGCAGGATAGAAGCTTAGTCTTCAACTCTTCAATAGACACAAAGACATAAGCGAGGGGGGTTGTAGTAGCGATTAAAAAAGATCTCGTGACACTTAGCGTGGTTGATTCGAATTTTCCATCGCCTGTGGTAGTGTCAATATGCCGTTGGATCCGATTTATTTTAGAGTATAAAATCTGACTTGAAAGATTATTATTTTCATTTATTATTCTGGTTTAATATATATCTTGAAACTTTTTGATTTTATTTATTTTTATCTTTTCGCTCGCTGTTTGCCAGCTAACCCTAACGCGGACGCCATATTCAGAGGGGTGATTCCACAAAGTGTAACAGCTTACATTTAGTTTCAAAATTCTTGGTTTTTTATTAATTAAAAATGAACGGTAATTAATTTCGATTTTTGAAGTTCTTCAGACCCTCGGCTGTTTTTAAAGACGCCTGTATGTAAAATTTCACGATCGTTGCTCCTAAACTGTGGATTTCTATACAATTACAGAGATACAAACATTCATTTTTATATATTAGATAGATGTGTTTGTGTGTGTGTCTATGCACGTGCGTGCGTGACGGGGAATGAACGTGCGAAATGGATGACGAACTCTAGGACATTTTTCTTCCTGTAAAGTCCCTTGGTTAGAAGTCCATTCCTTTCTGTTCCGGTAAGTCGAGCTGGAACACGGGGCTAAGGTATCCTTCTACCCTTGGACTGGTGTTCCGGATCAAGTGACCATAAGAAGCAGCTATCGTTCGCTTTCTTTTACGATTAGAATTTTATGAGGGTACATGGACTTATTGACCTCCTCTATCTGCGGCTAAACCAGGTACGATACGCAACAACATTATGAGTATATACGTATGTGTGTATGTGTGTATGCGTGTAGAGAGAAAATGAGAAAAAGAAAGATAGATAAAGAGAAGTCCTAAATATAAGTGTACAAAAAATTTCCTGACTATCCCAAGAAATAAAAGTTCTCAGAAGTCTTCAATTCTAAGAAATGTTCAAAGAGAGTTACTCTATTATCGGCAGTAACTTTCATGCTAAATATTTATTGATCAGAAAATATATAGGGAATCTCGCTTAATGAGGTTTTCGGACCAATCCCCTCTCCTAAAACCTTAAATCCGGTTATTAGAAAAGGTAATGATAGTTATTATTTTCGTTAAACTGCACCTCCCCCCACCCCCGAAGAAGAGACACCAGTTCTCCCCAAAATACATTCTGGTTTCATCATTACTACGTTGTATGTATCATGGTCCTAACAGAAGATGTTTGTTCCATTTGATATTTCCTTCGGCATGCGAGTAAAAGAGGTGCTAAGGAAGCATAGAGTAAATTGTACAACCACATATATATTTAATAGTCCATTACCGATGTAATAACTTAATCCTAATAGTTGTTGGACGTAGGTGACAGTTAAACGGGATGATTGTGAGAGCGAAAGCTCACGTATGCATAAAACGTTCTTAAACACTTTCCTCTTACCAGCGTTTCAAGTGTCACAACTTCGTCGACATCATACATTCGCTAAAAATAAGCAAATGTATTTATCTCCAATCACACATACGTTAACACAAATACCAGTGAGAAAAAACGGGAGTTAAGTATTAATAACAGATCAGCACATTCATTCTTTTACAAAGACTATAGGATGTGCAGGTCTTTGTATAGAAGAACTTACATAAAAGATGTCGAAAAAGAATAAATATCAGATTAGCCGTTCCCCATTTGTACCAAAGGTACTCAACATTCATTATATATTTAATTTTTTTTAAGAAAAGGGGAAATTCATAGACATGCGATTCTCCGGATTTTCTAAAATGCAATACCTACATCTAGAAGTCATTAAGACGCGATATAAAACCATTTCTTTCCCCTTCGGAAACTCATTGATCGAAATCAGCCAGGGTTTACAAAACGCATAAGAGAATCCTCGGATCGGCCCAGAAGTAATTACCCAATTATGCTAAACTCAAAGAGGAGAGGGGGAAAGGGAAAACGATTTCGAGGAAAACTGGGAGAGAGAGAGTCGTTCCATTAAATGAAAGACTCCCGAATATTTCCTCTTCACCTCCTCGTCTGTCGGGAGCAAGTCTAGGGAATGTTGATGAGAGTTCTTTTAATTAGAAGAGCAGCACTGACCTTGACAGCGGACGACAGTGGTTTACTGAATGGGATGCGTTTATATAAGCAAGAAGATCCTAACTAAAGTTCGCATTTTCGATGCGTCCCTTACGGATACAATTCGGCAGATAGTTCACAAATTTTACTACGATGGACAACACGGATGCGAAAAATGTACACAACTAAGACAACTACGAAAATACCCCACCCCCCCAAAAAAGGGTTAAATTACCTATAATTTATCGGAATACTAGAGTAACAAATTTACGTATTGTTGATAAACGGGTTCTATGAACTAACCATTCTCTTTGCTGAAATACGCTGAAACTGTGGACTAGTACTGGTTAATACCTTTCTCAAAATATCAGGCAAAATAAGACAAATGTGGGGTGTTATTTCTCCGTTGAAGGCAAGGAATGGCAAATATTGTTATTAGAATGATGCCAGATACAGACAGGCTAAAGACTCTTATATTGGAGATAACGTTGTAAGCGCACTATTGCCATCTAATTAAATACAGATCATCATAAATACTGACAAACTATGGAGTTAAAATAAATTTTAACCTTAAACTGAGCTCCGTATACCAGTTATGAAGTGAAAAAAAAATTTTACGCGTGAAACTGTATTACAAATTCAAAATAATTTACAAACATTCGAAATACCGAAGTATTTTTTAGCAAATGTAAGAATTGTAGAAATGTAAATTTATGAATGGCTTATAGTATGATGTTAATTGAAGAGTGAAGGCTTAGAATGAACGAATAGTGACGTTTTATCTCACGGAAGAATCGTAACAATTGCAACTTTAGGTTCATCTCCTAAATTCAAACTTGTGTCAAAAATACAACGGGAAATAAAAAGTACCTCGATTCCTTTTCTAGTAAGATTAGTTTTTGGGGGGAAATTTATTGAAAAACCTCTCTGAGAAAAAAGATGACTACACTTTGGAGGAATAAATTTAGAAAAAAGGTTTCAGAATTTTGTTCCGTAAATTGAAATTTATACTAGCAACACATGTTTCAAAATTATATAGAGTACGTAGATGCTCCAAATCACAAAAGTTCTGTAAGAAATACCATCAAATTATTCTCTTCCAGAAAAGACAAGTTTTATTGAAGTTTATCTTTTCTAGACAAAATCAGCGTCTAGTCAGAACAATCATAAATTTTGAAATTTTATACTTCTTACAAAAAAAAAATGTGATTCATCGACTCTTTTAAAGTTGGAAATTCAAGAGCCTTTCATCTGTAAAATAAATCTTAAAATATCTCTAAAATAGATTTTTAAAAATTTTTAATTACCATTGTACAGCTTTACAGTAGATTTACAGTTTTTAGGACAATTTCAGTTGGTGGGAGGAGATGATATTAACCCAAAGACAAATGGATCAATATGAAATCATTTATAATCATTCATTGGTACAAAAATTCACGAAGAAACAGCCTGAAGTTAGAAGCTATTCAATTTTTTTCAAATAATAGTTCAGTTTGCATTCTGTACAAAATTGATATGGACATGTCGCAAGTCAAACTGAAAGACAGCTTTAAAAAAAGAATTACGGCATTTAGAGCTTAATAAAGATTAAAAACCGATCATTTCATGTGCTCTCAAGCGGACACGAAGCTTCTGTCTCGTGCTAAATTTTATCTTTTCAAAATTGAAAAAATTTTGAACGCAAGTATTATGCCTCCCTTAAAATAAAAAAGAATCATCCCTAAAATGAAAGAAACTATATTATCACAAGTAAAGAAGACATAGGGGGTTCTTTCCTATGATGTTGTTATAATGTGTTGTAATGAAGCGTGAAAAATTTAGAAATCTCTTAACTATGAACTAATAGTGCACAAAATTTTATTCAAGCAAAATTAACGAAAAGTCAACTGATGGAAAGTATTTATAAGTTGAAGTATTTTTTTACAAAATTCACATAATACTGTGCACAATCTACGATAAAACATTGGCACACGGTACACTTAATGAAACTTATAATTAATTTCAAATAAAATTGATTATTGAAATAAAATTTTCTTTCAGAAATGAAGTTTAAGGATATAAAATCTTCACAGGGCGACAAATATTCTTTTACAATATTTTTGTTTTATATACAGTGGTGGCAAAAAGTGCTGAACACACTCTTTTTTCTGCTTAATTTTTGTGCTTGACTTAATTGTTCTCTATGAAATCATCGAACTATCTTAACTATTGTTAATGATTCTAATGTATTTTTTCATGCGGATTTCAAATCTGTTACTAGTTTTTTAATGCCGGAAGTATTTTTTGTAGTACAGCTGCCTGAACACAAGAATGTGCAATATGTACAGAATAACACAATATAGAATAACATAATATACGTAGTATAATAACACAAAAATTCTTACAAATACGGTAAATTTAATATGAATTTTTAAATTTTGGTTGTTACATGTTTGAACATCAACATTTTATGGGCCAGCCGTTTGATTTAATTGCGGATCTACATCTTTTTTGGCTTGGAATGCACCAATTTCACAAGAAGTTATTTCGTGACAACATGGTTGAAGGAAAATATTAAATCTTCAATTAAGGGGTCTCAGGGGTCTTAAAGCTTCAAAAAATCGAAAAAAAAATTATTATGAATTATTTTTCTGTAATTAATTCTGAGCATATTAAAAAAAACCGCATTAAAAAATTCTTAATAGAACGCGAGTTACAGACTAAACAATCAACCGATACATGACATATCCGGTGTTTGTTTACGTTTTGGTACGCCAGCTGACCCAGCACATGCAGTCAGCTGATCAAGAAACGCCTACTTGCGTTGGGCCAAGAAACCAAGACTTGGTTTATGCCACATCTTCTTAATAAAACAGCCTGTTCGACTTAATTTGTAATCCTTTGTTTATCTCCTCATACACTACATACATGTTAAGCTTCGGGATAGTAGCTCGTTTCCTTCTGGGTGCATATATTTTTTTGTGACAGAGTGTCAAGAAACGCCTACCTGCTAAATTTTATGTCATAGGTTCTCTATCTGATTAAGATCCGGATACTGTCCTCACCAGTTCATCCTCTTCATAGTATTGTCTTCGAACCATTTCTGAACTCCCTTCGCACGGTGACACGGAGCATGATCGTCTTGAAAAATCCATGACTGATCCCTAAATTTTTCTCCCGCTGTTGGTAGCAATTTATTTTGTATTATTTCGTTGTAATCCCTGGCTTTCACTGTTCCGCTCACGATGTGAAATCTTACAATACCACGAGAAGACATGCAGCCCTATATCATCACTTTCGTCGGATGCTTTACTGTGGGCTTCAGACACTGAGGGCTGAATTCCTCATGAGAGCGTCGTCTTACATAGGCACTACTTTGGTTACCAGAAATACAAAATTGACTTTCATAATTAAATATTACCTTTTCCCAGTCTTTAACAGTCCATAATGAATGATCCCTTGCCCACACCAATCTCCTCTTGCGTTGAAAATCGGTCAGTAATGGTTTTGGGCGAGCTTTGCGGCCTCGTAATACAATTTACAGCAGTCTTCCTCTCACAGTTCTTGGGCACACATTCACATTCGATGTCAAAGTCCATTGTTTCAAAATTTGTGGTGAATTAAGCTTTCTGTTTGAAAGTGAAATCCTGTGCAATACCCTGTCTTCACATAAAGTTTTTTTCTCGGTCGTCCAGATCGCTCCCTGTCCGCAATAGATTTTGTTTCAGAATATCTTTTCAACGTTCTCACGACAGTAGAATGACCACATGGTACTTTAGCAGCAATTTGGCGCATAGAGTAACCTTCTTCCTTCACAAGTATTAATTTGAACCTTTTATTATCAGGTAGAAATGAAAATTTACCCATAATTCCAATGTTTTGTACACATGCTCTTCAAATTGCAACACACAACTGCTTTCAATACACTGAAACATGCTGCACATTCTGCTTTCAACCCTTCATCAGTACTACTCTCTGATTGGTTGGATTAATTGGTTGGATTGTTGGAGTATTTCATTGGTTTAAAAAACAGTCACTCATTATTACTGTTTAAGATCCGGACAAGACAAGTGACCTTGTCCTTGTCTTATCATGGTTTTTTTTTCCAAAATATCAATGAAACTACTTACTTTACATGAATTCTACAAACAGATTTGAAATCAGCATGAAAAAATACATTAGAATCAATAACAATAGTTAAGATAATTTTTCGTTATGAAATCATCGTACTAAGTCAAACACAAAAGTTAGGGGAAAAAATGAGTGTGTTCAGGGCTTTTTGCCACCACTGTATATTAGCATCATGAATTGTATAATATAAGAATAAGCTTCTAACTTACAATAAGTTATAACGTTTAATGATTACTTTAACATGAAATTTATGCAGTGTATATCATTCATGTTATTATATTATTAATTAAAATAAGCAAAAAAATGGTGAAATATATTTTTGTGTAAAGTTATTGCATCTTTAAGCTCTTATAAATGCATGAAACTTTAATTTTATGTCCTGAGCACAGATTCTATACAAGTCGTTTACAAATAAATATTCTTACGCATGTCCCTAATCTACAATTTCCATACAATTTATTTAAAACTACTCAAAATGATTAAAAATAAGCTAAATGAAATTCCTGTTACCTGCAAGTCTATTAGAATACAAGGACGTACTAAAGTTTGACGAATTTGAATTACAATCATATTTCAATAAGCAACTGGAAAGCTATTACTTCGTAACATTTTTTCCACATGCTTAATCTCTAATATATATTGTAGAAATAAGTTTGAAAAAACAAATACATTTGCTCTTTTTATCGCACTTTTTGAGCGACATTAGGACGACGTAATTAAAGAACAATAAATCAGTTGAGGAAGGATGTATTTAACGGTTCATGAATAACTACATAATACTTGTGTTATTTATCTACTCGGCTTATTTAATTAAAAAATAATCAAGTATATTCAATGATATTCTTCCATGTACGTAAAGGTACTATTTAGACAGAATTAAAGGTTTCTTGCTTTTGTTTTTTGACAAATCTATAGTCAATGAAAGAAAAAAACTCTTAATTAGAAATGATAGTTTTAATTTTACAAGTGTTTTATTGAACATAAAGGGGAATGATTTTGCAAAAATCGGTTCCTGTTTTTTAGGTTGAAAAAACTACATTCTGATTCTGAGAGTTAAATCGTTTTCAGACAAATCGGCAGTCATTTAGCAGGGTTTAACAACTTTATTTAGATGTTTTCGGGTCTAAAAATACTTATGTCTACAAAATATGAAATTCTGATTATTATCGTAGGTACAAAATTTTCCTCCTCCAATGAGAAAAAATGGAAATAAGAAAGGCTGTTCTGCAATGCAATGCGAAACAGAATTGGAGGAATTATAAAAGAGACGCGAAAAAGAAGCAAACAGAATGGCGGCTATACATCGCTCCACGTTCCAAAGAACTAAAAGGCCCGAAACATTCTCCTCTCCCGAAAATTTCGTATTCCAGAGTAGGCATGGAAATCGTCTGTCACGCATACCCACCTGTTTACCTTCCATACGTCCTTCTCCCAGCCATTATCGCTTCCTGAAGCTCTCTGTGCTCCCGCTGCTCTGCCCCTCGTCGCCATGACAACCCTGAAACACCTTTCCAAAGGTTTCAAAGTTCGGAAACGATAGAAGGGGGAAAAATAGCGAATTCTTCATTCTAAAGAGTCTTACAGGGGAGTGTGAAGTGCTCTCTTTTGTCTGTTGTATATGATTGCTTTCGAGTCAGTTCCCATCCATTCTTTCGAATGTCATGAAAGTAGAGAAGAGAAAGAAGTAATTGCGATTGGACGGTATGATGATTTTTGGGAAGAACTATACTTCTTCATATCCAGGTGTTTTTTTTTTAATTAAGAATAAAGTGAGCTCGAAATCTTAAGAATGTTAGATGATTTTCACTGTATTCAAATTGAAAAGGCAAGAATTTACATGAGAAGTCTGAAACACAGATAAGTAATATATTTTTGACTAGTAAACAACATGAAGTTTACTAGTCAAAAATATATTGCTTATCATAAAGGCTGTCATAATGGCTCATGTCCTACCGACTCAATATCAATTTTTACTTTCGTTTTTTCGCACTTTGAAAATAGCAAGGCTCCCCCGGAAAGCAAACACAGACCTTCTTCACAGGCAGGTGTGCCGATCTTTACACTACTGAGCAAAGTCATGTAAACATAACAATATACATTTACTTCTACCAAAACATAAAAGATAATTTCGTGAAACTAGAAAATGTGCTATGTTTCGAAAATCTGCTCCGTTTATTTTTCCATTTCTGCCTTTCCAACTATCAACAATACGCTAACGAAAAAAATGTTAAATTGACGTTTTTAGCTCTTTATTTATATTTCGTTAGTTATTAACCTGTTCTGTAATTAGCAATGATCTACAAGGAAAATGAAAATGAGAAAAAAAATATTCTTTTGCCGAAATACCATACTGTTTCTTTCTTCTTCAGCACCGCACTCTGGAGAAGTATGCCGAAGAATGGTAATTAGGAAATGAACTTAAGGTGACTGCTTACGTTCGAGGCCAAGTTCTTAAAAAAAATTATTTTTTAAAGGATTTTTTTATCTTTTATGGTAAAATAGCACTTAAAAATTAAAAAAGGAACAAAAACTTACCTGTAAATACTATACATTTTTATTAATTGGTCAATTTGAAGTAATTTTTATTGAAATTTAGCTAAAATGTCTATCCCTCTGCACAAAATTCTAATACTACTATTTTAATTTCCTTCTCAAACATGATACATATGACAGTTATCTTCAATATGACCTACAATATAAGAGAAATTTTAAAACGCAAAAATAATACACAAAATTTTATGTTCCAATATGAAAATTTTCCCTGATTCGTCATTCCTTTCCTTATAAAGACAGCCGCAAATATAAAACTATTTATTATACATCAATTATTGTGCGCCATTTCATTAACAACAGCGTCTAAAATATTTCCTGAAAATTTTATCAAATTATATACATTATTATGTGAGCTATCAGGATAACGGTAAAGATCTGTGCTAAAAAACTTAATTCTGAGAAAAACACCTTTAAAGTTGTTTTTCCCTTCAATTTTGAAGCAAATGATGTTTTAAATAGCTATAACTCTGCTTCTAATTGGTGTAGGCTGAAAATCAAAACGGTTTTGAAATGAGAAGATTGAATTACACGATTCTTGCAAAAAATGAAATTGACCAAAATAGTCAAGAAATGACATTCCCAAAGTAGGCAATCACCTTAAAACACACCAGGAGCTAAAAATAAAAATGCAATCCTTCACAATCTCAGCGGGAACTGATGTGTTAGTATCGAGCCCTTTTTGACATCGTTTTATTTCACTTATATTCGAGACGAGAGAAGCTATACACCAAACAAAGAAAAAAATTAAATCTTTACAGGAAAATGGATTAAAGATTATTACAGAAAAAGAGATTAAAAATTAAGTATTAAACAGCAGGGATAGTAGTAAAATTAAATAAACTTCTTATTATCCATCATCTGGAAACTTTAAAAGCATATAATATTCCCCAACTGACTGTAAAAAAAAATTAAATGAAAATCAATAAAATGATAAGATTGTAGAGAAACACTTAGGCCGTCTGCACACGGAGCAACTCAAAAGAAACTGATAACTGACTCAAATAATAAACTGGTTACAAACCCGTCGGACGGGTTTGTAACCAGTTGCGCCGTGTGCGTGGCTCCATTCAATTTCATAGGTTGCGACTCATCACGGACTGGTTTGTGATTTGAGTCGGTTATCAGTTTCTTTTGAGTTCCTCCGTGTGCAGACGGGCGTAGACTAATTAATAGTCGGATAATACTTAGTTAATATTTTCGATTAGGTAACTCGTTCAAAATAAAAAACTAAATTTCGAGATAATAAAACATGTGGTCCAGTTACTGTTTGTCGATCGCTTTGAAAACGCTTATAAAATCAACATGTGTTATATACAGACGAGCAGGCAAGCATCTCTAAATTTCGGCATACTTCTGCCATTCGTGTACGGGGCTACAAGCATAAAAACTAGACTGTGTTCATTTCGATTTTACTACGCGAGAAGAACAAAATCACAGCTCATTCGCTCTAACCCCAGGAGAGGAATAAAACTCCTAAATGTTGCGTGACCGCTTCCTAGTGAGAATTTTTAAAGATCCTCACGGGCACATTAAGTGCATGTTTCCCACGTAGATGTTTGTTTGTATTATGTGAAACGTCATAAAAATACGCTGAATAATTTCGTTCCCCCTTTTTCCCCTTTGGACTACCCATCTTTTGATTTGAAAGTTTTTTTTTTTTAAACCTGTAACGTTCCATTTGTCGATCCAGGTTTTGAACTTGGGTCAACAGATTTGTTGAGATCCCTTTATTTTTTTCCATATTTAATTTGTTAAAAAGCTGCGGTGAAAAGTTTTTCGTATCGCAAAAGAATTGGTGAAATGAAAACCAAATAAAAATTCGGAGAAATTCCGCAAGCGGCTTAAGCATCTCCCGTACTTGTATTGACATGTGAAATGAGCTTTCCGAGACGTGTCCCATTTATGCCTCACCCCTTAAATGATGCGCTTATGATGGTATAAAACCGTCTGTCACGAAAACCCACCTGTTTTACATTCTTCCGTCCTTCTCCCAGCCATTATCGCTTCTCGAAACGATCTGCGCTCCGGCTTCCCAACTCCGGGCGTCGCCATAACAACCCGAAACGCTTTAAAATGTAGAAAAGACAAAGAGGGAAAATAATGTCAGTTCTTTGTTCTTAAGACTTACGGTGGAGTGTAAAGCGCTCTTTCTTCCTTTTTTTTTGTTGTATACTATTCCTTCCAAGTCAGTTTTCTGCTGTTCTTTACAAATCCCGCGAGAGAAGAAAAGTTTTTGATTGGACTGTGATTCAATGAAAGTGGAAGTTCTTATTTTCTCTTTAACTTGTTACAGTTTTGCTACGGTGGGGTGGCAATATTAATTAGAGGAATGCCGATGATGTGACAAGGTGGTATGAGAGTGAACTATGGTCGAGGGATGACAGTTTTTAATTATCTGAGGACCTGAAGGAATGTTGGAATTCTCATACACATCTAAAGATGGAGATCGTAACACGATTTTACTATACTACAGTTACTGTTTTGTACCTGAGACATATCTCTTGCTCTACTTTGTCCTTATTTTTTGTACTGGTGTGTGGGAGCATAAAATCCTTTACAATGGTGAAGGAAAATGGCAATATTTACTATCCTCTCTGAAAAGAAATCAGTTAATTCCACTTCTGTATTAATGGTCTCTAGTAATGAAGGCATAAAAAATGGGTGAAATCAGTTCATTATTTTTACTAGAGGACAAATTACACAGAGCATACGACACTCGTTTTTAATTGATATGTAATTGTAATATGGGGATAAATACTACCCATACATTTCGAATATATACATTTTATCTCCTTTGCATTATTAGATCAATTTTCAGGGGAAAACTGCATTTATAAATATTAAATGCATGAATGAGTGAGGTTATATCTGCATGTCGATTAAACTCAAAGGTACTTCCTGCATAAGACTAATTACATTTAATGTTTATTCGGTGAATCAAATATATGAACTTATTTTCTACTTTGACATATCCCAGGACAATATCTAGAGTTCGTAAACATTCAGTCTGCCATACGTGAGCATTCATCTTGTTGCCCAATCTCCATATAATACTTTCTAGGCAAATACCTATTCTGATTTATCGCCAGTTCTCAAAAACATTGTAGTAAAATTTTACTGTAGTGCTCTCAACCAACCAATCAAATGCATTGATATTAGACTTCCATCTCTGGCAACTCAATGAATTCTCATTATTCTTCCTAAGTTAATGCATTACGTTAATACATGTGACCTGACAAGTGATCTTAACTGCTCTACAGATGGGCATACGAGAAAGCTTGCATAGATCTGAGTGTAAAAGTAAAAGGACATATATTTGAAATTGGTATGATGTATTCTTGTATGCCACTTGCTTGTCATACCAGACTATCTTGAAAACAAATAAATTATTCATTCAATCAAATAAATTATTCATCAAAAGTTTCGAAAGCATTTTTGACCAGTAATGATTTGTACGAGATGGAAGCAAGATGGACGCTCATGAGTCAACAGAGATTGTTAGAAACTGTTGGCATCAATATATATTTTGCTATAAATATTTTAAACATTTTACGTGAGTTTTAATTTTCTTCCGATAAAAATATTTCAAAATATTCTGGTATGATAAAAGTGTGTTTTGAACTACAACTTTGCAAAATACCCATATAGCTGACTTTACTATTTTAACAGATCCCACATCGTATAGTGGTTAGCGTTTTGGGCTTTCACAGTGCGGGCTTGGGTTCTAATCCCTGATAATGCATAAATGTTCCCGTGCTGTCGCCTCATAGGGAGTACAATTGGCTCACCTATATGGTACTCCCATAATAAAGTAGACAACGAATTAGCGGTGTTGATGGGTCCAATGCCTTCAGACAAAGTTACCTGCCGCGTTGCAAAAAAATTAATAGTCCATATATTAGTTTGCAACATACGGAACAATATGTGGTTTTGATTCGGATAATGTTTTAAATCTTTCTTGTTACGATCATGGTACCTCCAAAAAAGGTTAGGAAAGAGAAAATTACTCTAAAATAAAAGGGGCTTGAAGATTTTCTTAATAACACTGAAACTCAAGATTAGAAATAAAATTCTCAAATTCAACAGGAGCAGTTTATAAAAGTAAAATGAAATAGAAAAAATTACATGAAATTTTGTTTTCCTCTGTGACATATTCTTCCAAATTGCTATTCCCATGTTATCTAGACTCAAAAAATATCCCCAGTGGTGAAATCTCCTATCTTAGCATGACAGACGTGCTTAGTCGCTGTATCACCAGCATTCGCTCATTTAAAAAAAGGGGGGGGGAATCTTACATACTGAACCACTAATAATATTTGGGTTATAGCGACCTTCCTTTCCTTAGACAAATCAAAATAATTCAGAATAATTTATTCGTCTAATAATCATCGCCTTTCTATAAATAAATCAATGACCATTGGAGAAAGTTTGAGCTTGCTTTCCTTACAAGTTACACGACCCATTATTTTCTCTACAACTTTTAATAGTTCGATTTTAAAAAAATACTAGGGCTAACTTAAAAGATTTGTGAATCTAATAATTGGGGAACTCCCCAGCAGTTAGGCTGCAGTAGTTTTGAAGCACTAAAAACGACTCTTTCCGCCATCCGCCCACTAATGACTTTAAAGTCATTAATGAAAGGTTGATTATCTTTTAAGTAAAACCACCAATTAATAAGACCCATTATCCAAAGCTTATTAACGACTTTTTAGCTATTTTATCTGAGAAGAAGCAATATTTTAACTATGAATTAACCACTCCAGTAATTAAACATTCCCTTTCTTTTTATTTCAGTCTGAAAAGCAATGGATTGCTAAATAGACCATGCAAGAGAATTTTGTCGTTACCTAAATGTTAGGATGCAAGCAGCTGGTACTGCCACTGAATTTTTCTTATCTTATTCCCAAATGATAAATGCACATTTACTCTACCTTATATTGATGAAAAAGGTTATTTCTGTTCTTAGGTGATTCTTTTAAAACGGCGTACGATCTTGTAATTTTAAAATATAAATATAAAAGAACGGGCAAATGAAATATAATTCATTACTACTGAATTTTAAAAAACAATTTTTATTTAGGGAAAAACATGTATCTAAAGTATGATTTTTTAAAAAGAATTCTGAATATAATTGCTTTCCTCCTGAACGCTTCATCACAAATTTAAAACTCCGGCGAGAAAACAAAATTTTAGTAAACAAAATTATTTTACAAAATTACTTGTGAATAAATTTTTGCAATTCATCTCTCATTCTGGAAAAGATCTTATAGTTCGCATATTGAACAACAAATGGCCCACATCATAAGACCAGTAATATGTATGACACATATTAATCGTTTTCTTTTCAGTTGAGGCTTTTTATTTTACTTTGGGAGGGATCTAATAAAATCCATACGTTGCGTCGATTTTTAATTTTACATTATCACTCTCGACAAGTTCCTTTTCTAGGTAAAAAATATACGCTTCAATTTAAAACTGTCGTTACCTACCTTCAGGTTTGTATACTTGTTATAAAACATAATATTGTAATACTTTTTCTAAAGAATTACATAAAACTGTAAGTTGTAAAACACTCCACAGCTCCACACAACCTTTTTACGGCATACTGTCTATGCGTACCCCCAAAGTACATCTGTGCTTTAACTTATTTATTTCAGAATGGAATTTTTCCTGAAATCTTTATATAAGCACATCTCAAATTCCTTGAAATGCATCTTTATCAAATTTTATACAACGTTTCTTCGCTCGTTTTTTATTAAACTGTCTTCAGGATATTCTATTTGAAAATATTTTTCCGGAAGCAAAAATAACGCTAATTTTTTTTTCCTTTTTTTCACCATGTAAAGAAATTCAAAATTTTACTCACAAAATTAGTATGAACCCCAAAAACAACTTATTCTGAAGTCTATTCTGAACAAAGTGAAAAAAATATGCATGTAAAATAACTGGTTCGACCGATATATCAAAAACACTAAATATACTCGAGGATTTGAGTTTTTAATTATCAAAGACAAAATTCAAAAATTTTTAATTATTTTTGTGTATAATTATTTTTAAGTAAGTATATATTTGAGAAAACAATCATTACAAAATACGGGTAAAGAAAAATAAAAGGCTAAAATTTTGTGTCCCAGAACTTATTTTTGACGCCAAAGGAGTTTTGACTTGTTGAATTACTAGTTAAACAATTCTAAACTTCTTTTGGTGTAAAAAAAAAAGAAGTCCAGGACAACGGCAGAACATTTTGCAAAAACTCCCTCTAATCTCATCTATAAACATAATTTCAAAACGAATAAAGGGAGGAGTTAGCAAGTTCATTCTCTCAGTATAGAATAACCTTTTTGAGTGTTTCTCGAGCAGTGGTACAAGAAAGAAGATTGAGGGCACATTAAAAATCTTTAATTCCTATTTGTATATAAGACATTTTTGTCGTGGTATTGAAATTATTCATTTCAAGTTTTGAGTGTGCTCCTGTTTGTGTAAAAGACGGGTAACTCTAATCTATGTTCCTTAATTTTGACCGTGACAGTAAAAATGCATGTCTGTCATAGACAAACGACAATTTAAGGTATCATGTAATTTGATATGCATTATTATAAGATATAACTATGCCTGATGTCGAATAATTTGGCGGGGTGTTGAAGCAAAAAGCTTTATTACGAATCTTTCTGTACTCTTTATAAAGAGGATTGCCCAGCGGCGGCATGTGCCAGAAACATGGCTTATGTATTAAACTCATGGCCAATTACGAGAAATCAGTTTAATCCCTCCGTTTCTGATATGTTTTCCCTCCAACCGCGTTCTTCATCACGCAGCCAACAAAGTTATTGTGACCAGATAAACCGAACAAAGACTAACGTAACATTTTAGGAGACAAGCACTCAAGGAAATAAGTCCAAAGATATTGGAATATGCACCAACTTATCAAATCTTAATAATTTGCCATGTCTAATCTAAATTTGTCTCTATATGACACTACATGAGATTGAAAACATATAAAACTCTCTCAGGCACTTAAAATGTAATTTAAAAATACACTAAAAAAATATTTAAACTAATTTCTTAGTCTAGAGTTCGATACACTCCGCACAAAATACACAATCATGTAATTATATTATCAGCATCGTAAGTAGTACTAGGACACAGTCATATATGCTTATTACATTTGGCGTTAATCTAATACTACCTTGCTCAAAAGGAAGACTCGTGGAGCAGAAGTCTGAATGACTCAGAAAAGCAACAGAAAATGGGATCGGTAACACTGGACCCACAATTTTAAATTCTGAAGCATTTTGATCTATACTTTGAAGAAAACTGCCAAATTCTAATGTTTTAAATATAAAACTTTTTTACTTACAAGTTACGGAGGACGCAATCTGAACAATAACACGCTCCACGTGAGGGTCGTGTTAGAGGTTGTTGTAGAATAATTTAAAAAAAACCCTCCCAAAATCAGATCTCGAATTCAGTTCCCGAGCTTTATAATTTTAAAAGTGAAATAAAATGTGTTAGGGATTATATGTCATAAAAAATTAAGTTTTGTGATAAAACCGAGGAAGTCATGAATCCCGAATTCATTTCTCCTCTTGGTAAAAACCAGTCTTCTTCCTTTACTCCACAGCACTCCTCTAAACTCTTCCATATGGAATTCATAATAAGCATTTCTTAAGAATCGAATTTAAAATGAAAACTTTAAGTATCGTGTAAGTCCATATAAATATAAAAGTTATGTCGCTTTAAAAATTTTCGCACTTTGGAATCTTTTTATTACTCACGTTTCGAGACAGCCAAGAAGTTTATTTGTTTTTCGTCTGGAGGAGGGAAAAAATATTATGAGCAGTAAATTTTGCGCACGGAGCCATTCCATTTATTATAGAATGACAGCTTAAAATATTGACCAACTAAGTTAATAAAATTGAAACGAAATATAGATTTTTAGAAAGGTGCACTTACTTTTCTAAAAGACATTTTTAAAACTCCAGTATAGTTTTCATATGACTTTATTCGACACTTTGTTTATGAATGAATTTAACTAGCTTTTTCTTAGTTAGAAAGCATAATATTTTAGGACATTTAATTTTATTCCAGCCTTTTATGTAGAAATTTCCTCTTCATTATATGTTTTATATTGAGATCAAACGTATCATTTACTTATTTTAAGCAACTTATAAAAATGGTTTTACTATCAGTTCGTAGGTCTTTTGTTCATAAAGGTTTTATTAAAAGTCAATTCAATCAAATGTAAATCTAGAAGGTTGTTAACGTCCCGAAAATGGATGTTCTGCGCAAACTGTACAACATACAACAAACTTTTACAATAAAATTTGATTTTTTATTATATGTCATATTTGCGCAGAAATGAAGCCATTTTATCTATATATATAAAACAGTTCCGTAACTGACTCATTCATTCACTGACTGATTGACTGACTGACATACAATGCACAGACCAAACCGCTGGACCTAAAGGGCTGAAATTTTGTATGGTGATTCTTCTAATAGTGTAGGGGTGCACTAAGAAAGATTTTTCAAAAATTCTTCTTAGATTTTTTTAAATTAAATTTTTAAGCTGTTTTTTAAACTTTTTTTACGTTTGCATTTAAAATAATACATTGAGGGTTATAAAATTTATATCACGAGAAAGATCATAAAAATTCCTTCAAAATGAAATTTTTTTCGAATTTTTACCTCCATTTCCTGATTTTTGGTGAATTTTTAAAGATTAATTTTTAGAATTTAATTTATTAAATGCTGATCACGTGATTTCTTTTTCTGGTACTTTCAATAAATTTATCGTCACGTGCGTAACAACTAAATAGACAAAAAAATATTTTTTTCTCTTTCTAATGCAGCAGACGATTGGATATTATCCAAAAAAAAATACATACTCTTACGATTTTTTTATAAATATATATATATAGATAGATATATATTTTACATCAATTGTATACATTGATCATCGCATTTATTATAAATATATATATTTATTTTTTGGCATAAATTGCATACGTTGACCGTTGTATTTAATTTGAATGTACTCCGTATTGAAGCGCGGGTTTTCAGCTAGTTCTATTATATTTTCATGACGTAGAGAAATATTTCCAAAACATACTTTGTAGGATATGTTGACCAAAATCAGCGTTTAACTCTTAGGGCCTGTTCACATAGGAGTCCGTTGCGTTGCGTTAAGGAAAAGATGACGTTGAGACGAAAATAAACCAATCATAGGCCTCCAAACGATTAGCAATGAAATTTTTAACGCCTATGATTGGTTTATTTTCGTCTCAACGTCATCTTTTCCTTAACGCAACGCAACGGACTCCTATGTGAACAGGCCCTTACTCTTGTGAAGAATTCTCGGCTTTAACTGCCTTTTTGCCTCATCATCAACTATGGTAAAAGATAGAAATATTTAAAGGCAATCAATGTTAATATATTGTGTGCATTTATACCCCATAAAATCATAATAATCTGACTTATTATTCACATAGTTTTGTTAATCCAAATTTTAAAAAATCTTTCAGTAAAAAAATTGCTCAAACTGTGGAACGAAATTTTGAAACGTCTTACAATTGCAACCAAACTCACTTAACAATGATGTGCTTTGTTGTAACTGAAAAAATATATTTTCCTTAGAATTCTGTGACTCTTTTTTTATGATCCTTAAAATTTTATTAAAAATTAACTTGTCACTCAAATCCCTTTGATTTTCATAATAAATACTAATGCATAAGGTTTCTCTAGCAGTTATTGAGAGAGAAATTCCATCAGCATAATAAATACATCTGCAGTATATATCTGCTTATAGTCATACAGTTTGAACTATTTTCATTATTTTATAATTTTTTAATTTATTTTAAAATGAAATATCCACATAGAAGTTTACTTTTACAAATAATTAAAAGTCTTTCACCTTAAAAGGAAATATTTCTTTGAAACTATATACTTATTTCCTTAGACTATCTAGAGCAGTGGTGCACAAACTTTCTTCGATCGCGACCCACTTTCTTTAAATAAATAAAAGATCAATTATCCCCAAACGAAAAATTTCTCTGCAGAGACATCTAGAAAGGAAACCATCTGACGGTGTACTTATGTCAACGTATCATTAGCTACTATGAAACCCTTATTTTTACCGTTTCTTACCATCGAATTACAGGGTTTATTATCATTTTTGAGTAGAAAACTGTTTAAAGATCTATCATTTCATCATAATTTTCATTTATTACCTATATCCTGAACATTTATTGAAAATAAGAAAATGCAGGGGGATTTTTTTAAACTGACAGTACTCAGAGCCATCTGTAGCGCGATCTATCAGCCGGAATTCCACCAAAATTGATAGAGGGACTAAGGACGACATGGGAAAGAGTTTTCCCCATGTTAAAAAAAAATAGTTCCAAAAGTCACCGATAGGGGAATATATGGCGCTCTTGTTGTCTGCGCACCCGTGAATTTGCATATAAGGCAAGTAAAACGTCAAAATACAAATTCACGACTATATAGTCGACAGCAGCGCCAGTATTTCAGGCTATAAAGATTAGGGATGAGTACCGAAAAAGCTGTAAGCAGACAAATGAATAAGAAAGAAATTTCACTGCAACGCCACTTTATGCAGCAAATTCACTTCTCCCTCCTTCAATGTGACCACAGTCCTGGTGGACGACACATTGCATCCTGAACACTACGTTCTCAACGGCCGAGCGTAACATGTCACCAGGAATGTTCATCAAAGTCCGGGATATGTTGTCCTTTAGGGCCGCCAAGTTCGAGATTCCACCAAGATAGGCCTTAGACTTTAAATAATCCCACAGAAAAATGTCACGTGGGTTAGGTCCGGGGAGCGAGTTGGCCATGTAAGTGGAAAAAAGCGACTGATGACCCTTTATTCTATAAAGCAACGGCGCAACAGATTCCGCACTTTATAGCCCGAAATACTAGCGCTGCTGTGAATTTGTATTTTGAAGTATTACTTGCATTTTATGCAAATTCTCGGGTGCGTCGACAATAAGAGCGCCATATCTTCCCCTATCGGCGACTTTTGGAACTATTTTTTCTTTCACGGAAACTCTTTCCCATGTCGTCCTTAGTCCCTCTATCAATTTTGGTGGAATTCCGACAGATAGATCGCGCTACAGATGGCTCTGAGTACTGTCAGTTTAAAAAAAATGGCCCTGTATGCTATAACTGAGAGACCACGTAACGTATAACTTTTATCTCGTATAGGTTATGCTAAATTTGTTTTTTTTTTTATTCATTGGCGTAAGAAAAGGGACTTGAGTTCACATACATTTTAATTTTAGATATAGGGCTAATAAAAGAACTACTATTCGATTTTCTCTATCCCTGAAAAGCATTGCATCAGGTCACCTACTGATAAATAAAAGCCATTAGCGAACAACCCCCGCCACAAATTATTCCAATCAATATCATAATTTGAAAAAACTATGTTCCCCTGACATTCTAAGGAATTTGAATAACTTTTATCTTTAGCACATAATAAATACTGATGTAGCTACTTTGAATTTTTTTCGATTTTGCTCATTTTCAAATCTGCTTACACGGATCTATTTGACAAGCAGAAAAGAAAAATATTTAAAAAAGGAAAAAAAGTAAACTCTTTTAGTCTTCTGTTTTTTATATTTTATATCAACTTTGAAGAAGTATAAGAAAATGTATTTGAATTTTATGCTGAATTTCAAAAGTATTGATGCTACTTAGTGGAATTAGAATACAGTTTTCCACATTAAACAAACAAAAAGTACCCAGTTTATAAAGTTTATATGATATCTGAATTTAAATTTGAGCTTTTGATCTTCCGTTCCAATCTCACGAAACTGATTCTTCGTTACTGCCCACTATCCAAGGAGGGCGTAACTTTCATTTCAACCCTCTCTCTCTCCTACATATATGTTAACAAAGAGAGATTGAAGGAAACTGAAGATAAACTTTAATTTTTTTCCCTGCAAATAGTTTTGAATGCCTAGATCTGTTCGAAGAATGTGTTCAAAATCCTTCGGGACCACGGTGCTCCCGTTACCATAGCAACCGCGATACAGAGAAGCGGGCACCCATATCATCCCGCAAGAAAACTATATCAACAAAAGGAAGATATCGCCCATCACACATCTTCGTATGAAGATTAGCGAGTGGTGAGTGAATTGTGCTTACACTGCCGTTAATGGAAGAACGCATTCAGTAGTAAGGAAAAGAAACAAAATTATTTTTAAAAAATAATAATAATAATAATATATATATATATATATATATATATATATATATATATATATATAATAACGTTCCACCTTTATTAATTAATGCATATTCTAAATTTTCCTGTTCACGTTTGAATAAAATATAGCCCCCTATTTCAAATTATAACCCAAGGATAAACGAATTTACTAGCTACATTATCCCTTAAGGACACGCGCGCAAAATAGCAAAAGTTGTTTTCAAAACATGATTCAACATCACGAGTTTACCTCGCGCCTTCCGAAAGATCATACGACTTCTGACGCACGAGGTCAGATGGTCACCGATAACCAATTAGAAGTTTTTGACCCCATGGTGTCGAAGGTCATGAACCCTTCGTATAAGGCAAAGCAAGGGTTTTGAGCGGACTTTTCGTGACTGTCATCGTACTGTGATGTCCCGTGCATGTTTTGGGTAGTCTCCACTCGTTTTGTCCTGTGTTGCTCTATCGCCGCGAGGCCGCTAGCCATGTCCTTCCTCCGTCCATCTAGATGTAACGTAGCTAAATACTCCGGCAGGTCCGGAATTTGCACGTACTTTTATGTGTGCTGTAATATACTTCTAAACACCGTCACTGTGTGTCCATAATAAAGACATCTAAAAATCTATGGAGATTCATTTCGACCCAACTACAGAACGAGTGCCTGCAGCTGATGGCTATTGCATATACTATATTTAAATCAAAAAATAAAAGATATAGCAAGCTAGTTTCCATATGCGTTTATAAGTACAGTCCCTGGAATCAAATATTTGGTGTTTCAAATTTTGAAACTTTTTCATACTAGTATTTCCCCAGTTGGCAGAAAAAAAAAGAAACGAACAATTGATTTTCTTTGAACATCGTTAGTTTACCTGCTTAGGGCCTGGCTTTTCGGAAAGAATACGAAAAGTGAGAAATTTTGCGAAAACAGTCCAGAACTGTCATGCAGTTATTTTAAATGCATACAACTCAGACTTGTTTAAAATGTGCAGGGTTATTTTTTCTGCTAAAATATCATCAAAGTTTTAGATTACTGTAGTGTGGTTGAGAAAATAACTCAAATCTGTCTGTTAATAAAACACATTATGTTTGACGATAAATGTCGTCCGAATTAGTTTTCATAATGCTTTCCATCATCTAGAATATTGCATTATTTATAGTATACGAGGCGCATCCACAAAGTAAGAACCGATTGAGTGTAAAAAAAAAAAAAAAATTCAGTAAGAAGTTTCTGAAAGATTTTTATTGCCAAATGTTAAAACGTATATTACGCTACATATCTGCGTAATCGCCATATTTATTGAGGCATTTGTCATATCGTGAGACTTAGGGCCTGTTCACATAGGAGTCCGTTGCGTTGCGTGAAGGAAAAGATGTCGTTGAGACGAAAATAAACCAATCATAGGCCTACAAATGATTAGCGATAAAATTTTTAACGCCTATGATTGGTTTATTTTCGTCTCAACGTCATCTTTTCCTTAACGCAACGCAACGGACTTCTATGTGAACAGGCCCTAACTTTTGTATTCCTTCGTCGAAGGAACACACTGTCAACCTATTCAGTCACTAGTTCACATCGCCGTTTGTTCATTGATCACTCTGTAGACTCTGACCAGCCAAAAATATCTTCCGAGAGGAAAAACAAATGGTAATCGCTAGGAGCTAGGTCGGGACTGTATTAACCAAACTATTTAAGCAAAGCACGTGCACGGACGGCGGTGTGCGGCCGCGCGTTGTCGTGCAAGAGGCAAATTTCAGCAGACAGTAACCCGCGCCGTCGAATCTGAATTTTCTCAGCGCCACTTCTTGTTCACTGTAGGATTCAGCATTTATGGCCGTAACTTAATGGTCGTACTTTATCATTTATGGTCATACCGCAAGAACATTTTTTGCGTCCAAAACCCTTATCACCGACCGCACTTCACAGCTGGCGGGATTTTCGATTTCAATGTGCACTTTTAACTAACATAGTAAAGCGAGACAACTTTACAAAACAATATAATTTACACCAAATGATGCACCAAACATCCAGAAACCAAATGACGGCGGTGGCGTTATAATGACGTGACCTGCGTAGTATCTATGAGAAATCGGTTGCTACTTTATGGATGCGCCACGTATATATTTTGTGACCCAAACGAATTAAAGAAACATTCAAATAAAATATTACACAAACAGTTAGAAATTCTGCGACATTTGAAGAATCAAAGTATCTTGATACACGTGTGAAAGAGGCACACTATACTTGAACCTATTTTTTTTTCTTACTGCAACAACCTCGTGGTTGCTAAAAGAAAAATACTTTCGTCTAATATTGATGAGATCGCATCGGTGTTATTCTGTATGGAATTTAGGAAAAATGGAGAATTTCAGTTCAGTTACTGGTGTCACAGACGCTGAATACAGTCTTTAAGACGACTTGCTGACTATGTCGAACAAATTTGGTTGTTAGTTGTTGTTGGTTTTGCAGTGGGGTCAAAAAGCATAATAGCGTGAGGGTAATGGAAAGGGCATGGAAACTGCCCAAATCAGGGAATCTTGTAGTTCTGTAAAAATTAGTAACAGCACGGACAGATTCTTTGAGAGCCATAAAATGACTATCGTGCCTTTCTTTGGTGAAGTAGTGGAAACAGAGTTCCTAAACCTCATCAAGACATGTGTTGTAGTCATTGCGTCACAAGAAGGTCAGTTTTAAATGGTGCGTAGCCCGACATCTGTAGCACGCATCTGACTGACATCGCATAATGTTTCAATGTAACAATGGATTTCGATTTACTCTCGAAACAGATGACAAATGTTCAATAAAAGAGGGAATTTACGCACTCAAAGCAACCATATTAAGAACACTTTGATAATATGGTTACAATGATAACATTAAAAAACAAATTAATATCAATTGCTTCCACTCTAAGTAAAAAAAGTTTGAAATTTCATAACGATACAGCAGTTATTCAGAGTGAAGTAATTAGCAAAAAATCTTTGTCCCATAAGACGTCACATGTAATGCTACGCACGACAATCGGGAATAAAAGGGAACATTCACTTTCCTCAGTTTCATTACGTCCAATATTCAAGCTAAAGAGTACACTTTTTACAAGCAGTAATTTTTTTTAATACTGTTAATTTAATAAAGAAAGGAAATTTTATGTGATGCTAACAATAAAAACAATAATCGTAAAGATTTCCATTTCTCCCTTTTGAGAGCTTCCAGCCACAGGAAACTGTGCTATAGAGTAAACCTATTATTTAAATTCAAACTGATAAAATGGACAGAAGGAAAGGAAAGGGTCATTATGTTAATGTGCAAGTGCTATTCCGCCCAAGCTAATGGACTACACCAGACACACCCGAAAAATGTCACTACCTTAGCACGTTAATAATACGTCATTACATGGAAACTGAGTAGGATGACTAGTTGAAAGGTTTTTTTTCTCTACAATAGTCTTCTTCATGTTAATCAGCCTATTAAGTGTAATTAAAAAGTTAGACAAATGACATATAATCTGGATCTTCATTAATATCTGTTAATTTAAATTCATTCCGAACAAAACTGATCGCCCTGTCATACGAGAACTGCTTTGAGAAATATTTATAGTGTATTGGAGAAACAGTAAAAAGAGCTTTTCACCATTATCTGAACAAACAGCATCCTAAAATTTGGATAAAATGATCAAAACTTCTCACACGGGTCCTAGAATAGGAAGTTCGTCGAGATCCTTCGTTCTACGCTTGGTTCCTAAACCTTTTTAAACTTACGCCTGCGGAAATCTTTAATATGAAAACAAACAAATAACTGGAATGGTTATCTTGAACGATGATATTGTGCCAGATGTAATGCAACAATCAAGTGACAGTTCTAGTCTTAACTATTCAAAAAAGAAAAATGCGAGTAGTATCATAACTAACGCATTACGCACTTTATAATTAAACAGCAATATTGAGTTTTTACAATTTTGTACTGATCTATAATTATTCATTTCCTTATATATATATATATATATATATATATATATATATATATATATATATATATATATATATATATATATATATATACACTGCTGGCCACCCAAATTGCAACACCAAGAAAGACAAGAGATATCACAACAAAATTTATTTTGTAGATAACATGTTGACCAAGTATCAAATGATTAAATTTATAGACTTCTGTGAAGTGTGGTTCCTGCCAAAATCAATAGCCAGAGTAGCCGCCATTGTTGGAGATCACCGCTGCCAAACGCCTCGGCATTGATTCAAAGAGACTTTGGATGAGTTCTTGGGGTACAGCAGATCAAGCAGCTTCCACACGTTGCCAAAGTTGATCTGCTGTGGCAGCTGGGGATGGAATCTGGGTCAATCGTAGAGCAACCATGGACCACATGTTTTCTATCGGCGAAAGATCCGGAGAGCGAGACGGCCAAGGAAGCAATTCAATCTGACGATTGACGAACAACCGTTGGACAATGCGTGCCACGTGTGGTCGCGCAGTATCCTGTTGAAATATGGCTGTAGGCAAGACCTGAAGGTAAGGAAGGACAACTGGCTCCAACACCTCGGAGATGTAGCGCTGGCTGTTTAAAGTACCGGCAATGCGTACTAGAGATGTGCGAGAGTGATATCCAATACCGCTCCATACCAAAATACCCGGTGCAGGACCAGTGTGGCGGTGCATAACGCAGCTGTTCAGCATCCTCTCTTCACGGTGTCTCCAGACTCGAATGCGACCATCGTGGTGTTGCAGACAGAAGCGTGACTCCTCAGTAAAGACAATTTCATTCCATTCGGCCGTCCACATCCTTCTGTCATCGCACCATTGGCGGCGGAGACGTCTGTGGTTGTGCGTCAAGGGTAGACAAAGCAATGGACGTCTTGCGGACAGACCACTCTGCTGTAAACGGCGTCGAATGGTACGCGCAGACACTGGATGAGGCGTTACAGACTGCATGTGCTGTGCTATGGTTCGTGATGTGACTGAGCGATCCGTCACTGCCATGCGCGCAATTTGCCTGTCATCACGTGAAGTGGTGCGCTGAGGTGGATGCGATCGAACACGCCGGTCCGTCGTACCCTCCTGCATCAAACGATCACATATCCGCATTACAGTTGTTTGGTTTCGTCCAACACGACTACCGATTTCCCTGAAAGATAATCCACAATCTCGGTAGGCCACTATCCTTCCTCTGTCGAACTCGGATACTTGATCAAAAGATGATCGCTGTTTTCGACGAGGCATAATTGATCGTTTTTTTTTTTGAAAAAACCACAAGAAAAACACTATTGCCGAATTTGAAATCGTTGAAATCTCCAAGCCTTAAATAGCGCTTTGAAGTGGCGCCACAGGCGCTCGTGACTTGCGTCTGCGCTGAAATTCTGATCATTTGCATATCTCACCTTCGCTAATGCATGTTGTAAATTTCATGTTATTTGCATGTTTCCTTCAGGGTGTTGCATTTACAGTGGCCAGCAGTGTATATATATATATATACTCTGTCACAAAAAATATATGCACCCAGAAGAAATCGAGCTACTATAACGAAACTTGGCTGGAATGTAGTCTGGTAAGAGATATGCAAATGATTAAAATTTCGACGCCAATGAGACAAGGGAAAGCGAGCTATGCGCATATGAGATGCGCAGCTGAGAGAGTTTAAAAGCATGATTGCTCGTGCCATAGGGTTACTCAAACAAATCTGTCGACTTGGATGGACGGTATTGTGTCGTAACCGGCGACAGTACGAACAATTGTCGGACTTTGAGAGTGGGCGTATAGTAGGCCTCAGAGAAGCAGGTTGGTCGAACAGGCGTAACGGCCGCCATCTCGGTCAGAGCGATATGGTACTTTCTCGGTGTTGGCAGCAATGGATCACGGAAGGGATAGTCTACCGTTGCGGAGGGTCAGGGCGTCCCAGGAACATAAATAGGCGCGAGGATCGCGCAATCATAAGAGCTGCCACGTCCGCACCAACAACGTCGCTAGAATTGGTTCGACGCCATTTACCACTTTCCAGACATCCGGTGGTATCAAGGGAAACCATTCGGAGATGACTGGTCGACGCAGATATAAGGAGCTGACGTCCATTAAGACGCCTACCACTGACCCCACACCATAGGCAGTGTCGGTTGGAATTTTTGCCTACCTCGGACAAGCTGGAGTATGACTGACTGGAGGCGTGTGATCTTCAGCGATGAATTCAGATTCAGTCTCAATACTAATGACCAGGGCATACGCGTGTGGAGGCGGCCAGGCCACCGGTCCGCCGGCATTTGTTGTCGTCAGGCATTTGTCGAGATGCATACGGCGATTACACAAGGTGTGACAGTGTGGGGAGTGATTTGTTGGGACCTCCAGTCGTCCTTCAACGCACTTTGACGGCACGTAGTTACGTGGACGAGATTTAAACGCCAGTTGTACTGCTTATGCTATCAAGTCGCCCAGGTGCCATTTATCATCAAGACAGCGCTCATTCACATACTGCGCGACTCTCCCAACGATGTCTTCAAGGATATGACGTACTCCCATGGCCTGCCAGGTCACCAGACCTCTCGCCAATAGAACACGCCTGGGACGTGTTTGGAAGGCAATTGCAGCCGTCCCGGAATAATGGTGAATTAACTACCCAGTTGCAAAGATTATGGCATGATCTTCCGCAGGTGGTCATATGTGACCTCATTGATTCGATGCCGCGCCTTGTTTCAGCTTGTATAGCTGCCAGAGGTGGATTTACTACTTACTGATTGTAACCTTTTTCATGCCACATCTTCTTAATAAAACAGCCTGTAATCATTTGCTTATCTCCTCACACACTACATACATGTTAAGTTTCGTGATAGTAGCTCGTTTCCTTCTGGGTGCACACACACACACACACACACACACATATACATATATATATATATATATATATATATATATATATATATATATATATATATATATATATATATATATATATATATATATATATATATATATATATATATATATATACACATATACAGTGGTGACCAAAATTGTGGACACTTTTTAAAGTTTGAATGTTTTTCAAATTTGAATGCTTATAAAAACTGTTTCACTTCATACAGTGGAATGAGTTATACATCATATGAAAGGAAATTTAATGCTGAATTCAACACAATAAACAGAGGTCAAATATTTGTATTATAAGGGAAGTTAGGTACTAGGCTTGTACCGGGCTTTTGACAAACATACGTTCTGCTACGTAAGGCTGTTCCTGAGAAGGAAAAAAAAGTGATTTTCAATGAAGTTTTAATAATGTAATACAAATTTATTTAATAATTAGGACTCTTATGAAGAGTTTGAGACCAAAGTAAAAGCTATAAAAGCAATACATTTTACAGTAAAATGTACTAAATATATAAATTTATTCAAAAATCTATTAGTATTCGGGCACAATGAAGAACATTTAAACTGAGGCAAAATACCTATGAAAATTGCAGTTAAAGATAGGCTAATCATTTCTCATGCATAATAAAAATATATTTCATATACTATATACAATATAGCAAGGTCAATTTTTTTTATGAATCGTAATAAGAAAATATATTTCTCACAAAATTTATGTATAGTTCTCAATAGACAGCATCATGTACGCTTATTTCTTTTCGAAAAGTTAATAATGTGAATGAAAGTTGAGCAAAAACTTACGTACAAAAAATTAACAAGAATTTTGTGCTTTAATTTATTCGCCTTTATTTTCTCCTCGTGAACTCTTGCAAAGTTGCAAAATTTTTAAATATACGTTAAACCTTAAAAGACAAAATTCCAAAAAGAGGTGTAAAAGAGAGAAAAAAAATTCTCTTACGACAGTTTAACGCCTCTAAACCATACTAATTCAGTTGCATCTGATTCAGAAGCTGATAAAACGGGTGTGGCAATTAAGTTTCGGTTCTTTGTTTGGTTCATCTCTCTGGTGAACAGCAGAGGAGCGAAAAATGGATAAGAACTCCTACGGGATTGTCGCGCATCTGTTTCCATGCCAACTGTTACAGAGAAACTATCGTCTAAATGCAATATTAAATGGTAATGCGTTCCCCATGTACTCAGAATGAAAAAGCAAGATACAAAAACGTGTTTTAGGAAAGCAACTTCGAGGAAATGAGTAGAGTTCTGATCACATTGTTCTCCAAAAATAGACAGAAGCTCTTGGAGAAATGTGACGGTAATTGTTTACCAGACACACGGAAATATCTGGAGAAAAAGATGTTTGCATTTCCTTTTTCTCTTTCATACCGACCTCATATTACCATATATTTGTGTGCTCTGAAAACATCTCCCTACCGAGTTGATAGCTTTAAAAAAAAATAATGTTGAATTAACATGTCACTTATTTTTCCATTTTCAACTAGCGAATGTCTGCATGAATCTTATTTTATCAGTTGTTGCATTATAAGAAATTTATTCTTGCACAAACTTTCCGTTGAAAGGAAAAATTTTCATTTTGCTAAACAGCATTAAATTGTCGTGGTGATACAGAGCATTATTTAACAGGGAGTAATATCAAAAGCTGCTATTTTGTGAATTTTCAGTTCTAAAATAAATTTTTCATGGGCCCGTACTTAATGAATGTAGAACTTATTCTGAGGAGGTACGCAAATTTTTAGTTTAAGTACGAGGCATTAAAATCAAACATATTTTACTCATGGTTTACATATAAATACTCGATAAACAGAAAATGCCTCTCAGTAAATGCAAGATAAAGACAAACAATGATTACCTAAATTGCTCACCGAACTGATACAGTACTATTTAAAAATAATTTATTTATTGGTTCGACGGGAGAAAATCCTTTCTCTCTCTCGAAACAGAATGTGATTGAAGAAATGAAATATGAATGTTGCAAACATACATTTATATCGACAAAAATTAAGCTGTTTCAATGATTCATTTTTTCATGCTCGCGGTTGTCGAGGACGGAATCATAAACCAGAATAAAATGATTCTGTTAAAATACATAACTATTCAACCGTGGTTAGGATAGTTTACCAGTTCTATAGTTGTATGAATTAGCTTTTTACTTTTTGACGTAGGTGTGTTAGTAGCTATATTCTACTCTGTTGCCACCAGAAACGCTTTCAACGAAATTAATAGATTATCTATATCTATTACTAGAAATAACTTTTGATGCGATCATAATGATGTTTTTTGTTTTAGATCATATTGCAGTTTCTTTATAGGAGAAAACCTTACTACAGCCCTTTGAGATTATTTAAGTGTCATGTTTACTTCTCTAAAAATGTTGCTTAGAACTTTTGAATTACAAAATTCATTACATTTATACAGGTTTGCTTTTAATTAGTATAAATTTAAAAAAAACTGAAAAGACTAAACAATAAAAAATTTAACCAAGCTAAAACACGCTAAGATGTTCCTTAGCATGAAGGATTTAATTTCAATGGTTTTGGATGAATGCAATCAATAAACACACACACGAGTAGCTTAATATCAAGCAGATAATAACCAGTATTAACCGATATCAGAGGAAAGAATCCAAAATACAATTTTAATATGTTAAAACATAACCAGAAAATATAGAGACTAATTTAAGCTAGGCAATTTAAATTAATCATCTACTAAAATGCCCCGTAGGCAGGGAATCTTGAAAAGGACACTTCATTTTTAAAGCTGGATGTTTGATATTACTTCTTTTTAGATTTTTCGATAAAGAAAGTAAGGAAATAGACATAAATTTATAGAAAGGTATACAAATGGATGCCGTAACTGCGATGAATTTTCAAGTAAATAATCCAACAGATGTAAATAAAAAATTATACTAAAATATACAAAAAACAAACAGAAATCAAGCACTCTGGGCATCCACGCACCAACGGCAAGATTCTGCGTAAGTGCCAGAACTGAACTAATTTGGATGCTAAGAGGGGAAGGGATGTAGGGGTAGAGTACTGTACTATTAACTTTCTAGATAAAGATTTCGAGTATTTAAAACTACCTACTATTGTACATAATAATTCTAAATTATTACCAATCAAGGATTGTGGGAAAATCGCTATTGCTTTTAAATATCAAAAAACGTTAAGGGACATAATCTGCAACTATAACTTTTATTGTCATAACTTAGGCAAAATTTCTAATTCTGATTGTAATTGTCATAATGAGGAGTTTAAAAACTTTGTAAATCCAACTTTGGGGCATATCGTAACAGGGGATCTTAATATTGTTAAAGATGTTAGGTTGAGGGAAGTTCTACGTAAGGGCTCAAAATTTAGGGTAAGAAATAAGGTAAATTTAATGCAAATTTTAAGTTCTATCACTAAAGATTTAGACTACTTTATTATAAAATTAGCAAGGAAGTACAATTGGCCTATCGAAGGTTTTATGGAGTGGAAGGTACATATTTTACAGGATATAAAAAGGAATTATGAAGAGTTTGGTATGGAGGACAAGAAGGGTTTCTTTTTAAACAAAGTTCTAGACAGTAAAATTAAAGGTTTAAAAAATAAGTTTATTATTACGGTTGTTGATAAGGCTGCAAATAACTTTGGCTTTATGTGTAAAGATTATTTTAAGCAGTTAATTTCTAGGGAATACAACTCAAATAATACCTATCAAAAAATTAACCTTACCAAAAAAGAAATAGATAATAGGATTTTAGCTTTTAGCAAAAAATTTAAGTTTAAGATTAATAGCATAAAATACCCTTACCTGTTTCCTACAATAAAATTCCATAAAGTACCTACTAAATTTAGGTTTGTTACATGTAGTACAAATTGTTATAACACTTTGTTCAGTAAAAAGTTCTTTAGCTATTTATAAATTATTTTAAATAAAATTAAGGTTACCGAAAATATCTTTATTATAAATAATAACCAGGATATTCTACAATTTTTAAAAAGTAAGAATATAGATAGCATATACACGTTTGATTTTGAAAACCTGTTTACCAGTATTCCGCATGATAATTTAATGATTATATGTTCAGAAATCTATGATGCTTATTTAGATAGTACTTTAATCTTAAAATGTGACTGGATTGATTTATGTAAATTTAATATTTTTGAAAACTATCTCTTTAACGGCTTATGTTTCTTTAAACAGATAAAGGGTATACCTATGGGAAATAGCTATTCTAGTGCATTTGCCAACCTATTCTTACATTTTTACGAAACTAAATTTCTTAACTCAAATAATATTACCGGATTTAGATATATTGATGACCTCATAATTTTTAACTGTAACGATTCGGAGTTTCTTAATCAAATCTACCCAAAGGAACTTACTTTAAACCGGACTAACGATAATAATCTTTGTGCGACTTATCTGGATTTAAAAATTAAAATTCAAAATAGGGAAATAAAAATGGGGATTTATGATAAAAGGTTAGATTTTAACTTCGAGGTTATTACGCTTACCAATTTCCATAGCAACTTAAACTATAAAATTTATTACAATATTTTTTACTCACAACTTTACAGAATAAAAAACATATGTAACAACGCTGGGGATATTTTGGAGGCATGTAGCATTTTCGAGGAAAACTTAAGTAAAAACGATTTCCCTAAAAATTTCGGCAATTTATTTAAAAGTTTTAAAAAAATGGCATTTAGACTCAGGAATTTTTAAACATGTTTAGAATAGTATTTATGTTTTCATTTGGTTAAGCTGTAATGGAGGGTGGCGCTATAGTAATGTTACAATGACGTAACCTTTAGGATAGAACTGGCTGCTGTTTCGCCATAACCGTCACTTACGGAATTGGGGTGTGTAGGCACCGATTACTTTACATTAGGATTTTTGTGTGCTTGCTTGTAAGGTGCGTTGAGCCCATACTGTAGTATGTTTGTCTTTTCATTTTCTTCTTGACTAATTGCTTCTTTGGGGGACTCGGGGCCTTGGGATGTCTTCTGGGCTTACCTGCATCCTATTCAGAAAGTTCCCCTTGAGGTAATTGACATGGTTAGGCTCCCTGATGACGAGACCTGTCGGTTACCTCTGTTGTTTTATGGTTCAGTTCCGGCATTTATACAGAATCTAGCCGTTGGTGCGTGGATGCCCAGAGTGCTTGATTTCCGTTTGTTTTTTGTCTATTTTAGTATACTTTTTTTTATCTATATCTGTTGGATTATTTATTTGTTTTTTCATTATGGGGATATGAAGCTTCTGCGCTATCCTTTATTTAAAATGTTTTCTTTGCAGGATATGTTTTATGTTATAGTGATTTAGCAGTCTATGCTTGAATTTTAATTTTGTTTATTTCTATTGTTTACTTTTTACATGAATTTTCAAGGTAACAGATGGAACTTCGGTTTAACCTCAGGCTTTAACCACAGGATTCTATAGGGATTCGCAGACTTCGTTTAAAATTGTTTGTTCAAAGATCAAATAGCATTTCCCGTTGATAGAAAATCGTATGCTCACTGAATAACAGAAAGTTCCCTCTTCTAGAATTTCAACAGCGGAATAACAGTTTCTTGGTCATATTAGATGTGCAATATTCCTTCCTATTCATGTCATTCAGTCTTTCAGGAAATGAAGATACTTTCATTGAAGATACTTTCCTCCAATGAGCACATAATTTTTAATAAAATCCAGCCTGTTTTTATCAATTAACAAAACAACTCTAAATGAAATATGGGGATGCCCACTGAAATGTGGAACTGCCAACTTAATCGTGTGGTTGGAAGACTGTAGCTTAATCTGTTATTTCGAAAATAAATCAGACTAAGGCCGTCTGCACACGGGGCAACTCAAAAGAAAGGACGGGTTTGTAACCAGTTGCGTCGTGTGCGTGGCTCCATTCAATTACATAGGTTGCGACTCATCACGGACTGGTTTGTGATTTGAGTCAGTTATCAGTTTGTTTTGAGTTGCTCCGTGTGCAGACGGCCTTAGAGTATTTATTTTTTAATCTATAATACACCTAAGGTGGTCCACCTTCTTACTTGATAAGTTCTTTTGGGGTATTCAGCGTTGAGTAGCTCTTTTTCAGACGCTCTGTATTTTCGACGAGTTAACAAAGCCTGAACATTCAGGCAAATGTCTTCTATAATAATTTCCGTCATTTTCAGCTTGATTTCGTATGCTCCTTCATTCCAAAAATTGTCCAGAACAGAATTGTTTAAATTAATTTTTAATTAATTTCTTACCTATAACATAGAAATAAAGCGACACTTTTCGCTCCCGCTGTATTATATTTTGCCACATTTCGGATTTTCAGAGGATTAAATTAAATCACCGAAATATATATAAGTGATATTATATGACTTGAATCTATGTATCATCTTTAGTAACAACCTGCATTTCACAATTCCACCATTGTATTGAACGCGTATATATAACAACCTACATTACGAAACAATTTTGTCTATTTTTGGAAGCAGTGTTTCCTAAATATTTAGCTATAACAAAATGCAGATTAGTAGCGATCCATAGTGAATTATTCCACACTGTTCCCGTTTGTTTAGCGCTGATATGGTAACATATTTAGCTGCCTCTTACCCTTGAAAAGTGCTTTTGTTTAAAATAAATAAATTGCCAGTGAGGGACTGATGTAGTTTTCTGTTATTGTATGGTATGAGAGTAAGTATGCGCACGCATATCTGTGTTAGAGTTTGGTACAGGTTGAAACTGACGTAAAATAATCGGTTGGAAAGGTAATGGGTAGCAAGAGCATTTGTCTAGTACATTGACATAAAACACTATATAGGCACCAGGGAGCAAGAGCTCCTTATCCTCAGTATCAAGGTTAGTATGTAACATACAGGTAAGATTAACCGTTCGCAAGTTTACAAATAGTGTTGACAATGATTAAGGGAGAATTTGTCTAGTATTTTTTCCATGTTTTTATTAACTCGCTTTCTTGTTTGTTTGTGTGTTTGTCTAGTACAAATCTTGTAATCGATTTTAACTACTTCCCGACTAGCTAGACATTTGAAACTTTTAAAATACCTCAGAACACGATGACAATGCATTTTTTAGATACTTTTAGCCATCTTTAAGCAGAATTGAATTACTTTCAGTTATTTTCAGTTTTTGTTTTGTAGACTGGTGCAGCTATCTATCGTCCGGAACGGGAACGAAAAGTTAAACGCAAGTTAACTTCCAATTAACTTCATTTTCTTTCAAGTTGTTGGGAAAATCCATCAAAAAAAATTTTTTTAAAGTATTTATTAATGCATAGAATTGTCAAGTTTATATGATTCAACAGAAAATTTAAAAACATGGTATATAAAAAGTTCTTTTTATCTTGTAATTATTTACTAATAGCTACCGCTCTTATCTTGTCTTCACTTATGTAATTGTGCTTCGGATATTTGTACTTCAAGTCGAAAAAGCTAACAGAATTAAATTACTGAAACTAATCTTATTTTGTGGCTTTAAATATGAGTAGTCAATATTTTCCTACATTCGTTATCTACATAAATTCTCATGATAGAAAAAAAACTTTTCTCTTCCACACCCTGAACACGTATATTCCTCGTAGTATAAGGATTAGGTCGCAAGTGATTCAGTATTACGGCATAGTCCACAAAAGATTTTCTGTAAATTCAATTTCCCTCTGACTTCAGATATTCTTATTCTGCATATCCGAATCCGCAGGCAACGAACACGTTAGCGTTAGAACAAATTTGACGATCTCGGTGAGAAATGGTGATTTAACGTAGCGATTATAACTCTATATAAAAATGATAAAGGCAGAAAGAATTGATCATTTTAAATGCCCACACGGGAGAATAACCGTGGGGTTATTTTTATTGCAAAATATCACTTAATAAATTTTGTCCTATTAAAATTTATGGTTTTAACGTAGGATTACGTTCCTACATAACGGTCCTCCGGAAAGCAAAATTCCAGATGTCCTGCGTCACGAGTTATAATTTTGGCAGCGCACCAAACCCAGTCTGTATCGCTTGGGCGAGCAGTAAACAGTTAAACAGAAAAGTACCAAAATGCATCAAAATTTTGACATACATATATATATAAATAGATATAGATAAATATAGATAGATAGATAGATAGATAGATTTATACAAAACACATACATACATATATACATACAGAAGAGGTAAGCAATGATAAGTGATTCTACGTTATTAATCAGAGGTAGTTTTATCAGAAGAGACTACCTGAAATTTGGTTTTTTTCACGTAGGATTACGTTCCTCAATAACGGTCCTCCGGAGAGAAAAAAAAATTATCCGGCAGTAGCGAGTTATAATTTTGGCAGCACACCAAACCCAGTAGCAGTAAACTGTTAAACAGAAAAGTACCAAAATGTGTTAAAAAATAAAAAAACGAGGTAAGCAACAATAAGTAATCCTACGTTAATAACCCGCGGTAGTTTCGTTAGAAGAGAATACCTGAAATATTTTTTTCTTTAGTCTTCAAAGTTAGATTACAAATGTGTTTTAACTTATAGGCGCGTGCGCGCACACACACACACACGCATGCACGCACGCACGCATGCACACATACATACATGCGACTGAGTATAATAAACCAGATATACCGAAAATGTCTATAAAATCATACCAAATGACCCATAGAAAATGAGAAAAACGTGTTATAGAAGCTGGAAAATAGTATAATTACGCAGTAATATAGAGTAGAAATAACGTACATACCATGCAGTTTCTTCCATGACATTGGAAAAATTGCGAGCATAATGGAAGGCCGAGCGGTAGTGGCGGTGATGATGGTGAGTTAGGCTGATTAGTGGGAAGCTGGGGTACTGGAAAGAAAAGAAGAATAAAGTGAAAGGATGAGAGGAAGCAGAATTTCCCTTGACGTACCATTCTTGTGAACACAATAGGACAGGTACGTCACAAACATTCACATAACCTTAGCTTCGACCAAATGATTCTTTGCGAAACAAACGCTGAGTACTATTTTCCCTGTTCCCCTCTTTACATAAAAGTGAAATTATTCTCCAGATTTCATCTAAGTTCAACATAAACTGGTACTAAATATAGATTTTTCGCAATAGCGAAGTGATGTAAAGTAAAATGTCGGAATGCAGGAATAACCGTATTGCTTTCAAAAAACTCAGAATCAAATTTTTGCCTGTCAGTTAAAACGGTGAGACGCTTCTTAATTCTCACATGTACGAAATATGTAAAAATGCTGTCTCGTTTTCTACCAAAAAAGTATAAATTTGCTACGACTTTAATTAACTTCATTTAAGTCAGAACTATTACCTGCTATCAAAACGTGTTATTCAATCCTATGAGACAGTCTACCTGTATTTTTGTATTTAACGGTAAGAGTAGAATGTGCATCTTCTAAAATATTTCGTGAAATGCTTACTAAAATCTTAATGCTTCTTTTTTTTCGTGAATATTACTTAATTAAATTTTGTGTTAGTTCAATTAAGAAGTGAATTAAGAATTTCGTTTTGAATCTCAAATTCGATACAACTCTACTGGAGCATCTCTCTATCATCTCTGGATGATAAGTACTCCAGTAATAGAAAAAAAACTTTTAAAAAGGAAAGACTTCAGTGTTTAAAAACATTTTTTTATCTTCTTTTCTAAAAATTCCTTTTCAGAGACCTTTTAGGGAAACGAGCTCTAGAGGAGAATTCATTTGATACTAATGACTGTACTGTAGCTACACTTTTTATAGAAAGATAGACTGATAAATAAAATATTCAAGGCAAATTCTGTCTTTTCCCGGCTGCATATTCGTTATGCGTAAGGGGAAAGAAGCCATTAATAATGGAATAAAAACACCGAGAGGTTCGGTGAAGTTTTTTTTGGTGATGGGCTCCCTTTTTAGCAAAATTTACATTTCAGAGAAGCAAATATTTTTACTAGGGAAAGAAAAATAATACTGCCATGGGTAATCTCGGTTCTTAAGCTGAAAAGCTACGATTGTTCGCTTTCATACAAGAAATCAGTTGTTATACTTGTAAAATAAAAGAATGTTAACTTTAAAATGTTTTATTTGCTCCTTTTTTCTTAAGTATGCCGGTATTCAACGGTTAAGAATAAACTTTATTTCTTGAACTGCTTTTTGAAACTTTCTTAACTGATAATGATAAGAGAAAAAACCTCAGAACCTGAAAATGGGTTGTTTTAGAGCAGGAATACAATTCAGCATCTTCGACATCCTATGCCGCTATTCTAACTGTTGAACTACCATGCTATTTCCCTACTCACCCTCGTAAGTGTGCAATTCTATATATTCTTTCTAAATGCTCTTAAACAAATGAAATATTTAGATACCATAATATAAAAAAGGATAATTTTTTTGTGGGGGTAGTAGTAATAGCCATGTCTTTTTAACGGTTTGTAATCGAGAAAAATATAAGTAAAATACAGTAAACTAAACATTTCTAAATACGTTAGAAATACAACACTAAGGCCGTCCGCACACGGAGCGACTCAAAGGAAACTCAACTGGTTAGCGACTGAAATTGCTTATCGGTTGCAAACTCGTTAGTGATGCGGCTCCGCACACGGGCCGACTCAAAAGTGATTCAAATCAATAGTTTGCGATCTGTCATGGAGGGAAGAACATCATTATTCCGGGTATTATTTTTAGTTAAATTATTATCAGAAATTAATTTATTTTAAAAAATCGTTACAATAGATTGTCTTTGATCAATCGTTTAAAAATGGACTGTATATATGGGCGCACATATTCCATACAACAAAAAACGTTAGAATTTCATTTCATCGCTAGGCAGAAGTCACGTGACTCGTGTACGTCATTTGGCAGCTTGCCAAAAGAGCGGCTGTAACATAGATTGTGTAATAACACGCACAACGCAAGAGAAACTGGCGACTAAAGTTGCTAGCGACTCGACACGTTGAGTTGCCTGCGACTGATTACAAACGCGTTGCTGACGGGTTTGTAACCAGTTGCGCCGTGTGCGTGGCTCCATTCAATTACATAGGTTACGACTCATCACGGACTTGTTTGTTATTGGAGTCGGATATCAGTTTCTTTTGAGTTGCTCCGTGTGCGGACGGCTTAAAAGTAAATAATGAGAAATTGGCTTAGTTGAAAATGCTCACTTTTAACACATTGAGAATATTTTGAAAGATCGTGGCCCCGTGGTATAAGAGGAAACACGACTAAATGGTTGACAAAAAAATCCAGTTTCCAGTCCTGAGGCCAGAAGTCGTAAGAAGACGAGAAACAATACTGGAAAAAGTAGCTCAGTAATAAATGTAGTTTAAAATACACAAACAAAACGATGGGATAGCATTGCATATGTCTATCCACTTTTTCAACGAGTGTAGTAAAACTCTGCAAAAGTAAGGATCACACATTAATTTAAGAGGGTAAAATTCATAGACTGTAGTAGTTGCTTCCTACAGCTCATCTGAAACAAAAATATGCATACAGGGATAATTCAGCGCTGTACTAGAAAACAAAGGAAATATACAACAACTTGATTATTATAGGCCATTTGAATATCATTATATGCCAAGTAAATAATCCACTCTGATTCTCACAACGGAAAAACATGGGGCATGAAATTTACCGAAGGTTCTTCATATAGGAAATTCTATTTTTGTTCTTTCGTTCAAAAATGGAAGTACATAAATACCACTTTTATTCACCTCTCGACAAACTGTTATCGCTGAAACTGGATTATAACGACTCGTATTCACAACTGATGATATTTGCAGTTCTGTAGTCTTAGGTTTTCATCATACAACCCTTCCCAAGTTTTGCCTTTCACCTCGCCGATATCTTCACGTGACGCCCACGCATTTTACGTTTAGAGACAACAGCTAGTTCATTTCTGTACCGTGTCACAAACTTTAATGCAGTGCGTCGTGATACACAGATAGTTCCTGTCGTTTTAGTAAGAGAGGTACCCGTAAGGCCGTCTGCACACGGGGCAGCCTCACACAAATTATCCTACCTTTCTGCAAGTCACTCAGATCCGACATTTTGCACGTAAATTCTAGAATAGCTAATGCTACATCGACTGTACTACTGCCGTGGGATAGCTGATACTCGTACTTCACCGTATTATAAACCTCTGCTCACCGATGACGTCATCATAACTTGAATACGCTGCAGAGCATGAGCCTTTTTTAAGCGGTGTTTCCATTATTTTGATAATACGCTGTATCTTGTTTTTTTTAAAACAGTATTTCAACTGAATTACAAAATAAGGAAAAAGACTTTAATGGCAGGCCATTTTATAGTTACAATAATTGTGCCCTCTATTTGTCTTACAGCTGCGACGTACAGAACTGCACCTGAGTTAAAAAGACAAAATTGAAAGTGTTCAATGCTTTTAAAAATTGCTTTACAATTCGTTGCCGCGTAAATAAAAATATGCAATAAATGTTAACAATTAATTCACTTCACACAATTATCTATTTTTCTTGGAATCCTTTTCTGCCGTACTTTGTAGAATTTTCATATTTTTATACCATCCACATTTATTGCTGCCCCATTAGCTGAAAGTAATTTGAATTTCATGAGGCCATTAAAAGGTTTTCGCAGTTGACTATTTTTTTGTTTCTGTAACGATTGCATTCATAGAGTCAAATTCTCACACGTCTAAGTATCGCATTGTTTCCTAAAATATCTCACTTAAAGGATGTACTACAAAATTCTTAATTCGTGATTGCGAAATTTAAAGCTTCCTTGAAAGTTTTAAATGACCTAGTTTCATTTTTTACTTTTTTTTTGCAATCCTATATTTTAATTCCAAATATTTTTCAGGTAATTTAAATACGTTGTAGGAGTTCTGTTCAACTCAAAATTTATGTTATGAGATCGTTTATAAAGTTTGGTAGGTTTCAGCTGTTTTGCTTTTTTTTATTCTCGGAATAAATCTTGATTTATTGAAAAAAATCTGACATATTATTTTTATAGTTATGAAGAAACTAAATTTTAACTTCTGACCACATATAATTTCTAACAGTTCTAATTAAATAATATTTCCGTTTGACACAAGTGATTAATGTGGTAAATTCCCGTAAAAAACTGTAGTATTTTTTTTAAACAAGAAAAGAAATATACGATCTTGCATTATTGAATAAAGTAATTAAGCTCTTTCAAATAAATTATCCGTGCAATAATAATATAATTAATCTGAAGAACATGGCTAAATTTTTGTTGACAATTATATGGTGAAAAAAATCTGACCGAGAACTGAATTAAAGGTTTATGCTCATACATTTTCCAGGCCTGATTATGCGTTCAAGCGAAATTTCAAAGCATTTCGCAGCCATAAACCGACTGTTACGAATCATGTGAGGAATATGAGCGTATGACACTTTTATCCCCACGAAGAATGAAATGTAAATCTCGGAAACTGACAGTAATTCGGGATTCACGACAAGCTAATATCACGTATGACAGTCTTTCGATGAATATTTAACGCTGAATAAATTATTTAATAATTTAATAATACAATATACAGCCGACGTCAAATTAGGAGTGGGTTTAACTATGTTCTTAAAGGGACGCGTAGCTCGGAGATGGATGCCGAAAGGAAAAATTAACAGAGAAATTAGCGTAAAAATGATTCGAAGCTATGAGAACAGGATATGTAAACGATCACTGAACAGGGTGCGAAAGCCTCATTAAACATTAAGCATCGATAAACATATATTAAACAATTTTCTAATGAACTCTTAAAGGTATAGCGCAAGTTTCTTTCAGTTTTTAAGTAGGTTCGTTAAATATTATCATTGGTGGTTGGTTTTTAAACCCAAAAAAAAGCCTTCTTCACAGGACCGAATTAGAAATTTAACTGGTGGCAACGAATGTCTGAATTGCTGCATCAATTTCGTTAAAGGCGAAAGCTAATCGATATAAAAATAACCTTCTATATACATTCATCCAGAACTGCTTATAGCAGCCCTTCTTAGAAGGTCCAAAAGTGTAACTGGAGTTTTTAAAACACATAATACTCTAGGACTTGTTACTTGGCCATTAATTCCATCAGCCTGTTTTATATTCTTAGTTAACCCCGATCGCGAAAGAATTCTTAATCTGAAAAAATTTGACATTTAAAAAAAAAGGAAAAAAAGGGAAATCAAAGAAATAATCCTTTAAAGGGAATAGTTGATCAAAGGTATAATGTCAAAGGTATTTTGTGTGAAATAGTAATCGAAATTAACCGAAATGTAGAAAGATTATCATATTTTATGAATCAGATTGTTATTTTAGGTATTTTTATGTTTGCAAGAGAAACTAAATGAGCGATTTCTTCAAAACGAAGCTTGATCAAATGAACGTTTCTCGACTGATTTATGTAGCAAATGTTACAATACAGCCCCAAACAGTCAATCATACTGAAATTAATGACACGTATGAATAGAACAGAGTAGGTCTACTAAAAGACAAGTAAAACGGGATAGAAAAAGACAATCTCAAAGGCATTTGTCTGTCGAAATGGCACAAAACGATATATTATTAAATTAAGGCAAGCAAGATAGCAAATAAGGCGTGAAGAAAAACAAGGTGATTAAACAAGCATTAAAAGAAAATAGCTAAAATACTTAGACTAGAGGTGAAATGGGCTCAACCCAAAAATATGTTTTAAAATATAGAAGTCAGCCCATCTTAGGCTCTAATTCTATGTTTTTAAATAGTTCTCGGGCGCGGTGAGCAAGGTTCAATCTAGCAATAGATGTTAGAAACCAGAACAGACTCAAACATCAGTTTATTAATTAATGTAGCTTTTTGAGAAAAAAATGCAAAATACACTGCTCAAAAATATTAGGGTAGCAAGCAAAGAAGTTAAGAAAACCGTGCGAGACAGCCACGTATTGGCATAAAATGGATAGTACACGCGTATCAATGCGCAATACAGAAAAATAGACGTAAAAATTGTAATTAAGCTTTAATTCTTTGAAAATATGGAAAAAAACATGAAAAGATGATTTAGGGCAACAATTTGGTTACATGTAAACGATAAAAAAAAAGTATTGTTTACAAATCATGCAAGATTTTTAATATGGCATGTGGTCTCCTCGAACAGCTAAGACTGCTGCGCACCTGTTTTCCATGGATGCGATGATGTTATCGATAAGACTTTGGGGAATACTGATCCACTCCTCAAGAAGTGCAATCCCCAAGTCTCGGAGAGTAAAAAGAGGCCTTGGTCTCGCAGCAATGCATCGTCCGAGCATTTCCCAAACATGCTCGATTTGATTCAGGTCAGGAGAGCACGCTGACCATTCCATACGCTGCATTGTTTCAGCTTCAAACATGTTCTCCACAAGACGAGCTGTATGCGATCTGGCATTATCATGCTGGAAAACAAAGGAATCTCCAATGGATGCAGCGTAAGGTATGACATGAGGTCTCAGTATCTCGTCTGCATACCTTCGGACCGTCAAAGTACCATTCCGAATGATATGCAGGTCCGTACGTCCACCTAATCTTCAAAATGAGAAACCGACTATCGAAATATTTAAAACTTAACTAAAGAAAACAACGTGTCATTAAACTGTCTAAATAAATATAAGGAACACATGGCAACAATCACGTCTGCTAGCACTTTCTTTGGAATCAAGATGTTGGCCAAACGAATTGATATATGAACAAATCATTGAATATATAAATTTCATATTGAATGCATTTCGGAAACAGGTAGCCCCCCCCCCCCAAAAAAAAAAAAATGGATAGTTTCTCCAGTGATATTTTATGTCTAAAATAATATAAAAAAAAGGCATATGCATGCAGATTTCAAAACTCGTCAGAAATATAGTCACACCCCTTAATACAATTTGTGTTTACGTACTGAAAAATCTCCAAAATCGTGTCATAAACCTAAAGCATAGTTTTAATTGCGCCTTAAAGAAAATATAATTACACATAATTTAATTCTTACAGGCGTCTTTTGAAATAATCTCTCTTATTGCGAAGACGATTGAGCCATCATCACTTCGAAACAAATTCAAATTTTTGCGAAACAATTAAAATATGGACACTAAGGAAACATTCCCTAAAACATCTTAAATGGTTCTGAAGAAAGTAGCACCTATTTTTTACCCATCAGACTTCTTTGAAAGCATTATTTTATAAGTCAAAGCTGCTGTAAATCAAAACATTTAAGCAAACGTATGTTATCGCATTCGGAAAACCACATCTGAAGTTAAAAAATATGATATAAACACATTTCATGCAAGTCTCAAATTAGAGGTAAGACGGCTGAGCCGGAAAATTGGTTTTAAAAGTCAAAAATCGGTCTTGGAGTTGAGTTCTATATTTTAACACTAGAAATACCAACCTATCAAAATTACTGGTTTCAACAGCTGTTCACGAGATATTTTACTTTAAATTTAATTTCATATTTACTAATGACATTATGACTTTTTCTATTGATGTGTACAGGAGAAATGTTGTAAATCCTTTTGTTCTCCACTCCCATTTTTCTGAGATATAGATACAGTATACATTAATATACCGGCCGGTAATTTTGACCGTTTGGAAATATTTTTAAAAAATGTAATAGTATTCCAAAACCATCTCGGAAAATTTCCTAATTTTTATAATTTCACAGTGTACTAGAACATTTTCGGGTATTTCCCTAATTTTCATAATTTTACAGCATTTTAGTACTCTATTTTAGCTTATTAGGGGTAATTGCGGATAATGATTGAAAGTATGACAGCTGTAAATAACTTGCCTTATTTTGTAAAAAGAAAAAAAAAATCTATAAATTCGCATTGTTTTTGGACGCATTATAATTTAATTCTGTGTGGATAACTTAATGACACCGAACGTAAAAAATTTATTTTCTATTTTTATTTTTACGCAGTCATAAAAATTTAGCCGGATAATGGCGAGACACTCGAAAAATCCTGGACTATTTGAAGAGGTAAATGATATAGATGAAGACTATTCTAACATCGATAAAAGTGGTGAATTTGATGTTGTGAAGATGGGATTATCAGATATTTCAAAAATCCATCTGAAAGCGGAAGCGAGTATGTGTTCTAAGACAGCGATAGTGAGAGATGGGACATTTTTAGTTTTCGTAGATGAAAAAAAAAAACCGATGCGATTGTCTTTAAAATCTGATGCGAATGACCAGCAAACTGAGACTGCTGTTGATGGAACTTTTTCTTTTCTAATGCGGAGGCACTTTGTCGTCAGACATTCGCTGTTGCAACTTCAAATTTATGTTCTCCAGATGGCGCTGCAACGCACCCTTTCCCTATGTAAGTACTTTTGTTTTGGTAGAGCAGAGTAAGCGACAAGCGATACTGGGATGAGCTATGGAGCTCCACTTTTCGAATCCCAGAATATAAGATTATAAGATCTATTGTCCGTTTTTTGTGATTACCGTAGTATTGAAAAAATAAATGTAATTTAGTGTGGACTGTGCTGCCTCATTTACAAGCCTGGATCGGACAGTCGAATTGCAACATTCGCCTTTTGTCATTCACCGAGCTTTTGCTAGCTACTTTATGATGGGAGCACCATTTAGGTCAGCCAGCATTGCACCCTATGATGGAACGACACGGAAACGACCAAACTTATTCGGGATTTGAACCCAAGCCCACTGCGTGGCAGCTCAGAACGCTATCCACTACCCTATGTGGGCTGCCTGTTGATGGAACTGTGCAGAAAGAAATAAAACATAAATCTACTCCGAAAATAGCACAACTCATTTTTTGCCGACTAAATATGTTGTTGTTTTTTGCCAAAGCCGTGCACTTTGTTATTGTACAATTCACTCGCCATCCGTTTCGACTAAATATCAAAACGGTCATTTTGACCGGTTTGGAAGATATAGGTGTACCTCAACTGATGGTACTTTTAGTGTAAAAACTGTTCTACGGCCTGTGTAGGCAGAAAACAGAACATATTCAAATATTCATTTATTAATAAATGTTTACTTTTGCGAGAACTATGGTAATTAACATGTATTAATACGTTCTATGTAAATGGCGGACCCTTTGCGTAAGTTAAGCTCAAAAAATATTCATATCTACATCATCAGTGCCGTTCGGGAGAAGCATTTACAATAATTAATCGTACATTTACAGGAGGTTTTCTTAAAATAATTATATAGCCGTAAGCATAGTGATGTTTCCTTCGGAGACATGGGTTTTCACACAGATATAAAACTCCAGTAAATTATTGGGAGGTATTATAACATTCCAAAGAAAGTCTTAAATATTTCAGGGGAATAGAAATTTTAAAAGATAGAATTTTGTTGTTCAGTAGTAAACTCGTTGAAAATTTAACGTTTATTTCCTCTAAATTATAGATAAAATAAAAATAAATAAAATTTCATGGTAAGTTCTTGTAGTAATTTTAATAAATATGCAATTGATGCAGTTCAAGTGTAAAATCACAGTGCCAAAATCTTTAGCTTCATGGTGTTTTTTTTTAATTTTTAAAGGTAATGATTTTTTTAAACATATGAAAATTTTCCTTATTATCCATGTATTTTACTCGTTGTTAGAAATACTGACTGCTGCATCCCTACCCCCCCCCCCCATGAAAATATGTTTGGAGTACAAAATATCGAACGTTGAGGAAAGGGAACCAAAAGCTTTTGGGTACGCTCAACACAGAAAATTGAGGCAGACATACTTTTGAATATTTGAAATGCTTAGGTACTTTTGTGAAATTTTCTTCTATTTTATTACTTTAGTTAATAATACGAAAAGGAAAAAATTGTAACTTAGTCACTACTAATTTGAAAAACTATGGAAGATAAATTGTAGTGTAATCTTAATGTTCAAAAGGGAAAAAATGTCGCAATAAGAAAATTATAAGATAAGATTTTCAGTATTTTTCTACAGATATTTATTTTTAGAACCTTGACATTGCAAAGAAAAATATTTAATACAAATGACAAATGTAAATAATTCAGTTTTACCTGCTCGTTCACACGGTTAATTGCAAAAAATATGTAAATGCCAAAGAATTTTTTTATGCTGTTCACATTTGATTAATGAGGGGAAGAGATATTTTTTCTTTTGACTTTTTTTCACTAAGACCCAGAGAGTTTGTATTCAACCTGTATTGATAAAAACGATAACGCACGAACATATCTTGATAATGTGAGGTAAAATTTTCAAATGGTTCTTCATACACTTTGAATATTTAATCCATTTAATTTCATTTATGAGGTATTGCGTTTTACGGAGTTGTTCCTCTGGAACACGAAGTCAAAAATGAGCAAAAGCATCTCCTTACACATGTGGCAAAAAATGAAAATATTTATTTAATTCAACTACTTTTTGCGCTTTATTTTTGAAACTCATGGTTTTTTCTTTTATTTACCTGTAGTTAGATATATTTCAAACAACCTAGAGTAACTAAAATTTTATTATGTGCGTTTTATATTTAAAAACAGGTAAATTTTGTGTCTGAAAATGTTATGGCAAATAATCTATATATATAAAACAACTGACTGACAGAAAACGTACAAACTAAACCGCTGGACGTAAAGGGCTGAAACTTTGCATGGCGATTCTTCTTATAGTAGTGTGGGGGTGCACTAAGAAAGATTTTTGAAAAATTCTTAGATTTTTTTAATTAAATTTTTAAGCTATTTTTGTAACATTCTTTAAAGTTTGGATTTAAAATAATATTTTGAGGGTTATAAAATTTATATCACAAGAAAGATCATAAAAATTCCTTTAAAATGAAATCTTTTTCGAATCTTTCGAAAGTCTACCTCCATTTTCTGATTACTGGCGAATTTTTAAAGATTAATTTTTAGAATTTAATTTATTAAATTCTGATCACGTGATTTCTTTTCCTTTTGTGATACTTTAAACTAATTTTGCGTCACGTGCATAACAACGAAATAAATTGACAAAAAAATAATTTTTTTTTTGCCAATGCGGCCGACGATTGGATATTATCCAAAATAATATTAAAATACAGTAAAAGAAATGTTCCTCAAACTGTAGTATATTAACTGTACTATATTCTTTAGCATGTTCTATTAGATTTAATTTGGATATTTTCTTCTACATTATTTTGTCTTTAAAAATATCCGTTACAATTTTTTCATAAATATATATATTTTGGCATTAATTGCATACATTGACCATTGTATTTAATTTGAATGTACTCCGTAGTAAAGCACGGGCATTCAGCTAGTTATTACATATAATGGTTTTTATACGTGTTTCAGTGACTATATTAAAGCAATTTTATGTTTTGGTATTTTTATACGTACATAAACGTTAATTAAAAACATTCGTAGTCTCAAAATAAAGGTTTTGGAAGCCTCGAAAACACTATATATATCGCACAAAACACTAAGAAGGTTTTTATTTATAAATCAGATTTTAAAAGAATTATTGTTTTGCTAGAATACTTGTTATAAATACGGACCCAGCATTTCGTTTTACGATTTCTGTGCTATGCAATGACTGATACATTTTGATTGCCATGACAGCTCAATCAATGACAGTTGGAAAAGGCTTAGCATAATTACCCTACTAGTCAGAAAACTCATATTTATTCAACTACCAGTAAATCGATTTTAAAAAGTGATTTGCGCTAACGTAAAATATTGTGAATTTTATAAAAGGGGAACTCCAAAGCTTCCAAGTACTCAAAACGTCATTTGCACAACATTTTGTATTAATAAAAAAGTTATTTCTGTTGCGTGGTTTCATTGAAAATGTACATGATCTCGTAATTTTAAACCATTTTTTTTTCTAAAAGAGCATGTTGATGAAGCGGAATTGATTACTTCTGAACTTTTATAACTACAGTTAAAAGAAAGACGTCTGTAGAGTGATTATTTAACAATCCTGGATTGGATGTGCTTTCCTTTGAGCACTTCACCACAACCTTGAGTCTAGAGAAAGGAAACTGAATTCTAATAAACGGCATTGTTTTACAAATTTATGCACGAATGCATTTTTGTAATCCGCCTCTCATCTTGGAAAGGTCTTATGAGTTGGCACATTTTGGAGCGAATAGCAATGAACATAAGAAATCAAAAATGGCAACATCACTGATCATTCTTTTCTTTTTGCTCTGTGATGGTTCCGATAGATTCCATTTGGTCCGTCAATTTTTAAAATCACGTTTATCACTCTCTACAAGTTCTTTTTTCCGGGTAAAAAAATGGAAAACACAATTAAAATATTTCGTTACCTTCTGTTTTCTAAACATTATCTAAAATTTAGTACTTCAATACATTTTCTGAGGAATGGCATAAACAAAATTAAAATGTTGGAAGAAAAACTGCAGCCCCCACACGACTGTGGATAAACGTATAATTGACCTCTTAGAGCCCGTGAAAAAAATCTTTCTTTCAAACCTCCCGTTGTGGAAAAGTGCTGCCAGCCGTCTTATGATAAAACTAGCTGAAAACCCGCGCTTCGCTACGGAGTACATTCAAATTAAATACAACGGTCAACGTATGCAATTTATGCCAAAAAATAAATATATATATTTATAATAAATGCGATGATCAATGTATACAATTGATGTAAAATATATATCTATCTACATATATATATTTATAAAAAAATTGTAAGGGATATGCATTTTTTTTGGATAATATCCAATCGTCTGCTGCATTAGAAAGAGAAAAAAATATTTTTTTGTCTATTTAGTTGTTACGCACGTGACGATAAATTTATTGAAAGTACCAGAAAAAGAAATCACGTGATCAGCATTTAATAAATTAAATTCTAAAAATTAATCTTTAAAAATTCACCAAAAATCAGGAAATGGAGGTAAAAATTCGAAAAAAATTTCATTTTGAAGGAATTTTTATGATCTTTCTCGTGATATAAATTTTATAACCCTCAATGTATTATTTTAAATGCAAACGTAAAAAAAGTTTAAAAAACAGCTTAAAAATTTAATTTTAAAAAATTTAAGAAGAATTTTTGAAAAATCTTTCTTAGTGCACCCCTACACTATTAGAAGAATCGCCATGCAAAATTTCAGCCCTTTAGGTCCAGCGGTTTGGTCTGTGCGTTGTATGTCAGTCAGTCAGTCAGTCAGTGAATGAATGAGTCAGTTACGGAACTGTTTCATATATATAGATAACAAACTGAATTATATTTAGGAATTTTTGGACCTCTAACAATATTTTAATCTAGGTAAAACAAAACGACTATCTCCTTAACTTTTCTAAAAGTATATTGTATGGTAAGAAAGTTTGAGACACAAAATTCTGAAAAAAAAAGGGCAAAAAACATTTTTATACAGTTGAGCTTCTAGAATTAGATAACTCAAACTGCAAGTCTCTGCGAATATTATGTTCCTGGTTACAGCATTTTATGTCTAACTGTCTGTGCATAATACTCGATTGTGCATATCTCCTTAAATCTGTCGTTTCCCGGAATGGGAATTTTCATGATTTAGAATCATTAAAACGAGATAGCTGAACTTCCTTGTGAAGCATTAGAATAAAATCTTGTACTTATTTTCTTCTTCTTTTCCTTATTCATAAAACAGTCATCAGGATTTTTGATTTCGAATAAAAATGATGTAAATAGTTTCCGTAAAGAAAACATGATTGTGTAAAAAGGTTTTTATTTTATTTTCGCTTGAAAGTGATAAAAAATTTTATGAAGAAGATTTTTGTAAGTCCCGATGACAGATCGTTGTTAAACCTTTCCAACGCACAAAAGTGGAAAATCATGCAAATAAAGTATAATAAATAAGTTAATAAAATGAAATGTGCAAATAATGGTTCAGTAGATATATCAAACGATAAACATGTTTTAAATTTTGAGCTTAAAAAATACTTACTACAATATATCAAACTGTTCAAGTATATTTAAAAGTACTTACCTATATATACCTTTATATAAGTATATATACCTTTATATAAAAGCTTATTTAAGTTAAAAATAATAATCGTCAATGAATGCGTGTAAACAAACAAGCAAGAAAACAAACAAACAAAATACTTTAAGCGTCCCGGATCATATAAACATTGCCTAAGCGCAACATTCCTCAGAGGTTAACTCTTTCGTTGTTTCAGTTATCGCTGCATATTTTGCGATTGAATTCATTGGATATACATTTCCACAAACACATACCTTTGTCTAACTTTAGCTTAAATTTATTCGGAGAACATCCAGTCATCTTCACTTTAAATACATTTTCCACCAACAGCAATAAAAAAAAAAGAATGTATGTTAAATATTTTGAAAGTACATCGCAAAATAAAACGAAGATAAAAAAAAAAAATTCTACGGATATTTTAAGCGAGAAAAATTTCCTAATTGAAACGAAATTCTTCTCCAGTCGAAAATTACATCTGACAGCTAAGGAAAAACAGGAGGAAAGGGGTTGGTGAAAGAAGTAAAAGTGAAACATCAGACGAGTGATTTGCCTTTTAATTAGTTTACTACCCTGAAGTAGATTGCTAAGCTTTTTCGTTAATTTTTTTTTCACCCATTACTTTTAAGATGAATTTCAACTTTCTATCACTTCACCAGCGTATTATTTTATTATTGTTTGGTTAATAATCTTAGTTTTTTTTCGCTCGCATTATTTTCAAGTATACTTTAACATTCCTTTATATAAAGGGCAAAAACTTTGACGAGTTTTTATAATAATCACCTTTTCATTTCTCATTTGAAACTGTGACACTTTATCGAAAGGTATGTACCTCCAAACATTTTAATAAACATTCTTCAAAGTCCGACAATATTCTATAAATTTTCTTACCAGCATTTTGTTTTCTTAAAGCACATGCTAATGCAAAATTATGATTATCATAAATAAATTCGTTTTTCAAGCAAAATTTTGAATGAAATATTTTGAATGAAATTTTGAAAAAAAAGAAAAAATTCTTATTTTATCATTCCATATTCGCAACTAGGAAAGAATACTAGCATTTGATTTTTTACCCAGTCCTCGCCTTAAATATCAAGAAGTTGAAACATATCGTTTTCACTGAACCACTGTACAACTGTGTGTTGTGAACTCTATTAAGATTTCAAAGAATTTATTTAGATACATGACACGCTGATCATGAAAATATGCAAATAGCTTAGTTAATTCACTATAATTCACAGTATAAAATGATCTATTCGCTTGTCTAAAACTATTTGCCTTCCTTGACCATTTGCTTTTTCATGGCTTACTGTGTCGGTGTTCTCTTACTCTCCTCTAGGGAGAAAAGGCTAAATTTGTTTTAGACACTGGAGTACATACTTTTTTGCTTTTAATTATAGAGAATAATTTAAAGTTTTTCTATTCTCTGATTTTTTTAACAAGTTTTGGTGAAAACTCCTTGTAGCATTAATGATATTTTTACGCACAATCCTCATTTTAACGTCCTCCATAACTGTCCTCCGGAAAGCAAAATTTCAGATGTCCTGCGTCGCGAGTTATAATATATATATATATATATATATATATATATATATATATATATATATATATATATGTACATAACACATACATACATATGTACATACAAAAGAGGTAAGCAATGATAAGTAATCCTACGTTAATAACCCGCGGTAATTTCGTTAGAAGAGACTACCTGGAATTTCTTTTTTTAAGTGTAACTTCATTTTTAACCCTCTTAAAAATTTATGACAGTGAATATTGGTTTTCATGCTAAATTTCAATCTCTTGTGTTGTTGTTGTTTTTGCTAATGTAGAGGCACTTGTCCTGAGATATGCGCATTATATACTGCGGAAATTGTTGACTACTTTTTGTCTGGGAGTACCATACGAGTGATTCAACATTGCTCCCTTGGGTCCACCTCAATTTTGACCCGAGCATCCCTAGGGTCGGCATCTCGGGGAGCTCGGGCCTTACATGTAAATTTCAAACTGATGGTTTCAAATATCTATTAGTTCTTAAGTTCAGGGAATCCTATATACACAAGATATCAGCGTAACTATAAGTTAATTTGGTATTTCAATTTCTGTTTATAGTAGCAGATGCGAAAGGAAAACTAAATGAAAAATATCCTATGACTTTTGCGCAACAAGTCTACCGTACGGTATGGAAATCGGTCAACCGATTAGGAAACGAAAAACAAACATTTTCTGCTACTGAAATATCTTTTAAAATTAAGGCTGTTGATACGTATCATGGGCTAAAAATTATATTTGCTGAAAACTTGTCGCGTTCTGAACTGAATGGTACAATTTCTGTTTTTATATTGTTAACCATTAGATCGCAATGAATAAAAGATTCCGCAGACATGGTAATTTTACATGGTGAAAATTAGTCTCTATTCAAATTATTGTAGTGAATTTAATTAAAATAATAATAAATAATTTTCTGTCAATCCTCTAAAAATTTTGTTATATTTCTTTGTTTACGAGCTTTGTTGACATTTATTCGGGTAATTTGATTTTTATTTCTAATATTTTTCTTAAATGATTTATGAATAAAACACAGAAAAGACAATCTACCTAACTAGTAGTTGATCGTATTACCAAACAACTAAAATTTTCGTAGGTAATTTAAGCATACAAAAGTGTAGTATGTTCACAAGAAGTAAGTAACTACCAATACTTTCATTCTGGTTTATATGTTACATGTTTAAATAAATTAAGTTTTAATGTAATATTTAAGACGTTCATTTCCAGATGTTTTGAGGCAATGGTTCTAAGTCTGAAAGGATCAGCTTTTTCCGGTGTAATTCCTCCAATTCTTTCAAAAAAAATTCTATGACTAACGGAAAATTCAAATTGAAGTCGTCTAAATCATTTTCTATTCATATCATCTAATGTAGTCTACTACGATATTTATTATTATCCTAAATACTTTCCGACCCTTAATCAAATATTTTATTCTCTCCCTAAGAAGGATTAAAATTTCAATGCATAAAACATTCTGTTTACAGTTACACGTCAAAAGAAAATTACGGCGCTAAATTATTTAGAGAATATGTAAGAATAAAAATCGCCTCCAACGAAAAATGAATAAAAAGAATGTGAATTCTTTTTCCGGAGAAAAGGGTCTTAATTCGCACGAATTCTCCTCGTGTTCCAAATTACCTCAGAACGGAATAAAGGAGAGAGGGAGAAAAAGGAAGGAAAGTGAAATACAAGGCCGTGATTCCTCTTTTAATTAGTTTACTTGGCTGAAGTGGAATGTTAAAACCCCTTTTTTATTTCTCAAATCAAGTTTCTCTTTTGTGTCTTTTGCAAAACTTTTTATCGACTTGTAGAAACATCAAGTTCGCACATTTCGGTCCTTTTCGACACTCTACCAGTCCACAGTTTTAAGTATATTTATGCTTTATGTTTCATCAAAAAGAACCTTAAAAATTCCTTGTAGCATTGCTCGTAACGAAAGGTTGCGTAGCTTACATCTAACTTTGGAATAATACTCAGTAAATCTATTACCTACTAAGATGGTTAAAAATAGAATCTAAAATATTACTTTCTGCTATCAACCTACTAATATATAATAGAACTTCGTTACCTTGAAAAATATTTCCTTATGGAGATGTTCGCCCTTGACATTTCTCTTATATTCAAACAGTAGTTTACGAATATATTTACTTTCCATGTATATTTTTCAAATCCGGAACAAAATAAAAAAACTAAATGAATAATATTAATTATAGAGATCAGAGAAAAGCAAAAAATATTAACATAAGACATTAATCATTTAAATTCTGTCATCCATACTTGTTGCTTTTGTTAACTAATTTAAGAAATGGACTATCATATATGATTTTGAAAAAAAAAATCAAAATACCATACAACATTAGACCTTTAACTCTTCATTTAGTTTTTTTAACTCTTTCTTCTAATTAATATTTTATTGCTCATAAAGTAAAAATCAATGAGGCACGACAGTTAGTGTTTAGTATATAGAAAATATACTGAATAACTATACTTAGTTTTAGTATTAGAATATTTTTATTATTAACATACTTGAGGAATTCGATCCTCCTTTTCCCGATATTCCATGATTCACACTTCCAAGGCAAATGTCTTCGCTGATGAACTCGGCATCAAACAAATAATTCACGTTTATTCGAATATTTCCTCACGTTTAGTGTTTCATTGACAAATGAGGAAAAAGCGTCAAACAGGCCAAGACTTCCAGACTTGGCCGGTTCTTGATATTCCTGGTATTTAAGTTCCCACAAATCACTACATCAGATTAATTTTACACAAAAAAAACGCTCAGAATAGATAAAACCACATTTTAATGAGTCAGAACAAAATTTAGCACTCGGTTGCAAAAATGCATACAGTGGCTCCCAAAAGTGTTCGTACACTTACGATTTTCAATGAAATACGGGTCTATCCATTAATAAAAATGAATATTTAAGAATGGTTATTTAATAATAAGATCTATAATCTATTCTTAACAAAACTACATGAAATATTTTAAAAACATAGTAAAACTTTATTTTTAAGAAACCAATAATCAAAATGTAACAATGACATTATCTCGCAAAAGTCATCGTACACTTGTAAAAAATCGCTACATATTAGAAAATATTCTAATTTTTCGTTAAATTAATATTTAGTAGGATATCCTTTAGCATCCACAACAGCTTTTAAACGTCTGGGAATAGATTGCACTAGTTCTTTTGTAATTTCTGAATCAATGTTCATCCATTCTTCCATCATAATTGTTTTTAGTTCGCTTTTCGCGTGAATGTCGTGTTTTCGTACTCGAACCTCCAGTTCTCTCCAAGTATGTTCTATTGGGTTTAAATCTGGCGATTTCTCAATCGCCAGATTTTTGGTGTTTTCAAAACTTGTGGACAATTATAGAGACACCAGAGGCGAACGTTGAGAGCCGTGTGCTTAGCATCGTTATCTTGATAAAAAAAAAGCAAAGTTGTTTCCAATACCAAAATTTTGAGCTGATAATTTTAAATTGTCCCTAAAAATATTTATATAAACAGTATGATTCATTATGACATCAATAAATGCCAAATTACCTAGTCCTGATGCTGACATGCACCCCCACACAAGGACACATCCACCGCCATGCTTAACTGTTCCTACTAAGTTCTTGGGATTGAGTTCCTCATTTTTTTCTTCTCCATACAATTATACGCCCATCGGAACCAAAAATGTTAAACTTGATTTCATCGGCAAATAAGACATTATTCTAATACGTTTGGTGCTCATTTATCATTGATAGTGCGAAGAAAAGCCTAAGCTTTCTGTTTTTCTCACTCACAAAAAATTTTCTACGGGCCCATGTAATCCAGCTGCTCTGAGAGCTTGTCGAACAGTTTCAGGGGAAATTGAAGTAGAAAAGGGTTCATTAAAGTCTACAGAAACTTTTACAGCACTAAAACGTGGATTTTCCCAAATTTTCTAATTATAAATCTCTGATCACGTTTTATTAACTTTGCAGGACGACCTTTTCTTACCTTGTTTTCGATCCGATTTTCTCTTTTAAAACGTTTTATCACATACTGCACAGTAGAATGGGATAAATGAAGTAATTTAGCAATATTCCGAACTGATTTACCACTACTATGATGAAAAATATTCAATTTTCGAATACTGTTTGTTGTTTCTTTACGACTACGAGCCATTTTTAAATAATAAATAGAATATTACGGAGTAGGCAAGCAAAAATTAAAGCCAAACGATATTTTAAATGCCACCACAGTTCAAAAATAAAAATAAAGCGCCAGACGATAATTTTAATTATGAATTTATCCGAAAATATTTCAGTGTACGATGACTTTTGTGAGATAAAGTTTTCGTTACTTTTTGATTACTGGTTTCTTAAAAATAAAGTTTTACTATGTTTTTAAAATATTTCATGTAGTTTTGTTAAGAATAGATTATAGATCTTATTATTAAATACCCATTCTTAAATATTCATTTTAATTAATGGATAGACCCCTATTTCATTGAAAATCGTAAGTGTGGAACACTTTTGGGAGCCACTGTATACTAGACTATAAAAACATACTAAAGGAATACTGAGCTAACAGAAACAGCGTACAGTGAACAAGAGTCTTCTCAGCTAACATTAAAAACTCCGTCAGTCAAAATTTGCATTAATCGTTCGTAAAAGAATTGTTCGTTTCCGAAAAGTCGTCTGCAGCTCCTGTGCTATCACAAGTCGCTACAGGACCTTGAAACCAGACAATCTCGATCAAATAGGAACATGATAAACCTCAGGCATATGAGATGCAGTTGGGAAAAATTGCTTTTTCCAAGATATACAGTTTCCATTTACACCATAATTATCATCAGCAGTCTACTTCAACTTCATCATCTTCTTTTGAAAAATGCTACAACACCCATGAAACCGCTTTGGGTAGTTGAAATTCGGTACATTTATTAAAATGGTCACAAAAAGTAAAGCCTACTTAGTGTTACTGATTATTCGTACTCCAGTAAATTAAAAAAATTATTAAAATAATTCCCAATAACATACAGTAATATTAGTAACAATAATGTTTAAAAACTCATGAGTAATTTGACTCAAAAGCACATAATAGTAGAAGAGTATAGTTCAAAAATACCAAACTTCCTACAAAATTAGGGGAACTGCAGCTTAGGTAACACAGAATTTCACATAAATATAACAATTTTTCAAACATGTTCATGATGCTATAGACACCAAATGCATTCCAAGAAACGAAACTGAAAATAATTTCGGATTTGCAAATGGTATCAAACATTTAATAATAAATAAGCGCAGTTGGAACAAAAAAGAAATATTTCTATAATACTTTAAAAATATCTACCACTCTTTAGGAAAGATTAAAAAAAAAATCCTAATTTGTAAGTAATTCTTCCTGAAACCAAAATTACTTTTGGCAGCTACAAATGGAAGAGAATTACGGCGAACAGGGAGAAAATGTGAAAATATCGGGGAGCTCTGATTTTTCTCTTAATTAGTTTAGGGCTGACGGCGAATGGGTAAATGTCTCTCTCACATATTTTCTTCTCCTCTCCACTTTCGGTGACTTTTTTCCTACAGCCTTTTTCTGGTCATTACTTTTATTGATGAGGCGAAACTGCTTCAAACGTGTCATAGAGCATCTGTTAGTATTTTTCTCCTTTTATTTTTTTCCACTGCAAAGGAACTCTGCGAAATTCGCGGAATAAGTACACGTAATTATTTCTACATTCGAAAGGGAATTAGATCTAAACTGTTCGATTAAAAAAAAGTCCCCTTTTAAACACAAAGGTAAATAAAAAATCACAAATTTAGAAAGATTAATGCATCAGAAAGTATCATGATAACACAAACATATTTGTGAGCTACTGCGCTATTTTGACTGACCTTCACGTCGATTTGTATCAAAAAAGTTGTTATTACATACTGTATTAACCGTACATTTAAAAAAAATTGAAAAATATTAACGAAATAAAACAAGACCATTTTTAAATAAGCTTGGTACACTTTTTTGAAAAAACAAAAAGAATTAAATATATTGAAAAAAAAATTATTTTAGCTAGAAATTTTATGTGAGTTTATTACTGCAACTAATTCTACGATGAAGTTCTTAATTTATTTCCGAAATCAAAAATTGAACGCTACAAAATTAGTCTCTTTTTTTTTAGGGATGAAATCAAGCGTTAAAATTAGAGACTATTTATCCACCGTTATTTTTTAACATCATCTGGTCATTTGCAAGAATTCATTTCAATTACATTTTACTCTACAGCAGAGAAGAAGTCCATAACTTAAGGCTGCTATGTACTAAGAAAAAAATCGTATTTCCCTTTTCCTAGGGGCTGGGGGTGCCTTGGGTGGATTGCAGATCTGTACTGTATATCCGGCAGCCTTCAGCCCCACAGCAATTGAAAATGCATCCGAACTTGGGAAATTAACCCTCTACTGCGTATTCAGGTTCTTGCTACGTAGTGACTGGTCTTCGGGTGTATCATGGACGATAGACCATAATGGTCTGGGGGTCCGAGGTGTCAAACTCAAAGATTTCCCTTTTCCTCTTCTTGTAGACTCTTGCGGTGATAGGAGTCCAGTTGACAGTTCAAGAATTCCCCCCCCCCCTTAGGATTGACATTTTGAGGGATTGTAATGGCTCTCTCTCTATAGGGGGTTAAGCACTGCCCCCAAATTTTTTATTTAAAATATATTTTTGTCAACTATTTACAGGTACATAAGTGCTGATAATCAAATAAAATTGGTATTGTCAGAAAGCCTGGACTTTTCTGCAAAGCGCTACAGGATTCATTTTATAAATTTCGTCCACCGAAGGAATTTATGAGCGTTTAAAACACACTATACCAGATTTTTCCCCGAATAATTTAAATTTGAAAATATTAATTGCATTTTTTAAAAAAACGAAAAATGTACACAAATGTAAAATTTCTTTCTCTATGACGGAGTACAATTTAAAAAAAAAATCTTTGAATCCAAGTCGGCAATCCGTGGACAAATTTTCTCCATAGAGGTGACTATGGTGAAAACATTGAGGTGAGCGAATCCAATGGGTTTAGTACATAGCAGACTTAAAGATACACCTTTGGATCTAAAACCTTGAAAATTTGTCATATAGTGTTTATGCTGAACTAATTATGTGATTTTACAATTTTAATGCTTGTGTGCGCGAATGAGAGCATTAAGTATCTAAAGAACTTATGGTAGAACTTCGTTGCTCAGTACTTCCAAACGTATAAACTCCCTACGTTTATCTCATTTCAGTGATCCCCAAGAAGGCGATACGTCAAATGTTAGACCCAGCGGAGCTTTCGGCATGCGATCTAGATCCCTGAGAGAGAGGTTCGGGTCGAAAAGGAGCTACTCGGAAAACTTCAAAGAGCCAACGCCAGCACCCACTTCTCCCAGAGAGGTGCCACGATCAGTCAGGCCTTCCTTACCCATCATTGGAGTGCCATCGCTGCCCGTCGAAGAACAGGTCAAGTACCAACATTATTTACATGATTTTATTAACTCGCTTTCTTGTTTTGTGTGTTTGTGTGTTTATCCAGTCCAAATCCTGCAATCGATTTTTAACTAACTTCCCGACTATCTAGACATGTGAAACTTTTAGAATAGCTCAGAACTCGATGACAATGCATTATTTTAATACTTTTAGCTATCTTTAAACAGAATTGAATTCATTTTCAGTTATTTTCAGTTAATTTTGTTTTGTAGACTGGTGCAGCCCTCTATCGGCCGGGACGGGAGCGAAAACTTAAACGCAAGTTAACTTCCAATTAACTTCATTTTCTTTCAACTTGATGGGATAATTCATCAAAAAAAATTTTAAAAAGTATTTATTGATACATAGAATTGTCAAGTTTATATGATTCAACAGAAAATTTAAAAACATGGTATATAAAAAGTTCTTTTTATCTTGTAACTATTTTATCTCTGAAAGATGTCGCGAACAAGTATTTTAGTACAGCAATGGAGTAAATGGTTTAAAAAAATGCTACTTTTTGTATCACTAAGAAAACAAAGAAGTCGCGATTCATAAGTTAAATATCTCCTGGAATGCGTGTATAATAAACAAACAAAAAATGTGCCACCATTAATACTCCCCTAATTTTTTGTAATATGTCTGATCATTGAAAGATTAAATATTTATAAATATTTTGATAACTTTAAATACTGGATTTAGAATTTACTTTTTTATTTCATTTTATATTTGAAGGGCAGTAAAAACTATTTATCAGACATCCACGAAACATCTGTTATTCTCAAAAATACATTTTAACAAACGGTAAAAAAGCGTGCTTACAACCCTTTAAAAGCAGTCGAATGGCAAACAAAATTAAGGATCAACAAAACCGTTGATAGTCGCAATTATATATATATATATATATATATATACAGTCGAACCTCTATATATCGAAGTAGCGAAATTCCGGAAAAAAATTCGATATATAGAAATTTCGATATATAGAATTCATCTTAGTTTTATCATAATTCTCCTAAAACATTAAAATTAAAGCTAATTTTCGTATACTAAACTCCATTTCCAATTTATATACGAATTACACTAAATGAAAGTTAATAACTAAAAAATTAATTAATGTGAAAGATTTATTGAGTACTATATACCTTAAAAAATAACAATAATCCAGACAGTGGTTACAGTGATCACAGTTACATTCTTTAAAAAAAAAACTACAAATATCTTGCTGAACAGCCAGTTTTGCGGAAAGTTCATCAAAGAAATGCTCGCATTTATTCAGTCCATTAAAACTTCATGAGGGGTCCACGGAGTATTGTTTCAAACGCCAAAAATTGGGAGATTTTATTCTAAAGTGCAATAAAATCTCCCAATATGTCGTGAAAAAAATTTCGATATATAGAGATTTTTTCGATATATAGAAACAGTTTTTCTATGTAATGAACTTGGAGATTTGCTAAGAGTTCGATATATAGAAAATTTCGATATAGGGAAGTTCGATATATGGAGGTTCGACTGTATATATATATAGGGTGGGCGAAAAGTCCTTGACACATTTCAGCTACCTCGATACACAATTCCCTCAGCGATGGATTGGACGAGATGGTCCACTAGTATGGCCACCTAGGTCTCCAGATTTAACTCCGCTTGATTTTTTCTTGTGGGGATATGTCAAGGACAAAGTCTGCGCTTCGAAAATGACCGACATTACTCAGCTCAAGACACGGATCATCGAAGTCACACGAGCTAGACGTCACTTCTAGATGTGACACGACCTACGAAAGATGCCAATATCGAAATTTGGTAACAAGAAACATATTCTGTAAGGGTAACTATTAAAAAGTTTTTCATATAAAATGTCATTCTATGGACTTTTGGTCCTGTGGCGTCCTTTTTTGGTAGCAGTTCGAAATTTTCTGTTGATAAACAAACTTAACATTCTATTAAAGAAGTGACCGCAAACTGAACTCTTTTATGGCAATTTCTATTTTATATATTATTTTCTGAAATGTGTCAAGGACTTTTCGCCCACCCTGTATATATATATATAGGGTGAGCCAAAAGTTCGTAAAAACTTTAAAAATTCATGAAGGAAGAAATTAAGATAAAGATGTGCTGTTTGCAACAAAGGGCTCACAAGGAAGTCATATTTTTTTTAGCATCAACGAAAAAAATTAGTTAAAAAAGTCACCTGTATAAGGCGTTGGCATGCGAGAGATTTAGCTTAATTATGCAAATCAATCTTGCAATAAAAGACCGTGATACACGAGGATCTCTCATTCGCTTTCAGAACGTTATCATTACACGATCGAGCATTGTTGGTCAAGCTGTTAAGAGTCGCCTGAGTTGTGTCGTACAATGTTCTGGAGGTTATGTTGAACAACTGATATAGCAATAATAAATTAATGGAACGTACTGTTGTCCTGATCACTGTATTCCGAGTCGTCAGCGCCTTCTATCGGTGACGTTTTTAACCAAGTTTTATTTTGCTGCTAAAAAAAATCCGACTTCATTGTGAGCCCTTTCTTGCAAACTCCACTTCTTTATCGTAATTTCTACCTTTTTTGATGAATTTTTTAAGTTTTTACTTTGGGCTCACCCGTATATAACAATAGAGTTTAAAGAAATGGACTGTTTGTTTTCACCATGGATTGTCACTTTCCTTCACTTTAAGTGTACATATAGACAAATTTTGAAAAAGGTGTGATTTAAACGACAGCAAAAAATGGGACCTAGAAAAAATAAAAATCTATTGAATGCATTCCAAACCCTGAAGAAAATAAGTACGCCCAGAATACTACATATATCGCAAGCTTGTGAAAGAAAGGAAAGTAATAAAGTGTCTACCACAGGGCGGTCCGTTTAGTGTTAAGAAGGGTTTTACGTTCTGTTTTATGAGGCCGTATGTTCTGTTTTTCGTATTTCATGTCATTTTTTTCCCATTTCAAGAACCCTTTTTATGTCAGATTACATGTAAACCTTCAGCAATTAGACCCATAAAAGACCTTTTCTGTACAGAAAATAAACAAGTACTGTAACAAAGAGACGGCAAAACTTCAGTTATTTAGTTATTCAGTTATTCAGTTATTCGATTATTGGCTGCGCCAATAAGGTAAACACAAAGTTTACAAACTCATATTGAAATATAATCTTAAAAAAACTGTTACATAAATGTCCTTTATAATCACCCAGATTATCAAATTATTTATAGCTCATAAAAAAAATTCGGAGAATGGACATTATCTGCCTGAATTAGACATTTAGTTAAATTCTCTCTTATCTTTTCCTGTTTAAAATATTGAAGTAAAATACAAAGCATTAAACATACTCCTGAATTAAGGATTAAGAAATATATAAGCACTCTAAACCAATAAGAAATGCCAAAACCACTAATATTTTAATGGTTAAATTGCTATTTCCTCTCGTTAATTGAAATATATCATTCTCACTCCTCGACATTGGCAATTTCTGATCAGCCTCAAGTGGTTTCAGCTCATTGGCCGCGACATTAGCTGAAGTCGGCTTATAATTTTTTGCCACTTTAGAGCTACTCAACTTTTAAGTAAAGCAACTTTTCCCGCCTGAAATGAAAAGCAAACAAATATCGAGAGCAAATTGTAATACTAATTAATCCTAACATAAAGAATAATTATCCCACGTTGAATCAAGCTTTTGTAAATATATTTCTGTACAGTAAACTAAGTAAAACTGTTATTACGCAGATTTTTTTAAACTTTTTTTTTAAATCACATGAATAATTATTTATATATTTATGTCACTGATTAATAAACCTTTGAGCAATCTCTCAGTGGAAGAACTTAACTTGTTACTGATGACTTTTTAAATCTAAAAATAAATAGATTTTCAACATTTTCGACCACAATTTTGTTCATATGCTCATAAATCAATCTAATAAATTTCATATTGCTATCTTTATTAAAGAACGCATTGAAAGTAGCACCATTGCATTTTCAACATTTTAGATTTGCTTGTATTTTTTATCGATATTTATTTCTCTCAAAATATTAACATTACCCCCTTAGCTTAGACTGTCGGATTTTTGTAAGTTTAGAATTTTTTTTAAATGTTTCACTTGTGTTTTGTCATTTTGTTTAGAGTAAACATCTAACTAGGGTTTCCAATCATTTCTCATTTTTCTGTATAAAAGACGTACTATTTAAAACTATATTTTTGAAATTTTTGAAAATTTTACATCACGTGGTATCAATGTAAATAACATATTTTGCAACATATATGAAGTTCGAATTATTCCATGTTTGCATCAATCAAAAATGTTAAATTCAGTTATCTCAAGTATATATACACTATCTACTAATAAGTATTTGGACAATTGTGATAGAAAAGAAAGACAAAATTTATTCATATTCAATAGTCTGTAGAGCCTCCACGAGAGGTAATTACAGTCTCAACCCACTGGGGCATGCTTTCCACAAGTCCTTGGACGGCTAGTGGTATTTTTTTCTACTCGGCTTAGAGAAGACATATGAGTTCCTTCACCGAATTTGGACGGTTCTTGCACCCCTTAATTCGGCGATCCAACTCGTCCCAAAGGCTCTCGATAGGGTTCAGGTCTGGGCTCTGGGAGTGTCAATCCCCTCGGTTAACCCCATTGTCACCATACCAATCCATGGTGGACCTCGCAACATGATAGCTGGCGTTGTCGTCCTGGAAGAAACACGGGCCCAACCCGTAAAACTGCCATAACGTAGGAAGCACACTGTCATCCAAAATAGTGCAGTAGGCGTCGGTGTTGAGCTTACCATGAATTCGGACCAAGGGACCCAGTCCATACCAGGAGGAACACTCCCAAACCATAATTCCACCTCCGCCGAACTTTACTGTGGGCACAATGCATTCTGGCAAGAGGCGTTCTCCAAGCACACGCCAGACCCAGACCCTACCATTCGAACGGTAGAGTGTGAACTTTGATTCGTCACTCCAGAGAACCGGTTTCCTCTGATCTACGGTCCACTTTCGATATGCTTTGCACCCCATTAACTGAGCAGCGCGGTTGTACTTTGTGATATTAGGCTTATGGGCGGCTGCACAACCATGAAAACCAAGCAGATGTGCTTCCTTATGGATGGTATTCATCGAATCAACATTCCCGAATGCCTGCTGAAACTCCTGGAGTATGTGAGCCATCGGTTGGGTGCGATTCTTCGGAATTTCTCTGGACAGCACCCGTCGGTCTGTATCTCCCAGTTCCGTGGGTCTCACATTCTGACAATCCCCGCATATCTCCCACCTCTGAATCACATAAGCCACTGTGGATTTTGGGTAATTAAGCTCTCTAGCTATGTCCCTTCGGCCATTTCTGTGATACTCGACGATTACACCTTTCTCAAAATCAGATAACTCTGCACTTCGTGGCATCTTGCATGCGACTAATGCCAATGTTGTTTCCTACACGATATTTCACGGTGGAGGGCGTGGCGTATATCATGACCGCAGATATGGTCATTTGCATGGGTGTTCAAATACTTATTGGTAGATAGTGTAGCTTTTCAACATATAATTGTTTTAAAATTCATTGGTTTCACTATTACAGTTCATCTTACTCCAGACGATAGTCAATAAAATGCTTGGAATTTTTGCATTTGTTCTTAAATATATATATAAAAACATTGTTCTGGATTGTCTATTAAATAATTGAAATTTCTTTTCTAAAATATTAATATTTTTAAGTATCCATAAAGCTAGTAAAAAATATTAATAATAAAGTGATCGAATTAGAATTAAATCTCAAATAATGTGTATAATTGTAAAATTATTACTTGAAAAATAAGATAATGAGCTAGTCTTAAGTACTACAAAATAGTGAGCAATATGACTTTTTAAATTCCTCCATTTCAAGCTCATTTTTTTTTACTTTCAAAATAAATATTAACATCTTTGAAAAAAATTTTCAAAAATATTTCCCAGTTTAATTTCATGTCCTTATTCAGTTTAAAGTGACATATATAATGTTACGAATTATTTTTTTTAATCGGAAAAATCTGTAATTTGTTCTTTTAAGAGTTCTCATATCATCTTTTTATGTCGGATAGATCATAAGGGTATATTATTAAATAATAAGGCTTTTCTTTTAATACTTCGACATATAGCTCGCTGTAAAATGTATGCATCTTTATATTTTATCATGATGACATAATTTTGATAGTGACATAATTTCTTGTCACACCAACAGGATTCCTCGAAAGAAGGTTCCTATCAGCAACCTTCTGGCTCCCAGCAAGCTCGCCGACCCGCTGCCGTGCTGCCTGACCCCTTTAGTTGCCCATTCGGCGCCCTACCCGAGGAAACATACTGCAGCGCCCTAGACATCAATAGTCATGAATGTGACCCACGTTTTCCGTGGCAAAGGGACGCCGCTGTCCAGTGCGATCTTTCTCCTACTGGCGAGGGATACAAGTAAGATTCTAAGCCTTTATTTCTGTAGGGGGGGGGGGATGATTCCTTAAAAAACAAGTCTGGCCACCGGTATTTTTTATATAATATAGTGTATGTATTATTCTACTGTCAGGTAGCAGTAATGAAGCTAATGGCATCGTGCTTTTGGGGGGAACAGCGAAAAATGTCAAACCTTGCAGACCTTGTGAAAAGGGCAAATTGTTGGAGAGCGTTTTAAATTGGAGTATCTGTTACTGCAACCCCCAGGCTAATGGGTGTTTTTCGAGCTATGGTATCGAAAGTCATGATAACATACAGAGTGCACGGAAAAACAACCTTTTCCAAACAGAATAGTGGATGAAAGGGAGAGCTGAGTGAAAGAGACGGACGAGGCATTGAGGCGGATTGTGACATGAAGAAAGAAAACAACTGCAGCCAAAATGACCGAAGAGTTCAATCTGCATCTCCATGGTCCGGTATCAACCATTTGACGTAGAAGGGAACTTCACAAACCAAGCATTTACGGAAGAGTAGCTATTCCCAAGCCACTTGGAATAGATGACAATAAAAATTATCGCCCACAATGTTGCCATGAACGCAAATCCTGGCCGTGTAATATGTCGAAAAACGGCATTTGGTCCGACGAATCATTGTTCACATTGTTCCTCGCAACAGGACGTGTGTATGTCTGGAGAATACCTACAGAAGCGTAAGATTCTGGCTGTCTCGTCTCAACTATCAATCATGGAGGTAGATCTATCAGGGTTTGGAATCACATGTCATGGTTTTATTCAGTCCCTATTGTAACACTAAAAGGGAGATTGAATGGGAAGGACAATGTCGAAATTTTAGCTCACTAGTCCATCCTATGGTGCAAACATTGTTTCTTGCAGGAGATGGCGTTCTCTGGTATGATAATCCCCCTATACATACAGCTAAATCTATCAAGTATTGGTTTGAAGAGCATGAAAAGGAAGTCAAATATCTAATCTTGCCCTGTACAATCCCCCCGACTATATATCATCCAACCACTGTGATCTGTATAAGCGGATAGAGCCAGGTATGGGTATACACCACAGCATCTCTACGGGAAATTCCATGATTTTTCCCTGAAAAAATGGTATAATATATTCTTAACCACTATTCATGACTTGTATAATCCGATTCCAAGGTATATCAAGTGGTATTACATAACAAATGTGATCCTGCGCCGTATTAATAAAGGTTTTCATGATGTTTCTAAGTGTTTCCATTATATATCTTGTTTCTAAGTGTTCCTAAGATGTTTCTTGATGTTTCTAAGTGTTCCAATATATATCTTGTATAGAATAAGTTTTTCAAAGAACTACATTTCGAAGTCAATAATCGTTAATTGTTTTTTACGCGTATTTCACGAGATGGAGAGGGTGTATAGCAGATGTATGGCAAAAGTGAGTGAAAATCAGGGCAGTAACAAATGGTGATCTTCCGTAATTTTTAGTTGATAGCTACAGAAGGTGTGGAAATTCTTTTGTGTTAACGATTAAATTATATCACGTGTTACAGCATTAACATACAAATCACATGCATTTTTGATAGGTTCACCTAAAATCCTTTTAACTCTAAAATTCTATTTGATCCTCAAATGGCAGCTTTCACAAAGGGCTCATTTATAAAGGAGTCGGTTGGGCAACCATGGAGGGAGATTTTAAAAAACCAAAAGATCCTAAAATTCGGTTAAAATAAATGGTAATTCTAACTTGAATTTGCATCAAAGTAAGGAATCTTGGGTATTACTCCTTACATATTAACCAATGAAGTTCTATAGGGAAATCAAAAGATCATTAACATAGTTAAAAGTAAAATTTCTAATTCGGCTTCGATTCAGGCTGTTAATTTACAACTCATTTTACTCTCAAACTCTTTCTGTCAAAAGAGAATACATGTCTTGGAGAGTCCACGCAAGTATCTTTGAACCACGTGTTTCGTGGTTGTTTCATGATCAACTAAACATTTATAACATCTTCATATGTTAATTTATATGCAAATGTTAATTTTCCCTCAAGCTGTATTACTTGCTGTTTTTGCAAGTAATGCAGCTAGTGGAATGCTAAATCAGAGACAGATAAAGAGGGTATAATCTTAGTGTAGGATGGAATTTTTTCGTTTCAAAATCTCAACCTATCCACTTAAAATATTCAGTGTTATCTAATATTACATAATGCTATGGTTATTCTGTTCATTTAGAAAATCTATGGTGTAAATATTAATGGTGAATTCGTCTATCATAATGACACGTTTGGGAGTGGAATATTTTTCACTTTTTGTATGTAGAGATCAGAAGTTGAAAATATGTGTCGGGCAAATTTTTTTAGTGAGGAGATGATAGTAATTGAGGCAGCGATAAGAGGATTGTTAGTTATAAACTTGAAATTGGACTGCTTTTTACAGACATTTTTGGTCATATTTCAGTTCTCTTCTACATTACTTTATATTATCTCTAAAATCAAAAGATCGATATTGCTTTTTTAATACGGATAAAAATGGTCAAAAACTTTTAGGAATTTTCTCTGAATCATAAAATACATTTTTGACATTAAAGAGTCAAAAGACTGAGATACTTACCCCTTACACCTTACTTTGATATTAGGTCGTCTTTAGATTAAGGGCTAAAAAATCACTCTGTAAGTTTATTTTTCAGTGGTGATAATAATTTTTTTTCAGCTAGCATTAAACAATACTCGATATAAGCTTCTAATAGTAATGAATCAAGAAAAATTAACTATATACACATCGACCAAACATTGGAGACATAAGTGTATCTTAGAAGTTGTTTGAAGATGTACTGTTGGGTTACTCAAACATTCAATTGGTGTTTAAGTTAAATGATTTACAAAGCTAATCTAAATAAACATGTATCTATAAAAACAAATTAAATTTGTAAAAATTAATGAAGATAATCAGCATTTAGCTTATTTGGATATTAAAATTAAAATTCAAGATAGCGAAATAAAGATCGAGATATATGATAAAAGATTAGATTTCAACTTTGAGGTTATTACGTTTACTAATTTCCATGGCAATTTAAACTATAAAATTTATTATAATATCTTTCACTCACAACTAAATAGAATAAAAAACATTTCCTATAACAGTGATTATTATTTGGAGGCGTATAATAGCTTCGAGGAAAACCTACGTATGAACAATTTCCCCCAATAACTTTTGTAATCTAAAAGTATTAAAAAAAGTAGTATTTAGACTGGGGTGTATTTTAAGGACAATTAAGATAGGGTGTTCTGGTTTCACAATTTCTTTCAATACTTGTGGCTTTAAAATTTCAATTGGGTGTGGCGCTGGAGTTATGCTGCAATGGCATAATTCTTAAAGTTAAAATTGCTGTTTTTTAGTTATAACCGTCACTTTACAATTTACCGGTTTAGGGTGAGTGAGCCTTTTGTATTTCTGTCTTTTCATTTGTGTTCTTTTTAGGATTGTATGTTTCTTTTTACTGCTACAGAATCTTGCATTTATGGTGCGTTTAGCTCTAACTGCAGGATTTCTGCTTATTTTCTATTGATCTGACTGTTTCCATGGGGATCTCGGGGCCTCGGTATGTCTTTTGGTTAGACCTGCATCCTATTCAGAAAGTTCCCCCTTGAGGCAACTGATTCTGTTAGGCCTCCTGATGAAGAGACCGGTCGGTTGCAACGTTATTTGGTTTAGTTTACATACTGCTACAGAATTTTGAATTTATGGTGCGTTTAGCTCTAAGTGCAGAATTTCTGCTTATTTCGTTTGACTGTCATTGCATTATTCCTGTTCTTTAATATCTTTCTCTGTAGAATTATTTACATTTTACTAGTTACCATGATTTGCAAAGCTAATCTAAATAACATGTATCTGTAAAAACAAATCTGCATGCGTCTCTAATCCGCATTTAATTTGTTTTCCTTCATTTGCGTGCTGTATACTTTCTTTCCCTTTCCTGAAATATTGCTGTACAGAAAGCAAGAGAATTATGCTACAGCGATGGTCGGCTGAAATTCTTCTTAACAAATTACTTTTCTCTTATTTAGCAAATTATGATTCTTTTCAATATTCTTTTCAAAAGAAGGTAATGTAAATCTGTTTCGTACAATACACATAACATAGCATTAGTACAATATTAGTTTCTCCTAATTAAAAAAAGTTATACCTTATTTTATTACAATGCTGCCCAGAGACCTGGAGCAAAATTCTGTTGGGGGCCCCAAGAAAAATAAAAAATGGAAAGAGACGAAAACACACATTCAGTTACTCATACTTAAAATTTTATCACATGAATGATTAACATAATTATTCTATTTCATTGCACTGCTCTCTTGTTATATTCTCCAATAAATATGACATCTTCCATCCACAAAACATTTTTTGCTATCTATTTTAGCAGTTAGTACTGTCTTCAATTTATTAGAGCGAATGTAATTTTATAGCAGTTAGGACTAAACAGTTATATTTTTCATTAAAACTAAATCACGTATTTTTAAGAAGAATTTTTTGGAGTAAGAGAAATCTAATTAATCGAATATTTTTTATATATATATATATATATATATTTTTTTTTTTTGGGGGGGGGGCTCCTTTTTTCAGGAGATTATTTTAAATTTTGAAGTACGGTACAAGTTTCAGAATTTTATTTTGGATGAAATCTAATAAATTAATTTTTTTAATTTTTTGGGGGGCCCTCCGGCAGTTAGGGGCCTGGGGCAAAGTGCCCCAGTTGCCCCCCTCTCTGGGCGGCCCTGTTTTATTATTCTTTTATTTATTGTATCAATCAATTCAAATGTCTCTAAAATTTCACTTAGAAACTTGTTAGAACAATTTTCCAGGGATTTAGACAGCTAGTTTAGCAGGTTATTTGCAGTATTACTTCAAATAAATAAATAAATCCAAACAATTTCAGCCATTCGAACTCCATGAAAAATAATTGCAAAATAACTTTATATTTCTAACGTACCGTACATTAGCATATTTTAATTTTAAGAGAATTCGTTCATTAAAGTGACGCAATAGTTTAATGAAAGTAAATATACGCTAATGGAGTCCTTTAACGAGTTATTTGGTCGATTCGCCGGCGTTGCTTATTAAGATCGTCAAAATTAATGAATCAGCAAAAATCTGAGTTACAAAGTGTGCTCAGCGCCATTGTTGTGCCGTATTATTTTACCTTCCAGCACTTTCACTCTCCCTTCTTGCCGGTAACACTGAAGAGCTAAATCATCATAAATTGAGAGCAACTCATAATGGAAAGGGAAAAAAAATTATCCATGGAAGAGCGGCGAATGACATGAGTAACAAAGAATGCTCTTTTTGGGAACCTTTTTAATAAATATGTAATAGAAGGATGTTGAAAATTGCTTACTAATTCATGGAGGCTAGTTTAATTTATTTGAAATTGATCATGGGAAGCGCTAAAAAAGGAACAAAGAAAAAATGTCTAAAGCTACCAAAATTTGAAATTCCGCTTATCGATAAAATTTATTTTTAAATATAATGTATAAATATTTTTCTCGTGCTCGACTGCCTTTCTTTCCTTTGGAGATACGCCGTATTTTGCGTACCATAAGACGCACCTTTTGGCGTTAAAAAAATCGACTTAAAATTGGGGTGCGTCTTATATGGTCCGTAGGTAACATTAAAACAATTATTTTATAATATATATTATAAATATTTCTTATATATATTAAACATATTATATATATATATGTATATATATATATATATATATATATATATATATATATATATATATATATATATATATATATATATATATATAAACTAACTCATGACACAACAGTCTGAATTGCTACTATTGACCAAGGCCTGCGGTGCCCATCTCCGCTTTCATGACCGTAGGCTTGGGGTGCCATACAGCATATGTCTCGGTCAGATGGTCAACCTGACGTGGGACCCCCAGAGTTAGTATCCAAACATGCTTGGTCCTCATTTTATTGACCCACTCAAGGAATGAAAAGCATCAGTCGCAGGGTCGGACCCTGGACCTGTAGGGTATATATATATATATATATATATATATATACTATAGATATTTTCTATCTTTATTAAGTAAGGAATTGAAAAAAATTTTGATACATCGAACAAAATGCAAAATATTCTTTTCTAAAAGCCCTCCCATAAATTTGAGGTGCGTCTTATGGTCTGAAAAATATGGTACATAACGAAACTTGTTTGCTAAATTGTTGTTACGTAATAAGTATAAAGCGTCCTATGAAAAGGGTGTTTTGTTCGGAAACTAATAGAAAAACATTTTTGTACGATAAATGATCATTACATAAAATAGCCGATACGCTTGATAAAACTTTAAGCGTAACATTTAAATTCATAAGGTTTCCAAAATAATTCAATTTGTGTTCGTCTTAAAATTTTGACGTACTGCACGATTCTTATGAAATTTTTTAAACCAAACATATTCTCCAAACACACCTTCTTTATTTCTTGGTCGAATCATTTTTAATCATCTATCTGTTCTATCAACAGTTCATGTCTGTATGTTCTCTGGTATCTTTATTGCGGATATGTAGAATATGAATAATTTTCTGGATAACTTACCAGAATGGCGCTGAATTTGAAACGGAGAGTATTTCATGCCTGGTAGAAACGGCCGACAAGTTCGCTAATTGGTCGCCTGATACCGTACAAAACCTCATGTTTTAATTCTTATTTTATCACATGAGAGACTTCTGAAATCAAGGAGTAATGCCACAGTTAGCATTTTAGATATTCAACTTGTGGGATACATTGACTTTTCTTCACTTATATGTTCGGGCTTAATTTATAAACATCTTTCAGGAAAACTTATAGAGAAAATAGCTCACTTCTACCCAGACTTGGGTGTATATAATTTGAAGTGGCACTCTAAATGAATTTGATACAAACACAGTTTATACATGAAACAATGTTTATTGAATATTCTTGCACATGTAGGCTTTGCTTTTAACAACAAGATTCATACGTACTACTTGTACAGATATATAAATACAGCTTTCAAGAACAATATATTTTTCAATACTCACGAACAGTAAGTCAACCAGCAATTCTGCCACGTAAACTTTGGGCCCCTAAGCACTAGCACCGGATAGTACTGGAGCTGCATACCCTCGTAGCTCCCTCTCGCTTATCTATCAACCTTAACAGCCTTCTTTCAACCCTAACAACCCCTTTTCATTAATGACGCTGCATGGTATTTATACCAAGCGCGTATGCTGAAATTAGCATATCTCAAGCAGCTTCTTTAATTCATTCACTCAAAAGTTCGATTCTTGTGAATCGAATCTCGTGTATACCTTACAAACTTTGCTACCGAAAAGCTTTTTTTTTTAGTTTAATGCGGAGGCACGTGTAGTTAGACATTCATCTTTTGTTATTCACCGCGATTTACTGGCTACTTTATTATGGGAGCACCATATAATATAGGTGAGCCAGCATTGCTCCCTATGAGGGTGACAGCACGTAAACGACCAAGCCTTATTCGGAGTTTGAACCCAAGCCCACTGCGTGGCAGCTCAGAACGGACACGCAAATAATAATTATTTTCAATGGGGCTGAAAAAGTGCTGAAATATGAAAATTTTCTGTGAATAATCCAAATTAACATCCGATTATTCAAGTCAAATAATGCACTAGAGAGCACGAAATGTCGTATAACATGAAAACGGTTCTATGTACCGTTAAGATGAATTATTCAGAGTTTTAAGCGAATTATATTAAGGGATTCAAATGGCTTTTAATTAAGATAGGTATAAAATTTGCATAGATTTCGAGGTTTTTTATTTTCATCTGGAAAGTGTGGTATTACTCCTTTGGCGTGCCATGCTAACCATCTTTCGAACGATTTACATTTTATTTCTAACCCTTTTTGCTTTCGTGATACACTACTTATCCGTTTAACCGATATAATTAAGAATTCAGTGGGAGTTAACTTCAAAAGTTGAATCCTATAATTTCGTGTTCAAACCAATTTCTCTTAAAAACAAATCCATCACGCGATCGCAAATTTTTTGGAAAATTGGATCGCTTTCCTTTTACTTGTTTGTCAAAACAGAGAGAGAAAACAGAGATGGCTCCATTGCTTCGAAAGAAATAATTACATTTCCTGGTGAAAAATTTACTAAAATCCTCTCTCTCTGGGAAAAAAAAAAAAGAAAAATTCCGCATGCTGTTTGCGCTAAGCACAGTTCTCCGCTCCAGCTCTCTTCTTTACGGAGGGAATCTAACCTCATCTACATCCACCCGGAGACGATTTAATTACTCGAAAACGTCAATTAATTCCCAAATTTAATCAACTCCGCTTCTGAAGTTATTTCCCTTGGACGAATTCTGGCTGCTCGGGATAAACCTGAGTGGAGGTGGTGTGTGCGTGCGGAAGATTTAGAGGGGGGAGTGGAGGGGAGAGGTGGTAGCAGAAGCGCATCGCTCTGAAGGATTTGGAAATTAGGTACGCGAGATTCGTGGGAGCGAATCGATTTTTGGATTTGATTTCGAACCCGACATGAGATGCGGCGGAGTTTATTTATAGACGCTTGTCACCGTCAAGTCTAGCGCTCAAGTAATCCCCGCTTAAGTCCACGCATCACAGCGAGGTTCCTGGAGTTTTTACATGATGCATTCGAGTCACACGTTTCATTTTCGCCGTTCACAAAATTGCGGGGCTTGTTCTCCGTCCTAAAGCAGAATCTCTCATGCACAGTGTCTTCTGTTATTATTAAGGGTACCGTTTCTATAGACTTTTTTTAACGGAAAAATTAGGTTATGAAACTTTTTTCTATTCCGTTTTTTTTTTAATCTCCTTGATACTTATGCTTAATGGCCTGTTGTTTTTAAACATTTTTTCTAAAAGTCCTCCCATAAATTTGAGGTGCGTCTTATGGTCTGAAAAATATGGTACATAACGAAACTTGTTTGCTAAATTGTTGTTACGTAATAAGTATAGAGCGTCCTATGAAAAGGGTGTTTTGTTCGGAAACTAATAGAAAAACATTTTTGTACGATAAATGATTATTACAAAAAATAGCCGATACGCTTGATAAAACTTTAAGCGTAACATTTAAATTAATAAGGTTTGCAAAATAATTCAATTTGTGTTCGTCTTAAAATTTGTAAGACGAAATTTTGATAAATTTTTCAATCGTCTTAATATATCTACCATTGAAAATATTTTTTCCATAGTAGAAAAAATATTTTCAATGCCTTGCCGTTTCCTATCCATTCCACTTATAGTTTGTGTTGATAAGCAGCAAACATTTGCTTTAAATGTAAATTTTTATATGTTAGTCATAATTTCCCTATCATCTTCTTTTTTTCGAGATCATCCAAAAACAGTTTCAGAACAGCTTTTCTTTCTTCTTGTTTCACTCCACAGCATTTACCTCGTAAGTGCTCAACTGTTCATTAAGCTATAATGAGAGTTGTACCGATTCAAAAATTTATGCACTTCAGCCATTTGTTTTATCATTATACTGAGGTCGGTGTCATGTTTTGAGCCATCTTTATCGGAGGATGAGATCATTAAAAAAGATGTGCATGCAATTTTTTTTTACTCTTCATGAATTGTAAAGTAGTAAACATTCATACAGTAAAGGTAGTTTATAGTGGCAAATTTCGAGCAGTTTTTTTTCCAAATACTTGCATTAAATGTAATGAATCTATATATAATTAATTATCTTACCTAATAATAACTATGACGGTGCTGACTGATCATGGTTTAATCCTATCTCTTCATTGGACACGACATCAGCCAACTAACCATCTTGTCTAATATCTGGCTAAAGTCCTGAAATTTCAAATATTTCAAAGTAGAGAAAATTTTCATCATCGTATTCGAATTAAATTTCTTCATTTAAAAATAAGTAGTTGTGGTAAACAAATGAAAGAGGCTGTCATAAATACAATTTAAGGGAATACGGGGGGAGAGACCTACAAAATGGTTGCGGTGAAACACATGAAATAAACTATGATCATTTATTTATACAATACAGGACAGTGGTGGGATTCAAATAAATCAACAACCGGTTCTATGTCCTAAAGACCATTTTAAGCATACCAAAAGATATACCAAAAGGTAGTTTAATAATTCAAGCATTAATTACTCAAATAAAAACAATAAAAGAGGTACACAAAACTAGATTATGTTTAAAATATTAAATGCCTGACAAACTATTATTGAAGATATTTCCATATTGCTGTTTGATTGGCGTCCTCACTTGCAATTTTCTTTGCTTTTATCATAGGATGTGTAATTTATTTATTATGACAGTCTTTGCTGTGTAGGAGTAGGTTTCCATTCCTTTCCAATTCGATTGAACCAGCCAGTCGGTCTAGGGTAGGTTTTAAAAAAAAAATTTGTCCTGTGAACGATGCAGCTGGCGCTCATTAGCAAACGGTTCGCAGAACCAATACCTACAGAACCGGTGCGAACCGGCTAAATCCCACCACTGATACAGGGGTATTCGGGGGTATATGCTTTCACTGGGGTTCGTTCCACTCGACCACGGGGCCTTTGAGTTTGAAATAATTCGACCCCGACCGTTCCTAAAGTTCAGTCTCTGTTATGTTCAGTCCAGTTTGTGTATTTACAAAAACGAAAAGGTGTTATTATTTCATTAACAAAGAAATTATTAAATAATTTAACTTTAAATAAAAGCTACATATAAGATTAAATCTCGAACTTATTTTCTGCCCCCCACCCACCCACACACACACACATGGAATCGAATGGGCAACGAATCTCGGCGCACTTAATCATTTTTATTTGAGCTTGCCGATGATTTTTTTAAATAGATGTTCAACTGGACATCTGTAAAAATCACTTTGATGTTTCCATTTGAGTGCGCTAACCATAATATTGTAACCATAATTTGTTGCTCGTACTTGAAGATAATACTCCAGGTTAAAATAACACATTTTTCAATAATGACAGAAAATAAGAATAAATACCCGTACATGAAGGTACGAGAACACACATCGACACTTAGCATACAATGTACATTTTGCGCTCAAGAGAATAAAACATGTAACTGATGCCTTATACACAAGCAAAGAGACAAATGAACAATTACATCCCATCCTAATTAGGTTTGTATCTATCCCCTCACAACGGAAGAAAGAGCTTTTTTAGAATTTAATCACTTGTGTTACTTGTGATCATGAAACCATTTAAAATCGATCATTTATTATCATAATACTTTCAGACAGCCTAAAAATGACTGCTTGAAGTTGTTAGTCTCCCTTAAGCGACATATGAGTGGTCCTTTACCGTTAGCCTATTAAATCATTGAAAACCGTACTTTTATAATCTGTCATTAGTTCTTTGGAGTCATTTCTATTTGCAGCAAATGGAAATAGATCTAAGAACAAATTACAAGCAAGTTAATTTTGTTTACCTCTTAACTTGATCTCTAACAGTACAGAATGTCTAAGAGAGTCTGAGTTCACCCCAGCCTATGCTAGGCACTGGCTCCACCCGTCGCACCTCTAATTTATTTATTTATTTATTTATTTATTTATTTTGGGGGGGAGGGCTAGCTAATGTCCCTAGGGCTGACGAACGTCTAATATACTCTAGACCAGTCGTTCTTAACTGGGAGTACGGGCACCCCTGGGGGGGGGGGTGCGAGAGAAGGTTCTAAATTTTTAATGAAAATTACCATTTGAGTGAATCATTCGATGGATACTTTTCCACAGGAAATACAAACAAAATTAATGGAGGGATACTGAATCAATTTTTGTTTGACCTAATTTCAGTGGACGACAACGTTTTATTAAAAGCCGATCGTACGAGCTAATGCACGTATTGAAATGGAATTTGAAAAACTGGACTTAGAACAGTTCTGGTGTACGCAGTTAGAAATTTATCCAAAATTGGCAGAAGCAGCGTTAGAGACACTTTTACCATTTGCCACCACTTACCTTTGTGAATTGAGTTTTTCATCACTTTTACATATCAAAACAAAAGCCATAAATCGCTTAAATGCATCTGATGACTTACGCGTGGCTCTTTCAAAAAAAAAAAGAGCTTCGTTTTAAAAGGATAATTATGAACAAACAACAACGTAGCCATTAAAAATGTAGATATTGTTTTATATGTAATAATATAGTATGCATTGTAAATATATTAATTTTTTATGCAATAAATAATTTATCTTACAGTAAATTTCTTTTCTTAAATAAAAAATAGAAACATATTTTTCAAGGGGGTGCGAGAGCTTATTTTCAGATTCAAGGGGGTGTTGACTATTAAAAAGGTTAAGAACCACTGCTATAGACCGTGTCATTCGTGATATCAATTTTAAAAGCATTTTGTCTTTCTGCTTGTATAATCATTGATATAAATTATAGAATTAAATTTAAAAAAATACTAAGCTAATGTCTAAAGTCCCTTAATTTTTCGGAGGCTAAACACTACCTATAAGAACTTCATTCAAAGTGAGAAAATGCATGGTATGCGTCCTCGCGGGAGGAGCCACTAATGCAAGTGTGGTTAAATGCAAAATATAAAATCTACAAAGCAACTGAAAGACCAAATAAAAAAGTTGCAAAAATGATCAACTTCTGCTAGTTAGAGTTATTCATCCATTATGGGCTCTAAAAAATCTTAAGAAAAAAGCTTCATCGAACCCCTCCTCCAAAAAAGAAAATCCCTTCTCTAACAGACGGACTCTCTAAATGCCTTTAACCTAGGTTTCACATTTGTTATGGGCTTCTCAGCATAAGTACTATACTCCTATAAGTACACCGGTGGAAAAGGAATTCCAAATGAGGAATTTTTCTAAATTTTTCCTGTGACTGAAAAAGTGCAGTCATCCAGCCCAAAATAGAAGGAACCTTCTTGTATCACGGATCGCATTGAATTACAAAATTTAGAGTACTTGAAGATGACAAAATGAATGGAAAATGCACTCATGGAGGGGCCACAATTACAAATATATATATATATATATATATATATATATATATATATATATATATATATATATATATATATATATATATATATATATATATATATATATATATATATATATATATACCTCCAGCGTACTCAGCAGCCTTGGACCTAGGTTTCACCCTCGTTATGGGCTTCTCAATGAATCTGGCGATGTTGGTCAAAATATGTTGCCTTATACTCCTGCACTGACTTAAGCAGTTCTTTTTTTACTTTTATTTTAGTACTTTGATGTTTTCCCCTATACATAAGAGCGTATTTGCGGCTTATATTCACGAACTCAATTTCTCAGCGCTCGTCATAGAGGAAAAAAAATAACATGTGGAGTAAACTTTTCTCAATAGGTCTTGCGAATCGGGGCAACTGTGAGTTATGGTCCGAGACTTTTGATTCAGAATGAAAGATCGATATGGGAATCTGTTCTGAGAGATAACTAACGATAGTAAGATCCTATACTATTTTCATGACTCCTCGATGGAGTGAGGAATCTTCATAAGCAAGTAGCTAGTGCCATCTAGTGGCAAAACAATGTACTTCGCTTCTGATAAACCGATATCGGCATATTTGCTTTTTATTATTATTATTTATTTGCTTTTTTAATCTCAAAATTCGAATATAGGGAATGAGAGCTTGACCAGGCTGGAAAAGACCATCGAAATTAATTTAAAACTGACTGAATTTTTTAGTAGCATTTTTAAGATAGAGTTTTAAATCAGTTGTTCGAAATATATAAAGTTCTTCAAAACTTCAAGTAAAATAAAAGTATAAAGATAAATAAAATAAAAGTAAATAAAAGCAAAATTTATAATTATTCTTAGTAGTATAATTGTTAGAATACAAAATTAACATGGGAATAACCTTCTTTCATTTCCGATTTTTACGCTTCTGGTAGAAGAGTTGAATTGTCTTAAAAGTAAGGAATTTGATTCTTTTGGCCTAATTTTTCCTCGCATTTTAGTTTCTATTCAGCTTTAATTTATAATGTATCATCATTCATTGTAGTTATAAAATAATAATTCTTTTTGCCGCACTTATATGTGGTCAATATGAAAGTCCCACACGTAATAATACTCTTGACCTATACCGATATATCATGATTTTTTTCTTTAACATTGATTTTGCTGTTACAGTCATTCAATAAATTGTATTCCATTCTTTCAGCGTCAATGTAAATCTTGGATTTCATTTTCCCCTCCACCTCTCCCTCTCTCTCTCTCTCTCTCTCTCTCTCTCTCTCTCTATATATATATATATATATATATATATATATATATATATATTGTTTATGTTTTAGGTATACTCGTAAAGACAGTTTTTTCATGCTGCAGAAAGATGCGGCAGAGTTGCAGCGCCGGAGAGAGAGCTTTTTCTCTTCACCTGCTCCGAACATAACAACCGATGACAACAACGAAGATTTGCCACAGACAGCAGCAATGAGTCAGTCCGCTGCCGAAAAGTTCAAAGAGGTAAGGTATAAACTGCTGTTTCTCATAACTCTTTAAGTTTATCTCTGCTCTTTAACTCTTTGCTCAATTTTTGAGGCAACCGGAGGTTTGAGCAGTATATCGGGCAACCTCGCTCAAATGTACCATTAGATATCAAGATATTCCATGTTTCCGCCAACTTGATTATAAAATACCACCTGTGGGATGAGACCCAACTTTTACCTACCAAGGTCGCACGAAAACCTCGTGACATGTTGTGGTTCAGACATTTTGATGACAGTGCTCAGCGACACACCAGTGATTAGGGAATTAAATGTCATTTATCAATAGAAATCTCATCGGAGAGGTTCCGAGGTCTTATACATCTGTCGTATAAAAAAAGCGAAGTGAAGAACCTGCTGATTAAATCTGTTCGAAAGTGTGATGGCTGATTCTTGCGATTTCCGTCCTTAATTTCCCGAAAGTCCATGCTCAGAACTGACCCTGATCCAATTCAATTTTTCCCCTACAACGACCAAAATGAAAGTGAATCTGTTAGGCGTTACAAAGTACTCGACAACTTCATAATTTCACTACAAGCGTAGTGGTGGCACTTATTTCAGGTGTGGGTGCTCTAATCTAAGCCAAATCAATGAAGTTGCACAAAACTAGTTATCGGGTGATTGTTGTAGGGTTGGAGAAAAATCCTGAATGTTAACACTTAAACACTGGTGAATGGATTGAGGAGAGGCTGACAATTTACAATTGGTTCACTGGGGAAAAGTTTCAGTTCCATTCTCGAAAGTCGTCTGTCTTAGATGTCCGGTTCTAGGTCTTGATAACATGGTGAAGATGTTTGTCTTTAGTTTAAGATTTAAATATTCGCCTGATGTTTTGCTCTTGTACCTACTAATGGTGGTACAGGCTAGGATTACTGTAAATTTCAGAAATGAGTGTCGCGAGAAGGTCATTCTCTTAAAGAGTGGACTACAAGCGTTTATGCAGGATTCTAAAGTATGAAAATCTCAATTAAAGCCACTCCGGTGAAATCTACCACAATTGTTTTCAACGCTTTCAATCGCTACAGAACGCACCCATTGGCGTTTGCAGTAATCTATCCCGATCTCACATAAGCTTATAAATATCTAGTTGACTACTGCCAAATTAATTTCGATTTTCAAAATTTGCATCACGTGGAATTTTTCGACAGAAAAGACAAGCCCCAACTTAGAACAAAAACTGTGGGGTTTTGCAGTCACAAAGTCTCCGATATCATTATGAATAGAGTTACCTCTATGATGTGAAGGAGAGTGTTCACCTTCAAAATATAGTAGAACTTTTCTAAGGTGAACTACTTTTCTCTTGAGCCATAATTAAAATTAAACAATCACCTTTACCACAGTAATAATAAAAGGAAATGTGAAAAGAAATGAAACTCATAATCCTCATTTCAGGTACTTAAATTATATCCCCCCTAGACTATCAAATTTTCTTATGATGAAAGTTTCCTGAGTTTTCTAGAAGGATAAAAGATCTCCCAACAATGTTAAATGCAGAATTCATACCTCCACTCCAAATATATTTATAACGGGAATAAGAGTACATAACATTCCCATTAAAATGTTCATTTAAATAAGTAGGTAATTTTTATCTTATTAGAAAGTAAACAGCGAACACTAAAACTGTAGAGAGACATAAAATATTTGATGAAAAATGCTTAAGAACGCTATATTTAATATATATATATATATATATATATATATATATATATATATATATATATATATATATATATATATATATATATATATATATATATATGCATAACCCCCAGGAAAATAAGGTCTTAAAAATAATTCGATAAGGTTATTTAAAAATTACACCTATGTTTAACATAAAAAATTTGAAACAATAACTTCTGGGAAAAAATAACGAAAAGCACAAACGTATGTAATCGAAAAACAAATCATAATTTTTCGCAACGGTAAACAAGTCATAATTTTAAAAAATAAAAGAAGATAAATATTTATTTGCTGAAAAATATGTCCTTTCGTTATATATATGCGCTATATATAACGAAATACTATATATGTGCTGTATATGTGCTATATATGTGCTTTCGTAATATATGTGCTTCGTGTTTATATGTGCTTCGTGTTTCATCGATACATGAAACTAGATCTTTAGAACTTTTAAAGGCTAACAACATTTTCAGACTTTGCTAATACAGCTGACAAAACTGCAAAGAACGAGAAAGCTAAAACATACTAGTGTCTAAATAGAATCTATTTTACTTGATACAATCTGCTTCACGTATTACAAAGACAAACTGTGTGTATCTGAAATTCTATAAAGTATTGATTTTGCAAGTTTGTTTCAAGTAAACTAGGGAAAACACGAGAAAAAATATCAACTATAGTATAATTTATGTAAAAGGTAGTCAGAAAATATTATGCTTATAAGAAGTTCATAGATTTAGTGTAACCACCTGCATTTAAGGTGCCACTACAAGAAGTATGGAAAGTTTCGGACGTTCAAATTGTTGTTTTCGAATCGTACAGATATATATATATATATATATATATATATATATATATATATATATATATATATATATATATATATATATATATATATATATATATATATATATATATATATATATATTGTATGGATATATTTATAAATAAATAAAGGAAATTATTTTAGAATTTAGAAAACCTGAAGGGGAAGAATTTCTTACCTTAGATATACCGCTAAGCATATGTGATCATTTAAAGAATTACAAAGAATAATTTGCGCATCTCTCAAAAGATGCTCGTCCATGTTATGCATGGACACATAAGCTACTCATACATACATCTGGTTTATTAATATATATTTACAGTAACTATAATACAACATTTTATGAATCAGAACATTTGTCACTGAAAGACCAGAGACAGAGAGAGAGAGTTCTATGTAAAGTCCTCATCCAGTTCTATGTAAAGTCCTCATCCAGTTCTATGTAAAGTCCCGTATCAGGAACTCCAGCATGTCTCAAAGTTCCTCTCCTCTCCGTCCGTAGCTCAAACCATAATGGTCTCAGTCTATAATACTCCCCCATAATGAAACCTTCTTCCTTTCATATGTTTCCCTTCAGAAAGTTCTAGAAGCTTCTAGCGCCCTGGTCACCGCTCATGGGAGACAAACCTTGAGGATTCTCGTTAACTGGTCTCCCTGTGGCCGTGATTATCTTCAATCGGACACTCTGCCCGCTAACGACTTTGCCTAACAAGTTGTAAACGACCCTGTCAATCTCACTTAATAATGGTCGACTTTAGGAAGGCTTTTTCCACGTAAGGGATGTGTCCAGCCTCATTACCTGTGTGGGCCTCGCGGAGTTGTTAACTACCCTGTCAATATCACTTAAGAATGGTCGTATTTAAGAAGACTTTTTTCATTTAAGGAATGTGCACCGCCCCATCATATGTCTTAACCTCTGACACTCATGTTACGTTGCCACAATGATAATCAAATAATCGAACTTTTTTATGTCTAATGCGGAGGCATTTGTCGTTAGACCTTCACCTAAACAGATCAAACTTAGTACCAATGATATCACATTGATACTTCGTTTCCTTTGAGAGCTACTATCATCTTTTGATACACGAAGAAATCACTTAGGATCCCTATATATGATCATTTATTCTCATAATATCGATTCAGTGAAAAGTTAAGAGCAAATTAAATAGTCCATAGAAGTTCATTCAATTATTCACCCACAATGCCAGTTTCTTTAAGCAGAATAGTTAATTGATACATTACTGCATAAGACATCTATGAAAGGAATAGCTTTTACTATTTTAAAATTAGAATCACGTCATGTTTACGCACATCTAAGCCCTATATGACTGGAACTTGAGTTTGTATAATATATGAAGCGTAAACGTATGATTTTTTTTTTAATTTTTACCCTTTTTTTACACCACTCACTATTTAACTAGAAAAGTTTAAAAAGGCATATGAGACTCTTGAAGGTCATTTCATCTCGTCATTTTATATCTTTACAAAAATAAAATAAAATAAAATAAAATCGACCCCAAAACCATCGCTGAAATGGAGCACGTGCCTCCTATCTTAAGACAGGGAGGAGTAAACGGCTTTCACGCATGGCGTCATCCGCCAAGTAATTTATGAAAAACGTGAAAAAGCATAGATGTTTTACAAGTTCCGGGGATGAAGAAAAAATTATGCTGTTAGATGACGAGCAGGTAAAATCCGAAATCCTGCCAAATTTCTAAACTTAAATTGAGAAGGCGTGATGCGTGCACTAGCCATCTTTTTCCCTTTATAGTATGTATTCTCTACATCGTGGCTATAAACCCCAGATTACTTATTTATCAATAAGTGATTAAATAATTAAATACATACAAACAAATTTATACTTATTTCAATCAATTTAAGAAAAGGTGATGATGTTATAGTTCCAAATGTTGAGTAAATGTTGAGAAAATTGTTTTTATACGATATACTTCTTGTAAAGTTCGAAGATGTGTTTGAAAAGTATTTTGTACTACCTCTTTTTCTAATCCTTTTAAAAAACACTCTAAATTAACTGAAGAAACAAAAACACTAAAAATTTTATTAAATCTTAGCGGTAAAGGGTTCAGGAGATGATTTTAACGCTAAAATAAATATTTCTTAATGGTTTTATTCTTGACTGAAGATGGCGAATATAATTAATAAAGCTTAACGTTGATTTTAATGATGCTATAAAAAGTTTCAAAGTTCGGACATTAAAGTAAAGAAATAGCATTCTTGAATGATGAAGGCGAATATAATTAATAAAGCTTAATGTTGATATTAATGATGCTATAAAAACTTCAAAAGTTCTGGTATTAATTGGAAGAAAAGCAGATAATGTTGTGAGAGCGCTTAATAAAATTTCACTCTCTGTTACAGAACAAAATTATGGATGTACCAATATTTGCATTCGGGCTTGTAGCGGCCCAGTGGTACAGCACGCTGGTTTTCAGTGCTGAGGGTGCTCGGATCGAATCCTGGCGTCGCCTCCGTTCGTGTCGTCCCTTCATAGGGGGTAATGCTGTCCGCCTATATGGTGCCCCCACAATAAAATGGGCAGTAAAATTGCGGCGTAGAATAGGCGAATGTTTGACGACAAATGTCTCTGCATTGAAAAAAAAAATTTGTATCCGATCTTGTTAGTAAATATTTATGCCAGTAATCCAAAAAGATCAAAGGTGCATTCGTTTACTAACATTTTTAAATACTCAGATATTTCTCTAATGTGACTTTGTCCGAGTTTTAAATATGGACACACTATACGAAGAATGTGTAAAGACACTCAATTTCTGCTACAATTTCTTCAGCTTATAATGCGAAACTTATTGGTCTTTAAATATGGACACAGTATACGAAGAATGTGTAAAGACACTCAATTTCTGCTACAATTTCTTCAGCTTATAATGCGAAACTTATTGGTCTAATTTATTCTCTACTGATTTTTCATATAACAGCTTAAGTAAATGTCAGAAAAAGATTCAGGATTCTCTTTTTTGTTGTTGTTGTTGTTGCTCCTGGGAAGAGGTTCAAGTCTCAACAATATGAAATACAGTCGTATTTGGGTACTCGTCACATTTCGACGCAAAAAATTACTCCGGGACTTGATGTTTGCTTGGTACTTGTCGCTTTTCGGCGAGAAAAAAAGCTTCGGTACTCGTCGATTTTCATAGAGAAAAAAAATGATTCGGTACTCGTCGCTTTTCGACGAGAAAAATTGCTTCGGTACTCGACGTTTGCTCGGTACTCGTCGCTTTTCGACGAGAAAAAAAATGCTTGTACTAGGCGTTTCCTCAGTACGCATCGCTTTTCGACGAGAAAAAAATGCGTCGGTACTACCCGATGTTTACTCGGTTCTCGTCACACATGCTGAAACATGTACGAGACAAGACGGCTCCCCCCCCCCCTCATCCTGTTTCTCCGGACAAAAAGAAAGACCGAAATAGGTAGAATTACAAAATTTTGTTTAAAAGTATCATCCTGACAAAGCTCTGGCAAGCCGAAATATGAATTTGTTTAATGATCAAACAATGTCTCACTTCAGTAACATTTTGAAACGTATACAAAAGCAACTTTTTCTTGATAGGTTTGTATTTAAACTCCCTAAAACTGAGTCTACAACACGGATCAGGGCTGCTAAGAGACATAAGAGATAGAATTCCTGTGAAAGAGCCTGATATTTTATTGGAAGGAGATTCCTCTTCCACGCATTAAGCCTCTCGCCTCCTCTACCACTCCACTATCCCATTAGGCCATCAATTCCTTTCAGTACAGGTTCAGTGAAGATAAATTGTATTTAATTTTATATAACTACTAGCGACCCGTCCCGACTTTGTCCGGGTTGAACAATCATCTATCTTAAGTAAATATTAAGTAGGTATAATTTATTTTAAAGCTTCCTGGTATACCACATTTTTTTTTCGTTTTTCTAAGATTTTAAAATAAGTAGATTCTCCGCATTTCCTGACGTAGAAAGACCAACATATAATTGTCCATGAGTAAAGCAATCTTCCCGTAAGTCAAGTTCAATATATGTCAAGTTCAATATAATCTTGGGATTTGTTGATGGTGATGGCAAAATAAATTTTTATTGGAAACTGTAACGTCAGGCACTGAATTGTGTCCAGGGGTCTCCCGCATGCCGATTTTGATACGATTCGTCCCCTTAGCTTATCCGCTACAGAGTCCACACAAAAAAAAAACACGAAAAAAGCACCAAAAATGGCACAAAAAGTTTAATAACTTTTTTTAAAACTAATAATTCAAAATTCAGGCTACGTCAGGCACTGAATCGTGTCCGAGGCCACCCGCGTGACAATTTTGGTACGATTCGGCCCCATAGTTTCGCTGTCAGCAACGACAGCCGCGGAAGCTGTCGAAATAAGCAACTTTTAGGGGCAAAATCATTAAAACATTAATTAAAAAAACTCCGGGGCCCGATTTTTGAAAAATAATATGCCTATGCTTTAATCTGAACTATCAACTATATCTATACAAAATTTCAGCTCAATTGAAGCAATGTTTTTTCCCTTATAAAGGAACAAACATAGGCCTATTCGAAATAACAAATTTCACAGTTTCAATGATACACACTGATTTTTGAATAAAGTTCAATAATTCAAGTTCGATTTACGCAAATTGTGCATAAAATCGTACGTAAATTCAAAAAAATGAAGTTTATAAGTTAAATAAAGTTCTGTAATATTATACTAATAAATTTCCAGTTGATAGCCAATAAATTGTAAATCTTTTTTTACCTTAAATGTCCAATAAAAAGCGTAGTTCCAAATGTAGTTTTCTTCAATAAACTCTTTAACGTTGCCAGTTTCAAAAATCCTTTTTGTATTTATCAATACCTCCTCTACTTGAATCTTTAAAATATTAAAACCTTTTCCTTACGGAGTGGGATAGCATATATCCGAAGCACATACTCTCGAAAAATACGGTGTGATGTCGGCAGAGATTGTACATTTACCCTCCACATACAAAATCTTCTCTCTCTCTTTATATATTATTATAGAAGTATAGATACACATTGGTATCCCAAAATTAGAATAAGAGATGAAATAAAAATAAAAAAATAAAAAAGGATTTTAAGTAAAGAATGTTTTTTAATTATTTTAAGCACCTAAAATAATATTCAAATTAATATTACGTTAGTTATTAATTAAAGTTAATATTTTAAAAGACAGAGGTGTGCTTGAGACCGTAGATTTATTCAAAAATGAAAAAAGGATTTTAAGTAAAGAATGTTTTTTTTATTATTTTAAGCACCTAAAATAGCATTCAAATTAATATTACGTTAGTTATTAATTAAAGTTAATTTTTTTTTTAAAGAAAGAGGTGTGCTTGAGACCGTAGTTTTATTCAAAAATAAAAAAAGGATTTTAAGTAAAGAATGTTTTTTTAAAATTATTTTAAGCACCTAAAATAGTATTCAAATTAATATTACGTTAGTTATTAATTAAAGTTAATTTTTTAAAAGAAAGAGGTTAAGAGATGAAATAAAAATACAAAAATAAAAAAAAGGATTTTAAGTAAAGAATTTTTTTAAAAATAATATTCAAATTCTTAAAAATAATATTCCTAAAATAATATTCAAATTAATATTACGTTAGTTATTAATTAAAGTTATTTTTTTAAAGGAAAGAGGTGTGCTTGAGACCGTAGTTTTATTCAAAAATAAAAAAAGGATTTTAAGAAAAGAATGTTTTTTTTAATTATTTTAAGCACCTAAAATAGTATTCAAATTAATAGAAAGAGGTTAAAAGATGAAATAAAAATAAAAAAATAAAAAAAGGATTTTAAGTAAAGAATGTTCTTTTTAAATATTCAATTTTTTTAAAAATAATATTCTTAAAATAATATTCAAATTAATATTACGTTAGTAAATAATTAAAGGAAATTTTTTAGAAGGAAAAAAGCGTGCCGGAGAACGGCTAGTTTCGAACCGCTAACGTCAGAACAGAAGCCCACCGCGATAGCACCACGCTAAGGATCGTTGAAGATTTCGGCACAAAAAGCGGTAGAGGACAGTAGCGGTAACAATGGAGATTGTTAGGATTAAGCCCCTAATTTTATTTCTACTGATCAGATATACATAATATATAGCCTATGTCCATCTGGAATAATGTACCTTTCAAACAGTGAAAGAATTTTTCAAATAGGTGCAGTGGTTCTGGAGATTACCCTCCACGTACAAAATCGCTCTCTCTTTATATATAAGTATATAGATTGTTTTAGATTATGTTTGTCTAGTTTAAATATTTTCTATAAAAACAACCTCATCAATTTCTAAATTGCATAGTAAAATGTGACATTTCTCGTATTCGGGAACGAATTAATTCAATTTACATTATTCCTGATGGGAAAAATTCGTCCGGTACTTGTCGTGTCTTTTGGAACCAATTAACGACGAGTACCAAGGTACCACTGTATGAACCGAAAGAAATTGGGGAAGAATAGTAGAAAATCGTGCATATTGGCGCATTTGTAAAATTTCTTGTTAAACTTGCGTATTTAAAAACGTCAGATATCAGAGTTTTGATACATGACGTAAGAATATGTGCTATATAATACGAACGATGCTCTTTTCCACTTCCTACAACTTATATCAAAGATTTTTAATCCTATCCCATAGGATTTTTTAAAAAATTGTGTTTTTACTTTCTTGTTCATTAAATTATGCTTTCTACTTACTGTAGGCTTATTGGCACAACCTGTCCATCTGCACCGAAGAAGACGAAACTCCAGAACCGCACGAAATATCCACAGACCCTACAAAGCGAAAAAGGAAGACGTCGATGCTCCAAAGAGCGTTATCTGAGAGGACCAGGTGAGATCATTACTACTTATATGGAGATGTGGATTTAAAAAAGAAGAAATTCGAGTATCATTTTTCAAAAACAGCAATACTTTGCACATTTTTAATGCGTATTTGTATATTAAATTTATGTTACTTTATAAAAATCAATTTTGATATTTCCTGTTATTATAAATTCCTCGATTCTTTTCTTCGCTGATCTTCAACACAAATATTTCGCGTGTATTTTTTAATGTCAGAAAATAAATTTACTACTAAAATTGCTGTAGAAAAGTAAAAAAGCGCTTAAAATATTTACTTACGCCCAATGCTTTCACCACATTTGCAACCATATTCCAACATTTGTGTACATAAGTTGAAGATATACATATAAGTGGAAACAGATTTATAGACAAGTGGTACTAAAAAGGTGAAAAAACAATAATTTATAATAAACTAATGGTCTGAGTTCGAGCGAATACATCAGAACCAAAACCACGAGGGGATATTATTGAATCATTAGTCAATAGCCTTAATAATGGTGATGAGTAACAATTAAAAACATTCATTTACATATTCTTTAGAAATTAATATGTATATATATATATATGTGTGTGTGTGTGTGTGTGTGTGTCAGTCAGTTTGGTCTGATAGTGATGTTGGTAAGTAAGAGTAATATATTTTTTTGCGGGAATATTGGAGTTCTTTTTGCTATAGAAATAAGACCCATGAATATTACAGAAAGAAGAAGAATTTATGAATCGGATGAGGAAAGCAGTTTGAGCAATATTAATTCAAGATTGCTACAAACTAAGAAGTGGATTAGAATTTTGGAATTAACTGATTCAACGACTGACGACGACGACGTTGCTAATTTTCGATCACATTATGAAAATAATGGTCAGAAGATTAGGAAGTGCAGAAGAAATAAAGACGAAAAAATATTATACAAACACTGGAAATATTATTCCTGCAAAAATATTCCAAAATAAGGATTGCAAATGCGTGAAAGTGTGCAAGAATCGTATTACAGAGAGAGATCGAATATCCCTTTTTAATTTTTTGGGGGAAATGGGGGATTTTAACAAACAAAATACATTCTTCTGTGCATCTACTCAGCGTACGCCAGTAAAAAGAAGACGAGGTAGAAATTTTAAGGGATCAACCAGAGATTGTATTTATAAATACATTTTAAAAATTGAAAAGGAAAGCGTTGCGGTATGTAAAAAGTTCTTTATAGGAACATTTGATATAATATAGGCAGACTACATAGGGCTCTCAAAGGAAAGGTAATAAGAAAAGTGTTGTGGAAAAATGAAAGGATCTTGCAAAAAAGAGTGATGAGGAACTTATGGATGCCATAAAAGAGCATATAAAAATTTTTCCACACTGTGAAAGCCATTACACGCGTTCTAATAATCCAAACACAAAATACCTGAGTTCTGATTTGAACTTAAGAAAAATGTACAACTTGTATGTCGAAAGTTACGAAGAGAACAATACAACATTTCTCAGCGAGCAAATATATAGGAAAATTTTTAAGAATAATTTTAATTTGATTTTTCATCACCCACATAAAGATACGTATCAAAAGTGCGATTTGCTAAATATGAAAATTAAAGCTAACTTAATGAAAAAAGCAGCCTTTTAGAAGATCATATCATACATTTAAGTAATGCAGAACTGGCTAGATAAACTTTAAAAGAAGATCAAAACTTAGAATCAACGAAACCAGATAAATATTTCATTTTTATTTGATCTACAAAAGGCCCTTCCATATCCCAAACGAAGTGATTTACATTTTACACTTGTTTATTTATATCGTCTTTTCAATATAACTAAAATTATTCCTTAAAAAACTTAGTTATTCGTGTATTTACATGTCTTCATTTTAATTATTAATTTTACATTAAAAAATCCATTTCAGTGAAGCTAATGTGTATAAAAATGTGGACTTATATCTCTTCTAGCTTTTATTTCTTATATGTTATTTTTGAAAGTTCTATAAGTCCATTTGGAACTAAAAAAATCATATAATTTTTAAATAATTTTAATAATTATTATTTCATAATAAAATTTAAAAGGTGCATAGCGTTAAAAACCACACTCGAATTGATTAACGTTTGCCAATATTTTTAAATCAATTCAAATGCAAACCCTTCAATATCTCGATACATGAAAAAATGGACTTAGACCACTTTCAAAAGTAACAGCTCATATAATAAATAACTGCTTTCGATCTCCTACTCACTAAACCCCAATGAAAAGTAGATAATAAATAAGCTTTGTTCAAGTCTTACTTACCCGTTAGTAGAGTGGAATATCGATCGATCGTTTCCGGATACATCGTTTTTCCGTATGTACCGTTCATTTTATCCAGTCCCAACGATCATATTGCTTTGTTATGTTTCCGCATCTATCGTTTTCCCGCATTTATCGTTCATTTCAATCGGTCCCTTGAAAAACGATAGATCGAGATTCCACTGTATATCATAAATATGACTGTTTCAAGTCCCTACTTACAAGCCTCATGAAAGAGTCTATAATAAATATGCCTACTTTCAAGTACCACTCACCAGTGACCCGCCAATGACTGATTCTGGCCAATTATATAATTCCAAAACCTAGGGAAAATGTCTATGATAAATACGCCTGCAGCGGAAGTCTTATCCTTTCGCATTTTCCGCCAGCTGCTGTGAAAATATCTTTCTTTCCGCGGCCCGACAAAACCGGCGGCCACAACGGCTAAACGAATATCTCCACTGATAGTATGTAAGGCCACGGCTCTTCTTTGATTCATTGAAATGTAGCATTTCGCTTTTTGTGTTCCTGAACTCTGTCTTCCCGGTGCTGAAACCTAATAAAAGTTCTTTCCTGGATATGACTGCATTCATCTCTCCCGTTTGTAAATTGTGTTTGCATGTCACATACATACATACATACATACATACATACATATAAATGAGTGTGTGTGTGTGGGGGGGGGGTAACATTCTTGTTTCTGAAATTTGAATCTGCTAAGTGTATTTGATGCTCTTTTTGGATTAACCCCGGGGTTGCTGTCTGACTTCACCTTGATTTCGAAACCACGTTGGGATATATATATATATATATATATATTGAAAATGACTAGCTTATTATGCGCGCGAAATGGGGCATGGCATTGCGAATAAACATGAAGGTATTCGTTGGCGTATGACTACGTCTTAGATATGAAGTCCATACATCCAGTGAGAAAAAGTATATCCTGCCACTTGGGTCCATTATGATTCATAAAAGCACTGCAATCTGAGATTAACGTAATCTGACCATTAATTTTCATTCTCGAACGAACATTAGACGGCTATAAACTCGAGTGTCATGATTCATAATATTTTGCTTATTTTGTGTATTATTTCTAACTACTTTTGAAATATTTTTTTAAATTATGTAAATACCAAATATTATTTCCTCCTGGGGATCAAACTAGAGCAAGAAAAAATATCTTGCAAATAAATTTTCTATCTTATTGTAATTAAATTTTTTGAGAAAGCACATTTAATATTCGAATATGGCGTAATGGATAATCTTCTAATTTTAAATTTCCATATTCAATTAACTTTGGAAACTTCCTAATATAAATGAGTTTCTGCAAAAGCGATCCTTTATGAAAAATTTAGAGGGTAGAAGAACTTTTCTTTAAGCATGAGAACAAAACGATGACCTCATTAGGAGACAATGGGCAACAAAATACATCATTTGTAAGCTAGGATATTTTGAAGTCTCACTTCCAACTAAGACTCTTAATCTCAGTTTTATAAACCTTATTTTCTCCTTGAATAATTATTCTGCCCCTATCTCAAACGTTAATTCTCTTCGGCCCTCTTGTTAATTCCATCTCTGTGTATCGTCACACTCAGCTAGGCAAATAAGGGTGTCGTAAATGACCATTGAGTTGAGAGAGGTGACTAACTATAAAGTAAAATTATCTTGTATGGGATTTAACAATTAGGCTATTTCCAGCCGTGTGTTTATATCATTATACTGAAGATACTGAGATTTCTTCGAGGCACGAACGTCATACAGAGAACGAACACGAACGGTTATATCTAATTTTAATTTAGTAAAATGTAATTTAAGTGAAGGAGTGTTCTACAAGAGAAAGTGACTTTAATCATTTTTTTAAATTTAACATTATGTTAAACTTAAAAACATTACTAACATTATTACGCTTACCATTGTATATGGTAAGCGTAAGTGATATCGATCAAGCTGTAGTGAAAAAGGACATAATAAGGCTTTTTTAAACCATACCCATCACCAAAAAGTTATTGACGTTGTAGAATCATTGTGAAATCTAAGATTAAAAACGAAGAGATAGTAAGAAGTGCTACAAAATCATTAATATCTATTGATATTAGTGGCATTACTGACGAATAATGATGACTAATATACTCTTTCCACGTGTATTTCAGATAAATTTTCCTTCTCTTAGACGGAATGAAGTAATAATACGAGTATAATTAAATATATAATAATTTAAATAACCTAGCAAATATGTTCATATTATCCCATTATCGATAATCATTTTATACAATTTTAGGAAACATTAAAAACTGTCCCACTTCTCTTCAGCTTTTTAACGAAATTGAGTGAGAAATAAATATAAACAACGAGCAATCAATTTTACGTAAAATCCGTATAAGAGTAAATTAAAAATTTTGACTTGATGTTTTCATTTAAATACCACACTCTGAAACATTCACAACACTTTTTTTTTTCAATTAATTTTTTCTTCTTATTATGTCTAAAAGAAATTAAATTTAGCTTAAATGTCTCATTTCAATATTAATCGCAAATTCAGTCATTAGCTTAATTATACAGTCACTACTTTAATCAGACGTGGACTATTTCAAATGCTAAGCTACCCCTTTTATACTCACATTTGCCTCTGAAACCAACCTTAATGGAATATGGAAAATGGACAAAACTTTCTCAAAAATTTACGTCGAGTGTTTAGAGATAAAGCTGAAATTTCAAACAAATTCGATATCATGTAAATGTTGATTTTTTTATATGAGAAGCACATACAGCAATGATAAATTATACATAATATGGATAGAAATGATCATACTATACAAACAACAATGTGTGAATAATAAAAAAATTCTGATGTAAAGTTTCCACTTATTTTATGCGTTCTGTCACCAGACTTCTGAATGTCCGATAAACAGTAATCGTGGTCATGATCGCAAAGTTTGCATTATAAATATCACTTAATAATTTACGATAAGTTTTCCCATCTGGATATTTGTTTTTACCTACGACTCTGCATTTTATATAACAAACTTTCTCTTGCGAAATTCGGAAAAGACATTTTTATTCTTCAATACGAAAATAAATGCAACTATGTTCTACAGATCCCGACGTCTTGTCCACCAGTATTCTACTGACGACAGGTACATCTCGCCAGATGCATTCGCAGATTACAAACCGAAGGGTCAACAAGACGCCCCACAGCCCCTCTCTGTAAGTGAAATATTCTCATTAAGAGTTAACATGATGTTTTGTTTTGTTCTTTGCCTTTTTATTGGACATTTTCATTAGACTTTAATGGTTACATAAACAATCATGTATGCACCCACGTCATATAATATGATATCGTTATGATATTGATATAAGATTAAAAATGTGAATGAAAAATAATCAGAATATTTTAATTTAAAGCTATGATATGCAACAGAAATATTGATTGATTAACTGCAGTAGGGATCTCATGGAGTGTATATGTCCACACAGTCTTCTTTTCTAAATTTATCTGAAACTGTAATAATTTTTAATTACTCCATAATGATTTATCAATGCTGCACCATTCTAAAAACTATTGAAATTACAAATACACGAAAATACTTCAAAAAATATTTTTTCGTGTAGCTAGAACAGTATTAAAATAACATTAACAATCTAAATGTTAGTTGCCACATAGCTGATTTGAAAGCACTAAAAAGATTCATTTGATGAATTCATTTGTTGAAATATACAAGACACATGATAAAATTTATATAAAATGGATAGAATTAAATTTAATCTTTTATATTTTTGAATGATAAAATGTTTCTTTTTAAGCAATATCAATTAACATCAATGATATTTATGTTAAATAATGGACTACAGTCCAACTCATAATTAACCCACTAACCATTTCGTCACGTACTTTCAACCTGAAAAGTGTTTGCGACAGAGTTTTCCGTACTTGATTTGGTGTTCAAAAATGTCTCAGATAGTACAATTCTGAGGCTTTTAGATGCCAAACTACAAGATAGAAAAACTCATTAGAAATGCTTTTTCCAGCAAAAAGATGGGACAAAAATAAAATCTCAAGCGCTTTAAGGTTTAAACGTCAAAATAAATTAATATTATAACATTTTAAACTTTAAGTACAATAAACATGAAATATTTTATCTTATACTAAATTTTGAGAAAATATGATGCAAGTTAACAATATTACGATTAGTTTTATGAAATTTATGCCCTCTTTTATCCGTTATTCCTTCCTATTAAACTATATAAATTATATACATGGGCAATATAAAGTCATTATAACTTCCAGAGTCGTTAAAAAGAGATTGATTTAACACAGTCCCTATCTTTTCTTTCTTTTTTGCGTTACTAAGTTATTCTGAAATAGCCGTAGTTAAATATTTAAAAAGAGTCACTAAATTAATATCAATCCCTGACTGTTATGTAACTGGTTTTTAACAATCCTTTTTATTATTTTTTAAAAAGAAACAAATTAAACATGCTTTGTTTTGTTTTTTTAGAATTAAGCGAAAGATAAATGGCACGTGACCATTTAAAATAATTTCAAGTCTCAATTAGTCCCAGTTTCTTCCTGAATGCTGTTTATTTCAAAGAAAGTACTGACATCATTAGCAAAATAAAATTAGAATAGGATTAGTTGTAGTATGAAATGAATCATTTTTGAAAACGGAAAAAAAGTGAACCTCAATTAGAACCATAAGGAACTCTCGAATTCTCACAGTTTGTAGTCCCAATATTTCGCTTAACGTACTTAATTAAAAAGTATATTCAACCGCTTTTTCTCGTTAATTCTACATTTATTCATATACTTTTAAAGTTTTATAGCGTTACATTTTTAGGTTTGTTATATATTTCAGAATTGTTCAGTAATTAATAAAAAACAATTCTCAGCGACAAATCACTATTTCTGTAAATGCTTTACCAGTGAGTAAATAACTGGATAAGTTGGTAGAAACTGAGTTACTACACACTGTTTTCAAAAAATGCCCTTTTAATGAAAGGGATTAAAATATAAACACGTTATTTTTGTTGTTACTTAATAACTACATCCAAATTTTAAGCTGAATATTCATAGTATTTTGCTGAAAAAAAATGTTATTTTCACATTATATGTACATTAAAACATGGGAAAACTATTGCACCTCATACCTGTAGCAGCAGTTCTACTTGCAAACCGAACAAACATAAAGAGTTATTTTGTTTCTATGTAATGCTGCAACACCTTAAACATATCTCTATATGTTTTAAATTTATGTGAGCCAGGTATGAAATCACGGTGAATTGTGGTAATTCCGTGGCAGGTTAGAACGCCACAGTATTGAGTATCACTTATCCAACTTGTGGAAGTGATTAAGCAACAGAAAAGCATTTAAATCTAAATTGCCTCATTTATATTGGATGCATATCGAAGATCAGAGCATACTCATGACCAAAAAATGCGCCATCCGCACGTCACGTGGTAACTTCGAATCCCTCGGACTAAACTTCCATCACCGCAGGAACAGCCATGTGTAGAGCATGTGCTCCGCCTCCAAAGTAGTTTCACCCTTTCACCGCTGCAGATTTATTTTCATCTCAATGATATTCCCCCCTTTCTTACAGTGCATATCGATGAAAGTACATGACATTATGATCTATAGAGGTCTGCTGTTTTTCATATAATTTAAATTTAGTAGCTATGTGAAACGCTTTACATTACGTTGCTTAATCATTATTCTGATGCAAGTAAAAACATTACAGATTAATGAATTTTTAACCAAATATCGCACAGAACATGAACTTTGCTGCAGGTATGGGACACGATAAACAAAACTACAATGAAACTAGAAATGATAATCCTCTCCACGAGTTTCGTACTGGAAAATATCGAGAAGATTTGTAAGCCAATGTAAAATTTATGGTTTACTTTACAATAAATTAAACAAGAGAAATGTAGGATTGGATAGTCATTTGCATTTTATATAAATTTTTATAAGAGGAGTTTCCGTTGATATTGAGAAATATTTCTAGGCTTATATCGATATTATATAATCCGTTTTAAGAAACCTATACAAATATAGCCAGTGTTAAGGTAAACGCGGTGAGAACCTAGACCATTAAGGAGTGCCGAAACCCATCGAGAAATTGCCTTACGTATTACGATTTCATCTCGACTATTTGAAAAATTTTCGAAACGACTTCTAAGACTGATATCACTATTAGACAATACAATGCTGCTGTCGAGATTTAATAACATAAACTGTACCTACCATCATTATAGTGGCCACAGTTAATGCCTTTAATTTTAGTTTTGCTTCCTAAATTAGTTCCGTCGGTCAAGGTTTCCATAGCGTTATCCTTGCGGTTCTTCGATGCATTTATGCCAGAATTTAAGGATGCTCTCCTTCACCCCATACCCTAATACACACTCACTAGTTTACTGCAACACTGAACCACCTTTTTTGTTGAAAGAATGCCTCGTTTTTTCAACCAAACTCATACGATGTAAAACTTTACGGATAATTTAGTGCTAGGGACCTATTTTTTACCATTAGAGAATCCTATTGTATACAATTCATTTACCTGTCGCATACGATAAATTTCTGAAATTTTTCAATGGATTTAACTGATTTCACGTTAAAAGACGCTAGCTAATTATCAGAGATGATATTTAACAGAAAGAGTAAGATGAAGAAATAATAACTGCCATAAACAAAAATGTTCTACCACAAAGGCAGCTAAAGATAAAATTTTTGCCTGTCGTAGAGAGTTTGAAACATCTGGAACAAATATATTTTGTGTACATTCTATGTGCATTTTCACCACTTCAGTTTTCATAAACTTGAAATTGGTTTTCTTGAATCGTATTCTTGTAGGTGACCATCAGGAGTGATCCCAGCACCGACACACCCCCCAGTAGCGAAGCGTCACCCCAGACACCACCATCTCGGAGGAACAGCGAACGACGGAAACGGGCCTTCGTGCGCAAGAACACCCAGTCCGCCCCTGATTCTTTTGAGAAAGATGATGACGATCAGCAGATGAAGGATTGTCGTCCTGCGGTGGCTAACGTTGGATATTTCAATTTCGACAGCATGCAGAGGCTACTCGACTTGTCCATAGCGGCGAAACCCGAGAAGCCAAACTTCCTCCTAACTCCCGGAGGTAAGGATAAAATAAAAAATGAAAACTACATGAATTGCACTATGAGATTATAAAGCAAGGTTCTTAAAGTCAGCTATCCAAGTTACCTGAGAGAAAAAAGCGTTTTCAGTTTATTCGACTTGAGGGGAAGTTTCATATACATTCGGTGTCAGAGTAAAAATTATTATTATCTGTGTTCCAAGTTACACCAAAAACTTTCGAAGTAAGAGCCATTCAGCCAGTTATTTCAGTATATTCTTGTACTGAAATACCTTTTTTTTTCAAAGATCACGTAATTCCCTAAAATAAGTTTGCAACTTATGTAAGGTCATTCCTACATTCTTGAAAATTTGAATGCACTCAAAATTAGCGGCGCGTGCACTTCATACGTTTTTATGCCCCGCAAGGACATTACTGACATAACAGGAATTGTTCAATAATTTAAAAGTATCAAGAACAGTACTCATATCTTTTTCAGTTAGTGTTTAATAGTGGCTCTTAGAAGTAAAGGAGAACTATTTACAGTGAATAACACTCGTGCAAACCTATGACTATATGGAAGTTGTAGATGATTTGGGTTGCCTTTCCGAAAAAAAAATCTCGTTACGTCTCTATTGATTTTGAACAATAGGAAAGCTTGGCTAACGTATTTTCTAAATGTAATCAAAAGTTCAAATAAATTCAGATATAAATTTGGCCCTGTTTACAAGTCATTTAAAAACTGATTTCCGTTTCCCTGCTATGAAACATCAAATACAAATCTTAGTTTGCTAGTCTTTCTGTTTTCATGAATGACAGCTCAGTGGGGTAAGTAATACAGCTCTTTAAAATTTCTCTTTCCGCAATCTACTGGAAGTGATTCTATAAAACTTTCATTAATGTAATCTTTTATGACAGTTTTATACTAAGCGAATAATGTGGAGTCATTTTGGAATTAAACGTTAAGTCCTGTGAATCTCTCTTCGGCAACCTTTTAATCATCATATAACAAATATTTACTTTCCAGTTACCATGGAAGTCGAACTTTGCATCGATTGTTCCCGAACTCATTGCTAAGATTCACAAGTTTTCAAGTCATCTTTTAACGGGTTAGAAATTTGATTCTCCAAATTCAGTTCCTAAACTTCCTAGTTTCCAAAAAATGTCCATTGTGTTCTGCAATCCGATTTTTCACAAATATGACTTTTAAGTTAAAGAAATCATTAGGAGCATTACAACTTTTTACTCGCGGACACCGACGAAACATCGTTTCTCTTGCAACAAGTGCCTTCCCTACGAGTATGTGTTTAATCCGTCGTGTTACAACACCTTAGTAGTGATCTGCGCCTATTAAAACAACAATTCGTCCTGGTTGCACTTGTAGTGATTCGCTAGCTGTAACCCTTTTAAGTATTTATTTTTATTTGATATGTTTATGGCTGGGTCGAAATGTGAGCTGCTGAGATTAATTCGAGATTTCTAAGATATCAATTTCTAAATTGAGTGTAAGATCTCTCCTGTTATCTCATCTAACTTTAACAACGTTGAAAGTTTTTCTTTTTTTTCCCCCAATGCGGAGGCACTTGTCGGATAGACATTCGCTTTTATTCACCGAAGTTTTTGCTGGCTATTTTATTATGGGAGCACCATATAGGCGGACCAGCATTACTCCCTATGAAGGGACGACACAAACGGAGGTATTTTAGTGGCGCGACGCCGGGATTCGATCCGAGCACCCTCAGCACCGAAAGCCAGCGCGCTGTACCACAAGGCTCTACAGCAATGAAAGTTCTTTTCTGTAGATTTTTTAACTCCAAAGGAGCAAACTGTAAGCAATTCTTTTCGAACAATGTGAATCTGCATCAAGTAATATTCTAACGTTTTCAAAATTACCCTCATTATTAATCAGAGAGAAGGCTGTTTGAAGCAAAATTTTAGCACCATTATATTTAATTTGAGTTTGACAGGGTAACACTTCAGAAATGATTCTAGAATTATTATCGTCCCCAGTCTTCACTTATCTTTCTTTGTTGCGACATTCGCGAATTCGGTGTGTTGGACTTAAACACGAAAAGCATCTATTTTTTTCCAACTGATTTTTCGTCTCGTCAACAGATAACGATTCACAAAGCTCAGCATCATGATCGCTTTTTTCAAAAAACGCAACGCATAATTCTTTCACCCCTGCCAATTAATTCAAGCACCGACGAAGTTCTCTCGAGAGGCTGGCGTTTGGTCTTGACCTTGCGTTGGGACTGATAAGCTAGGAATTGACATGCAAATTTTTCGAAGTTTGGGATGAATAAACAAAGCTTGCTCTCACTCTGCTTTCGATTCCACTATTAATGCAGTTTAAGAGCCTTTTAAATCCCATTTTTTCCCCTACACTCTTTGTACTAAAATCTAAACAAAGATCAGGAGGAATGAATTTAAGTAATATCGGGGTCAAAAGAGTACCATCAGAAGAAGAATTGCTACTAAGCGATTCCACGTTTCTAGTCGGAATATTCGGCTTTATCTAACAATTTTCTTTATCCATTTACATCGTTAGAATTCTTGACGGGAGGAGTGTTTAGTAAAATACCAAGAATTTATCAAAAGATTCCTCTACCCATATCGAGTATGCAGAACTTCTCTCTTCCGTTAAAGTAAATACTGATATCGTTGAAGTTGCAGGTTCGGAAACAAAAATGCGCAAATGTATCAGTTTTTCAATTTTGGATAAATTAGGATTTTTTTAATGGCATTTTCGTATTGATTGTAAACTTCCTACCAATTAGTAGTGTCTTGTAACGTTCTCGTCAAATGATCACACGAGAAATAAATAATATGTACAGCTTTTCTATACAATTATAATACAATTCTACACATATGTTTAAAAGACCATTTTCCAGTCTTAACTCAAATGAGTAGGTTGGATTTTGCATTGTGGCTCGGAATTACCGACAAATTTAGAAAGATTCTAATAAAAAAAATGGTACAGCACAAGTTAAAGAAAATTTGCTAGTTAATGATTCAGGAAGACATTGTTCAAAAGAACATTACAAGCGGAAACTCGAAAATGGTGGAGAAATCATGAGGAGGTGGCTAATCTAGTTATGACGCCATTTATTGTTTTTGTTATATCCTTTTTGAACAAAAAAGAGTTTCAGAATGTCCAACTAGAGTCTCATCAGATTCGTAAAATATATCCCGAACTATTTCAACTCATGAACGTTGTAGGAAACACGTGGAAAATTGCAAGAAAGGGAAAGATTACAATCGCTTACTACTCTAAATGTTATCCACCAAAGAATTTTAAACCAAGCAGAGATTCATTGGAATAATGTTCTTGCAAGAATTATTGCGATTGTTCATTATCTTGCCAAATAATATTTAGCTTTCCGTGTAAGTTCCAGCAAATTTTTTGAAAATGACGAAGGACATTTTCTTCAGTTGATTGAAATGATGGCTTAATTTGATCCGTATTTGAAAGAACGTGTTAGACGAATAATAAGTAATGAAAACAAATGGAAAGTAAATTATTTGAGTTGTAAAATACAAAATGAGTTAGTTTCTATTCTGAAACAACAAATTAAAAAATAGTAATAACAATTGATGTTAAAAAAGTACGGTATCAAGTTAAAAAAGTAGGTATAAACATCTTTTTTAACTTCAAATCTTTATGAATGCTTTTACTTACAGTGCCAGAACACATTCCTAGTTTTGATGCAATGGATCTTTGAGTCGGCGGATTTTCTTTTAGGATCAGAAGCTTCACTTTCTTGATATTTACCTGCGTTCGAACAGTCTTAGGATGAGGTTTCGTGGTCATGATTTCATTTTTACTTTCAGTTAGACTTTTTTTTCCTTTCAAATTTAATATATTATAAATACCTTTTTTTTTTAAATGCCATAACCGCGATTTTTACACCGCTTTATAATTTGTTGATAAGAATATTTCTCCTCGGAAAGCGCAGTTACATAACCTTCAAGGCATCTGTCAATTTTAGGAGCCATTTTCAAAATAAATCTTTTATTTTACATTCCAATCTAAACAAAACAGTAGCACGCGATTATTCTGAAGTTGCCAAATTTTTATCTCAAAATGCAAACGGCAAAAATAAATTACAAAAACCGTTTCCATAAAGTGCGAACGACCCTCTGTAGTAAACGAGCAATATACACATTATACGAGAAATATAAGATATCACGAGGCTGAATGTCTACTTGAAAAACGAACCACATAGTACAAATTTATTGAAAGTGTTGTCATTTGGTATGATATTCTTGCAAAAACAGATGTTTTATCTAAATTGCTTCAGAGTCCAAAATTCAACGTTTTAAACTGTATTTCGATTATTAAACATTTAATAGAGCATTTTAAAGAATATGTACATTCAGGATTTTCAAACTCTATGAATGCAACAAGTGACATTTGTCAAGAATTTGACATAGAAACTGTATTTCCCTCCAACAAAATTAAGAAAAAAAGACAAAAATTATTCGCTTATGAATGCAATGATAACATCATACAGAAGGTCGTTCGCACTTTATGGAAATGATTTTGATAGTTAAGTTATATATATGCCGTATTTTTTGTGGCATTTTGCATCTATTTGATAGCCATGGTTCTTGACAATAGCTCTAGCTCGAATTTTCCATGAAAATAAACTTTTTCTTAGTACTGTCATCTTAATTTTACCCCATTCCTCTTGGGTCGTTTTTCAAAGTCCGTTCACTGTTCTTAGATGCCGTTTTCCTAAGGCTCGTTTTAATAAACCGAAAGCGTAAAAGTCCATTGGAGAAGCGTAAAAGTCCATTGGTTCCACAGGTATGTCATTAAATGGGATACACTTTATTCCTGTTTCTGATTCTTTCTTTGCTAAATAAGAGGCAGTTGATTTAGACGTGTGATTAGAGGCTTTGTCCATATGAAGCTCAACTTTATCAATATCCTTTCCATATAAGGCTGGAATTTCTTCTTCAAAAATTGGTTCTAAAATATTCTGCTGATAGTAGAGTGAATTAATTTTGGCTTTACTTGAGACTTTTTTTATTTTTAATTTGCCGATGTAACAAAATCCTGCAACTATCATGAATCCCTTTGGGAACTTTTCTGTACACTGACGAAGCCATTTCGTACGGTCATTCCCGTCAGTTGAGCAATAGAAAATTGATCTTTTTTTTATTACCGTCACTTAAATTCACCCATGCCTCATCGAGTGCTACCACAAATTTCGATTTTTCAGCAGCTAGGTGTTTTTCACATCATTTTCTATAATTTGTTTTTATTTCAGCAATATGCTTTGGCAAAAGCAGATGAACTTTAGGTTTAAACATCTTTTTAAACTTCAAATCTTTATGAATGATTTTACATACAGTGTCAGAAGGCATTCCTAGTTTCGATACAATGGATCTTTGAGTCGGCCGATTTTCTTTTAGGATCAGAGACTTCACTTTCTTGATATTTACCTGCGTTAGAACAGTCTTAGGATGAGATTTCGCGGTCATGTTTTCATGTTTACTTTCAGTTAGACGTTAATTTTTCCTTTCAAATTTAATATATTTGTGTTTGCTGTCTAAAAGGTGTTAAGTCCAAAATGGGCTAAAATGAGTTATCAAACCAGGCATGTTTGAAAAATCAAGGGCTACTGCAGGGTACAGAAAGCTAAGTTCAATTCAACTCCTAAAAACTTTTATTCATCAGTGAAAAATTTGGGATATGTGAAACAAAACCCAAACATGTTAGTTTTCAATCCTCTATTTCTCAAAACTACGATTTTGGACTTGATACCCTTGATATGTTTACACAGCAAACATATATATTATAATTTTTTTTTATTTATTCCATAAAAGCGATTTTTACGCCGCTTTATAATTTGTTGATACGAATATTTCTCCTCGGAAAGCGCAGTTACGTAACCTTCGAGCTATCTATCAATTTTAGGAGCCATTTTCAAAAAGAATCTTTTATTTTACATTCCAATCAAAACAAAAGAATAGCAGACGATTACTCTGAAGTTGCCAAAGTTTTATCTCAAAATGGAAATGGCAAAAATAAATTTCAAAATCGTTTCCATAAAGTGCGAACGACCTTCTGTATTAGAACCAAACAAAAAATTTGAAATGTATTCTTTAAATTTTTTACTTGATATAACAAGCCATTCGTTGGAAGAAATATTGAACATTTAAAAAAAATGACGAACATTTTAAGAAAATGACGTATTTGGCTTTTTATACGCTTGGCTTTCTATATCCAGTATATAAAATATGAATAATAATGAAATAGAAAAATATTGTAACGACTTTTACTTAATGCTTAAGGATGAAGACGAAACCGATATATCAGCGATTGATCTGAGGGAGGAACTTAAAAGTAAAAAAGGAAAAAAATAAAAGAGAGGTACTAAAGAATAAAAATAAGCGCAAGAAGTATTAAATTTTGCATGTACATTTGAATTTGAATGCATATTTCCAAACGTTGTTGTAGCTCTAAGAATGTAGCTGTAACACTACCTGTAATTGTAGCAGCAACTGAGTGTAGTTTTTTGCTAAGCTGAAAATTTTAAAGAATCATCTTCGAACACAACCCAATAGCGATTGAATGGTCTAGTCGTAATTTCCAATGAAAAGACGGTATCTAAACAATAAGTTATAGAGATGCAGTCGATCGATTTGTTGCCATAAAAGCTCGAAGAATAATTTAGTAATTAGTTTTATTACATAACAAATTATGCTAACATTTATTTACTTTTCCTGCTTTTTTTAAATTCTGTAATTTATAAAATTTTCAAGTTTTACTAAAATAAAAACTTTTTTTATTTAATACATATTTTCCCAAAATGTCCATTATTCTATTAAGTAGACAATTTCTAACGGTGATACATTCCTTACTTAGTCTCTCAAAAATTTAAAAAGGTGTCGTTTTTGAAACTTGCTTCAGGCGCCACATTTCATCGGTCCAGCTCTAAAATTCTTAATGGAACAGATATTTACCAAGGCAATCCAATAGTGCAGGTTCAGCTTTAGATTCTGCATTCTTTCTTTTTACTCTCACAGATTTCAAGTTTAAGAGATTTTATTTTCGCTATTCTTGACAATGTTGAACTTCAGAATTTTATATTCCTTACTTGAATGCAGTCATGTCATGTGAATGCCACCCTTGAGTTTTTCCTATTCTGATTAAAACATCTTTATTTGGATTTTAGTTTTCTCTAAGACATTCTTGCAGTAGAAGCTATTAATCTGCGGCTATGAAGGATTGTACGATGTTTCCCGTAGGTTCAAATGTAAATGTGTATCTTCTTTGAACTTCAGAACGCCATGGAAAAGGGAGTGATGAGAATTTCAAGCGTCTATGAGATTCTCTGATGGAAGACCTCATACATCTTACTTTCAAAAAAAACTCTCTGAACGGTGCAGATTCCGTCACACGAAAAGAAATTCGCAAAGCGAAGAGAAATCCACCTAGAGATTTATCCTGATTTTCTACAGCTTTTGTATCCACTTTCCCCCGAAAGATATCTTTCGGAACCACTTACGTGAAAATAACTTTACGGCTACGGAAGAATTGACGACACAGCCAGTTTTTTTTTTAATTACTGCTAATTTTGATGCTCATAAGCAACAGATTATCATAAAATCGATGTTAAGAATCTGGTCATCATAGAATTGAGCAAAGCAAATTATATGTAAGACCCGCGCGATAACCGTATTACATAAAACTAATCTCCTTCAGTAACTCTCTGTCGCTCCCTGAATGCTCCCATCCTTCAAACATGGAATAGAGGAATAGCATTAGATTGAAAGTAAAAGAATAGACAATAACTTGCATTACTTCTCTGATACTAGTATTTAGTCTAAAATCATGTCATCGTTAGGAACAATGATGAACAGCTTATAACCCATGCAGCTTACACACCAAATAAGAACAATGTGAGAAAGAAGCTCAAGTACTTATCAGATAAGAGGCTATTAAATTTAGAAAAGCGTTGACAATATTGAAGTTCTACTGACCACAGTTTTTTTTTTCTTTGGTAAAATTTACAGATGAATTTCGAATTTCGTAAACCCTTTGTTCATAAGAATTGCGCTCTTTAAATATTTCGCTACCTATAATACACAAGGGATAACTTCTTTCTATCCTACAATTTTTGTGGAAAAGTCTTAATTCATTTTTTAAAAATGCTAACCATTTCATAGTAGTATAAATGACTTGCAGTTATGGAAATTTTCTTTTAAAACAGTTAATCTCAAAATGCTTAGCTTTCTATTTTATTGAAACATAAAATTTCAGGTTATGTGAGAAAAAATAATTGTTTTCTTAGAAACGAAAGTTCATATTCAACTGCACTATTTACTGGTCACCTAATGGGCCTATTTCATATGATCTGTCTCACGTTGAATAATAAATCCTGCCAATTCTATTAGGTAGAGAATAAATAGATATAATTAGAAAATAGGTCACATGTTAGATGTAAAATAAGGTAATAAATTCCAAACAAATAAGCATCTTCAAACTGTATTAAAGGTAGGCTTGTCAATATTTCCTTAACTTTTCATCGTCTGTCAGAAGTTATAGATCTACCAACTAAAGAGAATGCAAATGAGAAAGGAAACAAGATATTTAGGTTATGAAATTTTCAATATGATCTTTATTTACTGGCAGTTTATTTTGTAAATGAGCATCATCTAAAAGGCCCATGATTGCAAAGTGGTGAATGAGGGAATAAATACTACGTAACTAAAATTAAATGCGTGTGCTTTGCAATACCTGAAATAGTGATTATATTAAACATTAATATAGTCAATTTCAAGATACACAAATATGCTAGTTTACTGTATAATATTTATTGTATATGATACTAAAATAGAAATAGTTTTTAATTTTTTTCTATTACTGTCTGTTTCAAAGCATCTAACTTGCATAAGAAAAAAATTTTGTCAGGGGCAAAATATCTGGGGATTTCGCTTCTGTTTTAATAGGCACACTAAATCTATGATTAGATGTAAGGTGCTTAAAAAGGAATGTATCAACCGAACAATCCCTCCTAGCCTTCGTTACGGCATTCAGAAAGATCTTTTCAACAAATTATGTAGAATTACAAGAGGTCTTCCCTTGGGAAAGGCGCTAACGTTGTCTGATTTTCTTCATGGATATTTCTGATCAGTCATCGAGTATTGAGAGATCAGTCCTCGGCAAAGACATAAAAGAACGCTCTCTACACAGATCTTCGAAGACAGCACAGACACTCTTGAAAAATGCTCGAGGTCGAGAGGCCGAGAGTTTGGGAAAAGAGCAATTTTTAATGCAGAGTGGCATAATCCAGCGCAGAGATTTACTAATTTAATCAAAAACTAATGTTAATAGATACATTAAATAATGTTGTATAACATCGCGTTACTGAAAAAAAAAACTTTAAAAAATTAATAAACAATATTTGAATGATTGTGCATTAGGAAAAAAATTTTAACTTTTAAAGTGTGCCATTGGATTTGTTCAGTGGTTAACTTTATTTAATAAAGAGTGAAAAAAAAATAGTTAACTCACTACAACCGTGCAAAAATTAAAGTTGCATCGCGATAATTGCTCAAACATTGTGTTTCACGAAATGTGTGAAAAGAACAAACACAGTAATGTGAAATTCAGAATGAAAGCAAATTAAAAATAATTGTTTTCCTATATTTTGTTACTAACCTTCTCTGTTTATTCGTACATCTATTTTATGCTTTTATAAAGTTTTATTTTTTTAATATTATATAAGAATTTTTTTTCATATTTTGCATCAGGCATTAAAGTACATATCAACAAGCAAAGTGCATTCGTTTAAGCTCCTTATATATGTAATTAAATTTTTACTGTCAATTCGTTGCCATGTGGGTTAAAAGATCTTTATAAGGAGTTTGACCCGGTTGATTAACGTGCATGCGGGTTACTATAAAGTACGAAGAAAAAGAAAATGCGCCCCCAGGATTTCCTTAAGGAAGGGGAAGAAGGTGTTACAGAGGTCAAAGGATAGATATACAGAAGATAGACGGCATCATTTAAAATATTCATAAACAAATCCAGTTAAGTAACGTAATCTAAAGAAACCAAACGTAATCCCAAACGTAAGAAATAGCCATATAAGGGATGATTGCAGTCTTGACACCCCTAGTCTTCCTTCCTCTACATAAAGCTCTCATAATGATTCATTCAGGGGGATCAACAGCACGTAACATGAAAATTTTATACCTCTTCTCCAAATTTTTAAATCTATCATCTGAAAGTAATTTTTCTAACAAGTCTGTTGCTTATTCCGACCCAAGAAAATTAGCAAAAGAAGAAAAGAAGGAAAAGAAGCTGTCAAAACAATTTATCCCCGTGTCACAACAATACTTGAGTTCATTAATCTGCTTCTTTCTGCTTCTTTAATTATGCCTCGTTTGATCATGAACTTAGTGCTATCAAGAGGTTTGGGAGTGTCATACGAATTAAATATAAAAGCGCAAAATTGAATGATATATAGTCATCTTATCCATTAAAAAAATTGAAGAAATAAAACCTTTATGCCCCCCATTTAAGTTTCAAATTTCAAAGTTCTAGACGCTGGACTGCATCTAGGTGGTCAATTCGCATAGTTTTCCAGTCACACGTCATGTAAATATAACGGGAAAAATTAAATGTATTCCCCATCGGAAAAATAAACTACGTAAATAACAGTTCTGTCACTTAGCAAGGGTCGTAAACCTTTTAATACCTGCCGCCCACTGGTGTCACAGTAGCTCATTGTAGTGCCACTGAGAAGTTATTTTTAGAAGGAAGAGTAAAGAACATATACTTTAAATTCATCTTTTTATTTATACTTATTTTGGTGTATGTTCATACATAAATAATTTAAATTTGATGAATTTCTACACTTTCATCGATACAGCCTCTACTAGTGCGGGAGCTGCTCAAATTGAAGAAAAAGAAATTTAAATGCGAAAATAATAAAATTTATTGAAATATCTTTTGATTAATGATTTATGAGAGCCTCGAGGCTGATGCTGCGAGATTAAATATTTGATATCTGGCTCGATTTTTGTCAGGAACAAACGAAACTGTCCTCTATCAGTGACATTCAGACGGTTTCTCTGTTTGGTGATAATGTGATTAACAACACGAAAACTTGTCTGTACCCAAGATGTAAGGAAGGGAAATGTATCAATAGTGTATTATTATTAAGTAATCAACGGTGCGTTATTATCTATATTCAAAGTTGAGACATGGAATTTAAAAGCAAATTGCAAAAGCAAATTTTTAAAAGTCAAATTCGCGAAGTTGTTAAAAAGGTATTCGATATCTGGAGGAAGTACAAAGTTTGTAACGACAGATAAAAACCCTCACCGCTCAATATGAAAGCTTGAATCGCTCTCTAGTGGGCGGTAGGAACCAGGTTGACGACCATTGCTCTAAAAGAGAGTGGTGCTAGTTCTACGAAACTGAATTTAAATCTATACTTATATATAAAGAGAGAGCGAATTTGTACGTGGAGGGTAATCTCCAGAACCACTGCACCTATTTGAAAAATTCTTTCACTGTTTGAAAGGTACATTATTCCAGATGGACATAGGCTATATATTATGTATATCTGATCATCTATACTTATATATAAAGAGAGAGAGCGATTTTGTACGTGGAGGGTAATCTCGAGAACCACTGCACCTATTTGAAAAATTCTTTCACTGTTTGAAAGGTATATTATTCCAGATGGACATAGGCTATATATTATGTATATCTGATCATCTATACTTATATATAAAGAGAGAGAGCGATTTTGTACGTGGAGGGTAATCTCGAGAACCACTGCACCTATTTGAAAAATTCTTTCACTGTTTGAAAGGTATATTATTCCCGATGGACATAGGCTATATATTATGTATATCTGATCATCTATACTTATATATAAAGAGAGAGAGCGATTTTGTACGTGGAGGGTAATCTCGAGAACCACTGCACCTATTTGAAAAATTCTTTCACTGTTTGAAAGGTATATTATTCCACATGGACATAGGCTATATATTATGTATATCTGATCATCTTCTATACTTATATATAAAGAGAGAGAGCGATTTTGTACGTGGAGGGTAATCTCGAGAACCACTGCACCTATTTGAAAAATTCTTTCACTGTTTGAAAGGTATATTATTCCAGATGGACATAGGCTATATATTATGTATATCTGATCATCTATACTTATATATAAAGAGAGAGAGCGATTTTGTACGTGGAGGGTAATCTCGAGAACCACTGCACCTATTTGAAAAATTCTTTCACTGTTTGAAAGGTACATTATTCCAGATGGACATAGGCTATATATTATGTATATCTGATCATCTATACTTATATATAAAGAGAGAGAGCGATTTTGTACGTGGAGGGTGATCTCGAGAACCACTGCACCTATTTGAAAAATTCTTTCACTGTTTGAAAGGTACATTATTCCAGATGGACATAGGCTATATATTATGTATATCTGATCATCTATACTTATATATAAAGAGAGAGAGCGATTTTGTACGGGGAGGGTAATCTCGAGAACCACTGCACCTATTTGAAAAATTCTTTCACTGTTTGAAAGGTATATTATTCCAGATGGACATAGGCTATATATTATGTATATCTGATCATCTATACTTATATATAAAGAGAGAGAGCGATTTTGTACGTGGAGGGTAATCTCGAGAACCACTGCACCTATTTGAAAAATTCTTTCACTGTTTGAAAGGTATATTATTCCAGATGGACATAGGCTATATATTATGTATATCTGATCATCTATACTTATATATAAAGAGAGAGAGCGATTTTGTACGTGGAGGGTAATCTCGAGAACCACTGCACCTATTTGAAAAATTCTTTCACTGTTTGAAAGGTATATTATTCCAGATGGACATAGGCTATATATTATGTATATCTGATCATCTATACTTATATATAAAGAGAGAGAGCGATTTTGTACGTGGAGGGTAATCTCCAGAACCACTGCACCTATTTGAAAATTCTTTCACTGTTTGAAAGGTACATTATTCCAGATGGACATAGGCTATATATTATGTATATCTGATCAGTAGAAATAAAGTTAGGGGCTTAATCCTATCAATCTCCACTGTTATCGCTACTGTCCTCTACCACTTTTTGTGCCGAAGTCTTCAACGATCCTTAGCGTGGTGCTATCGCGGTGGGCTTCTGTTCTGACGATAGTGGTTCGAACCTAGCCGTTCCTCGGCACGCCTTTTTCTTTTAAAAAATTAACTTTAATTATTTACTAACGTAATATTAATTTGAATATTTTTCAGGAATATTAACTGAAAAAAATTTAATATTATTTTTAAAAAAACATTCTTTACTTAAAATCCTTTTTTATTTTTGTATTTTTATTTCATCTCTTATTCTAATTTTGGGATACCAATGTGTATCTATACTTCTATAATAATATACAGAGAGCAGATTTTATATGTGGAGAGTAATGTACAACTTTTGTACATTAAAATTTACCTTACATCTTTTCCTTTGTCAACCGCAGTCAAGTAACCATAGCAACACCCTTTAGCTTACGGGGCCCGTTTTTCGAAATCGATCTTTACAACGGGAAAATGTTATCTACTTCCTATCCCAATTTTACGTGGGGGACATTCAGCGTGGGGGGTCAGGGGAAAGAGTGGTTAATTGCTTTCTTATTGCTTTCTTACTATTGAAGAAGAATTTCAATAGTTGTTCATCGGCACTCCGTGCCTCTTTCATCTCTCAAAAGGCTGAAAATGGATGAACCGCGGGTGAACCGCCCTTCTGATGTCTCTCGCCTGAAAAGAAATAGCCTCTAGCTAGAACGACAAAAGATTATTATTCAGTCCTTTTCGGCAAGATTGACCCTCCGTTCCCAGAATGTCACCCAATTGTTCTTTGGGGGCAAAGACGTTAGGAAAGTCACAACGAAGTGGAATTCGAGACTATATCTCTGCCGACATCACACCGTATTTTTCGAGAGTATGTGCTTCGGATATATGCTATCCCACCCCGTAAGGAAAAGGTTTAATATTTTTAAGATTCAAGTAGAGGAGGTATTGATAAATACAAAAAGGATTTTTGAAACTGGCAACGTTAAAGGATTTATTGAAGTAAACTACATTTGGAACTACGCTTTTTATTGGACATTTAAGGTAAAAAAAGACTTACAATTTATTGGCTATCAACTGGAAATTTATTGGTATAATATTTTGTTCAACCCGGAAAAAGTCGGGATACGATATAAAATTGGAAAGTAATGACCTGAATATGATTGGAGAAAAATGCCATGAACTTCAAAAAGAGAAATTTATCTTTTATCAATATAAAAAAAGTACTAAATGTTTTAGTTGGAACATCATCTTTCCAGTCCAGATTCACATCCCTATTGCACCGCTATAAGTTTTCAGAAAACGTTGTGTCATTCGCATTCGTTGTAATGCGGATAAAGCTAATATTGTCCGATACATTCCATTTTATAATCTTGACACAATCATTCAAACATTATCGTGATCACTATGCACACGATATTAAAATCATCAAGTCAAATATAACCAGCGCTGTGGTAAATTTCATTATCATATTGTCGTTGTATCATGAGCATTAATCACAAACAATAAAATCTCTTTCATAAAACACTTAGCATTTTTAAGCAAATATGAACTTCCTTTTTCCAGTTTCAATAGCCTATCAGTAAATTCACAGAAAAAGGTGTGGTTTTTAAATGTCATTATGAACGTATTTACAAACTGTATGTTAGAAAAAAAAAGAAAAACTGCACATTCTGCCTTTTAAAAGGCAGAAAATAAATCTATTGTGTGTTAATATATAAATCAGCATTTAAATATTAATGCATAATAGAATGCCCATTTTCTGTTTAAAGAGATTAATAATCGATCTTGAGAGAGCTTTTGAAGTGTGATTTTCTAAAGGAAATCTGATGCAGCTCATGTACTTGTGTTTTCATCTTTTAATGATTTGTTCCTAGATTCAAGATATAAACTACATGTGTGGTCATCAGTTTGCATTGTGTTCCTGCTAGGTTTCAGATATGTCCAAGGAAGAACAATGATTTTTTTATACTTTTATTCTGCTGAAGAATAAGGAAAATTTACCTCTCATTAAATGACATCGTTGTAAAATTTATTTAGTAACTGATTTAAAAAATTTCAGCCATTTGCAGTTGTATATTTTTTTCATAATGGCTAAAATTGCAAAATGCTACCATTACTTTTTTTTGCACGCAAAATTTTTAATGTCCCGATGTTAGAAAATGTCTTAAACTAGATGTACTGACATGATTTAATGAGCAGAACACAAATAAATGCTAAAGCATTTCATTCAGCAGACTACAGGCAGTTTGGCTCTTTCTACTGACCGTCCAACTAACAAACTAGAAATAAATAATTCCATTATAAATGTTATTAGATTTTTGGTACCGAGGAACAATTTTCATCTCCTCTGATATCAATATAGATACAAAAATTTTACAATATAAGATGGCAAGATTATAGAAGCCAATTCCCTGCATAGCTATTTACTCTTACTGTCGTATTGTATTAGTATTTAAAGCAGGAGATCAATCAATTTACTAATATTTATGGTATCTGGTGTTAAATATACAATCAAAAAAAGCAAAAAGCAAAATATGACACTTTTGTTAGTTCTCCGCTAATAACGTGCAACTCTTCATAATGTAAGTTAAATTTTATTAATTTTTTAAGCTTATATATAATACATGATTTCTAAGATAGAATCTAAAATATTTACTATCTGCTCTACTAAAATATGACACTTGTAAAATTAAAATATGCTACTATAGCACACATAGAATACTGTGGTGTGAAATTAATATATTTGAGTTTTGTATCACATTAACAGAAATTTTTGTTCGAAAGAAATGAGCAGCTCATGCGATGAACTGTTGATATAAGTAAGCGGTTTTTTACTGTGCAGATGCCTTTCATCGCATTTCGTCCTGTTATTAGGTCTGTCTCGTAATTTCAATTCATGACAGATCTTCCTGGCGATTGACGCAGGTATAGTTGGCACAGCTTGCCTCGCTCACTTCCGTCGCGTAGTTTCCGTGCCAAGTGTCGAAGAGGAGGCTTGAAAGTAGATGCAAAAATTTCGCTTCGTGAGGTGCGTTTTTGAATGCCTGGCGGTTTCTCCGAACCCAGAATGGGCTACCATGCAACACGCAGATCTACAACAACAGGTTCGACCCGAGTCGGTAGGTACCTGTTTGTATCAGACAGAAATTCGCATCCCTTAGTTCCTTTTGTTTTTCTTGCGATTTCTCGGGATGTCTGATGACTTATGAATCAGAAATCGAAGGTTTTTACGATGGCGTACATAAATGCGTTAGCACCCTTTCATTCGAACTGAATTTGTGATCAATATTGAATAGATGTGTTGTATGACAGTCCCGGACTGCTTTATAGTATGAAATGAATTATTCTCTAGCGACTCTAAATTTTTCATCGATTCGTTTATTTGGACTAAAATCAAACAACGAATGTTGAAATTAAAAATCAATCAAATATTTGAAATACTGTCGAAATGTGCAAGAGTAAATAACCAATCTACATGAAACTAAATACCAAGGTCTTTTAATGTGTATCATGTATAGCGTAAACACATTTTTGTTTCTTGCAATTAATTTTAAGATAAGATAATACTTAAATTCTATTTTAATTTAACACATGTGCCATAGTTTAAATACCATTCTACGGAAACACTGCTATATAAAAAAACAATAAAAATTAATCATGACTGGGTCAAAAATGGAAGCAAGACTGACAGGGAAGTGATCTAGAAATTAAAAGGTGAAACATACCAGGCCTCGTATTTTACTGTTGATTTAGACCCGATTTAAACATTCATAGGAAGAACTGTATGAAATAAAGAAAAAACCTAATGATGACTTCAATGAAATCTCGTTCTTCTCTCCATGTCTCGGTATATTCAATAATGTTTTTATAACAAAGATTTTGATTTCTAATTTAATAGATGTTGATCTAATTTATTTGAGATTCATTATAAATAAATAAATCAGTTATAAAATATGTGCCGTTTTTCGTCGTTTCATAGAAAAGCATAGTTTAGATTTGTTTTCACTCATTATTTCTCTCTGGATGAGGAAATAATATTGAGTAAATATAATGAATGATTGAAGAATGGCTTACTGATAGAAGAGATTAGATAATTTTTCCGTTTTCGGTAGTTCAAAATTAATCTTTAGCCGTGAAGTTTATCAGACTAACTATGAAATACCGTAGTTTAAGCGAATTCGTTTCACCTTCTTTCCTTTACGAAGAACAGTTTTCTTCGACAAAATGATCTGTAGTCTGCATCATAAATATGACGGTATAATGGAGTTATCAGGTGATCGACCCCAAAAATTCTTTATGGTTGAATCGGATGTAAAGCGTTCAGGAAATTAGTCTTGATGGTTTTGTTTACCCGAGAAAATATTTGTGCTTTTCCCTGTGTAACATTCACGTGTTGCAATTTTCTGTACGTAATTATGACACAATAAATCAAGAAGGATCCGCCTGCGTGGAAGAAGGGATTTCAATGGATAACTTATTTAACCATGTAAGCTTACAGGTTACAAGATCAATATGGTTAAGGTTACAAAAAATATAAAAAAATAAAGGAATGTATACTAACAACAGAACTTATTAATTTATGTTCACTTTAAAGTACCCAAACTACATTGTAAATAGCAACTATAAAAATAAACGGTCTTAGGCAAATGGTAATGTGAAAATAAAATTTAGAAGCATTAAAATACAGATGATAGGTTTTTAAAGTTTTCTGAAGTTTAGGGAAATCTTGGGAATAAGAAAATTTTTTGGTTCCAAGATCATATCGTACAGGGTTTAATTTTCTATTGTTTATCTTATGTGAATTTTTAATTCCATGATATTAAAAAAAAATTGCAATTTTAGTGAAAGCTCGCCAGTAGTTTTGCACAGTTACGTAATGAAGGAATTTTTGTTGCTAATCACAATCCTTAGAAGAAGTGGAGGTGAGGATGTTGGAGTAAAATTCCAAAGGCTGGGTGTGAGCTTTGGGACTCGGTGTAAGATTTGGTCACTACGTAATCTATTTTCGATATACCCAATGTAAAACATGATTTAAGAAGATGCGAATTATAATGAGTTATCGCTTTACATATTGATTTGTACACTCTTGTAGTTTCATAGACTCGCAGGAAAGAGGCACGATTTCACGTTCAAAATTGTCTGAAGTATGTCAAAAGTTCAATATTTATTGTTCATGTTACTCACTATGATTCTTTTAACATGATATATTTTTATCTAGTAATTAAGAATTTTTTTTTCCATCTTCAGCGAAAGATAACTTTGTTCAGTTAGAAAATTACCTCTAAATTGTGTTACCGTCTAAACATACACACATCAACTGAAAATGCCTTCACGCACAGTTTCTACAACTGAAATGTCTAAATATCGCCATAGATATATAACTCCACCGTACAAGCAGCCTTGGACCTCTGGAGATGTATATTTTTGCCCTAAGTTTCGCCCAGTTGGCGGGTTGTATGGATTTTGCTATCGTTCTAGAATTCACATTTCGTGATCTGTTGAGGAATTCGAGAATTATTTCTCGAAAATCAATTTTAGTGTCGTTCAGTAGTCGTCTTAACAACATTTTAAAACTAAGTGTTATATTAGGGGTATGGTTTAAGATGTATGTTATTAACCCTATGATTACAAAGCCGTGTCGGGACTCTAATGAATAAGGACACAATATACTAAGATTCCTTAAGGTCATTTGTCGTTCCGCATCCACTCTAAACAAAAAAAATTGATAGTTGGACTAATTCTTCTCTTCAATAGTAGTAAAGAAATTGTATTACCAACAGATTTTATCTAATACCGTATACACTTTTGTGAAGCCGTTAATACTTTTTTTTTTTAATCTTGACTCTCTATGTAAGAGGATTTGAAATAATTGTGTTATTCCAATCAGTGTCAAAAGAACTTGAAACAAACCTATAAGATAGTTCTTTCTTTGAAAAAAAATGTACAAAATATAAAAAAAATATATAGTCTATAAAAAAATATTAAATAATAAACACAAAAGGGGCGAATTTTTCTTAATCTAAGATCCCACCTTTCCTTCAAATTATCAATTAGCAATCTCTTTAAAGCCTTGTGAGGGATGGAATTCACAAAATATTTCCTCACAACGCCGAGAAAATTTATTTGGTAGAATATTGGCCTAAATTAGCAGAAAATTGATTAATATATCCGGGTTAGATCCCCGATCCAGTATTCCGGTTTCGTTCCAGAGTATTCCGATAGCTGGAAAATACAATTACTCAAATATATGACAAAAACTCACGGCAAAAAAAAATTTCAATGTCCTGGTTCTCAAGAAGAAAAAGAGAAAAGTTTAACACGTGGAATTAAAAAAACTAAGAATTCCTCTCATCACTTGGATAATTCAGTCTGTAGAACACCGTCCTTGGAATTTCGGAAATCTGGTTTTCGATCCCCCATCTTTGCAGATGATCATCACAAGCCTATATAGAACGGCCACTTTTTAAAGACAGACCTCTCAACATTTGATTGGATTCAAATATTGTTTAAGATGGGGAACACCCGAAAAACGGAAAGGGGTGCAGGCGGAACACTGCCATCTCACTCTGACGCTCAATGGCATTAGCTGTATCTTGACATAATCTTATACTTCTAGCCGCTTCTGTCTTAAGCGGAAAATGACAAAATGAAAAGAGAAATGTAATCCTGTCCACACTGATCCCTTTTGATGCACATGATACTACAAAACTAGCTCTCGCATAAGCTAATTGACATGCACATTTTATTACTCAATTTTTTTGGGGTGGTAACCGTATAAATTCCCTCCCATACAACAATCAACAAAGGAGAAAGGTTGAGCTTCTCAGTCATCACACAATGTGAATACATAAAGGCAGTTTTTACCAAGCTTAATTTTACCTTCTACTAATTTCTCTTAGACTGGAAGGGAATTTTTGACCTGACAAGACAGGTGTGCAAAACCATTAAACCACTAACTCGCTGAATCTGATACAATTGACATGTACAGCAGTACATTAAATGCTATATGTGCGATATGCGTAAATCAAGGGGCCCACTGAACTGAACTATAAATGCGGGAAAGCGATAGATGCGGGAACATAACAAAGCAATATGATCGTCGGGACTGGGTGAAATAGAAGGATGAAAATAAATGAATCTTGTAAACAACAGATACGGGAAAAACAATGATTCGGAGAATGATATATATATATATATATATATATATATATATATATATACACGTGCTCTTCGTTTCCCCTCTTCATGATACCAAACTCTTAGCATTGAGTGATATAAATATATATATATATATATATATATATATATATATATATATATATATATATCTGTGCTGTTCGTTTCACCTCTTCATGATACCAAACTTTTAGCATTGAGTGATTCATTTAATAAAATTTATTATGAATTAATTGAATATTGTTTATTTCTTCTGAGTCCAAGTTTCTATCACATATACAATGCAATTAAATACACACTTAAAAAATTAAATTAAAGGCGGTCCAGATTTAGTGACATAGTGTTTTCAAAATTCACAGTTTTTGTTTTAATGTAACTCATAACTATTTTTTTATTAAATTCCAGCTGCAAATATCATTGAGCTTCTGTGCCCACAAATTTTTTTTTATAATTCCATTGCCTATTCCTTTTTTGAAATTTCGGTAATTTTGCAATAAAAAGTATAAAGTTAGCTGTGAGATTTCATATAAGAATCATTAGAGTGAGGAACAAGAAAGAAAAATTTTGCTGATTACTTTATCTTTCTCTATCCTCAATAAAACCATTAATTTAAAAAAGGTTAGGACAAGAAAGAAAAAAATGTTGATTACTTTATCTTTCTCTAACCGCAATAAAACTATTAATTTTAAAAAGTTTAGGACAACAGATGAAGGTACTGTAAATGGAATATTACATGCATTTATTTTGTAACGACGGAATTAAAATAAGGCCGCCCATTTCTTGTGATATCACATAGTGCAACAGAACGTCAATTTATGACGTCACGATGTATATGACGTCAGTTGTGTGACGTCATAGGCCATTAAAAGACTTAAAGGGAAGAGGTGATGCGGGGGTGGATAAATATTTCACGTTCGATGCAACGCGGTGTACTTATACAAATTTTCCCCTGCAAATAATCATTGCGCATGACATCGCATGATACGCTAAGTAGTTGGTACCAGAAATATGAAATTTTGAGGCTTCTATAACGAACTCTGAAATTTGTTTTAAAGTTTCTTTTGAAATATTTAATTTATCCCACTGCTTCATAAAATTTTCAGTGAGATATCATGCTTCCATATTCCTTTATTATTAAAGTATCAACCATTAAGTAAAAGAAATATGTAAACGCTCTAGACAATTATTGAATAATCACATTTGGTGATTTAACACTCAAACGCGAATGCGTGAAAATGAATAACTAAGAAGAAACCGTTGCGGGGGAACTCAAACAGGAAGAAACTTTATTGCTTTGCAGCCAGACACGAGTTTTAAAACTCTTTGTGAAACAATCAGTTTATTTTTAAATATCATTTTACAAATAACATTAAATAATATATCGTTTTAAAAGTAATTCAAGTAGTCATTACCTTCGTAAACGCAGCTCTCGTGAAAAATCCAATGAATAAACTCAATCTAAAAGCTACGTTTATCTACAATAGATTTCAGAGATGCACCTAGTTTCGGGCCTGTCAGAGTAACCCTTCTTTTGGTGGAAGAATGAATTGTCTAATCAGACATGTCACAAATATTTTTGTGCTACAATGCGATTTGGGCGGTGAGCCAAACGCATCCAACGCTCCGTTGATCTAAAGAAGAGTAACGCCTATTGACGCAAAATTACTCACCCCTAAAATTTATTACGGATTTATTGAGCTTTTACTTTAAACCTTTTACTTCTTCACAAGTCCCCTGTAGGTGCTGTATCAAAATTGAGGTGTCATCAAGAGTGCAATGTTGACTGCATGGTGCTTCCAGAAAAAAGTAGCTAACAATTTCCGTGCGAATGTCTCTGACAAAGTACATTGGATATCGATAAACGTCTAGTTTTCGTTGCTTCTAAGTTTTACACTAAAACCTCATCTTTTCTCCTTTAGTGGAATATGAATAATAATTTATAAAGAATAGAAAAAGGTTACTTTCGTTTTTCAGCGTGAAAAAAAACAGAGCTATAAATAAAACTTTATATTTTGAACTAAACGCTTAAATTTCCTTCATATCATAGTATATTAAAAATCACGAATCGAATAAGAACCTGTAACTAAGGTAACTAAGGCTCTTTTACTGTATGCTAAAAATTAAGCTATTTTCTTGAAGTTTAAGATTCTCTCACCAAAATGTAGATCAAAATACTAATTAATGAAATTTGAGAATATTCTTTCAAGTTACAAACACTCGAAAACATTTAATCTCTAAGTTAATATTTGAAGTTGATGTGTAATGCTTGATCAACGATTCAGTAGTCGCTCTATGTGATTTTTCGTTCTGTTTGCAGGACTGGCGGTAGGAAAAGACAAGTCAGGAACATACATGACTCTGCCTTCTCCTAATGTACAAAATGCCGACGTAAGTAAAATCTTTTTGGTGTAATCGCAATTGTAGTTGGACATCTATTTGAACTTATTTTTTCTTTCACTTTTCTCAATGCTTTATAATCTATATATATAAAACAGTTCCGTAACTGACTGACTGACATAGAACGCAGACTAAACCGCTGGACATAAATAGCTGAAATTTCGCATGGCGATTCTTCTTATAGTGTAGGAGAGCACTAAGAGAGATTTTTGAAAAATTCTTCTTAGATTTTTTTAAATTAAATTAAGCTGTTTTTGTAATATTCTTTAAAGTTTTCATTTAAAATAATAATCCGAGGGTTATAAAATTTGTATCACGAGAAAGATCATAAAAATTCCTTTAAAATGAAATCTTTTTCGAATCTTTACCTCCATTTTCTGATTTTTGGTGAATTTTTAAAGATTAATTTTTAGAATTTAATTTATTAAATGCTGATTACGTGGTTTCTTTTCTTTTAATTTTGCTTCACGTGCATAACAACGAAATAGACAAAAAAAATTCTTGCTACTGCGGTAGACGATTGGACATTATCCAAAAAAATATTAACATACAGTAAAATAAATGTTCCTCAAACTGTACTATATTAACTGTACTATATTCTTTAGTATGTTCTATTAGATTTAATTTGAATATTTTCTTCTACATTATTTTGTCTAAAAAAATATCCGTTACGATTTTTTTATAAATATATTTTTTCGTTTTTTTTTTACACTAATTGCATACATTGATCGTTGTATTTATTATAAATATATATATATACATATTTTTGACATTAATTGCATACATTGACCGTTGTGTTCAATTTGAATGTAATCCGTAGCGAAGTACGGGTTTTCAGCTAGTGAAGACATATATCCTTTATTTTTATTCAGTTCTGTGTAATAATGCATGATTTATGCATTAATTGCTGTTTCAGCTAAAAATCTTCTTTTTTTCTTAATTTTTTCAAGTCAGCTCTGTTGTACTTGTAAAAATATATTTCTTTCACTAAAAGATCCATCCGTAAATGCAAATGTAACAGACAACCATAGTGTATTTATCCTCTGCTACTATATAAATTGCTTTTTTACTTAACATCTGCGTGAGACTTATTAAAAGTACCACATAAGAACTTTTGTCTTATGATAATTATTAATGTTCTTCTCAAATTTATCAAAACTAAAGTTGACTCCCGTCTATACTCGCTAGTAGACAGGAAAATTTTTATATTAGAGATTGAAAATTTATTTTCTCTTTCTCTTGATAGATTTAGAGACTAGAGTTTCTACTTTTAAAATGTTATATTCATAAATAAAACGCAGAGGAAATGATTATCCGAGATAAAACGTATACATACATTAATAGTCGTAACATCGAATAACAACGATAATAGAACATGAGGACACCAACAGGGGACCTAACAGCCTATCTCTCAGAAACTATGAAAGAGAACGCCTTTTGAGGATTAACGGTAAATTTATACAGAAATTCATATAGGAAAATTCCCCTCAAACTAAATTTATGTTTTTTGTTTCTAGCACTAAAATGCTATTGTTATCATTTAACAGATTTGCGTTTTTGCCTTTTTCAAGTATGGCAAAAGTTCCAATAAAACAAATAATATAGCAATAGCATTAGCGACGTTTAACAGAGGAAGAAAAAACAATGTACTCCATCAACATGACCTTGGTGCATATTTAAAACTTCGAACTGAGTTTTTTTTTATTCTTTGTGTACTTTCTTTATTGCGGTTTGAATCTTAAAAGTTTTTTGAATTTTAAAAAGTAAACATACAAGTTTAATGTGGATTCCACAAATTGTCTAAAAATTTTGTGTATTTCGCTTCTTCTAAAAGATTTGATGGGTGATCTAAAAGAAAATTATGAAATGGTATACTTATGACTACAAAAATAGATATATTGACTCGAGGGATACTCATCTTAAGCCTGAGTTTTGATTTTAAAAAGAATATCTCACGATCGCAGAATCCACCCAATCGCACTCACTTTTCGCTTATAAAAGGAAACTGTTCTGATTGATGAATGCACACTACCTGATGACTCTTATAACAGTTCGCTCACGATCCTAACAATATAATGATAAATCACTCATGATTATCCAAATTAGAATTTATATGAGGAGGTTTTAAAAATAAATAGTAATGCCCAATTAACTTATGATTGAAATAGATTGTTCTTTTACTTTTTCAATCTTGTGAAAAAAAAATTATAAATGAAAGTAAAATAGATATTGAACCCTCCAACAATTGGAGACGGATTTTTCGGCTACCTACCTTTTAGCTTGAGAAGCGTGTTTGACGAATCTCTCTTTTTTCTAATACGGTATCCAAAAGCATCTAAAATGTACCATCTCAGACTTATCCGAACATAAAACAAGAGGATGTAATAATCAGTCTCAAACACTATTCCAAGTTGAAAGTTAGTAACAAAAAAAATTAATCTTAAACATTTAGAGCACTGTTTCTTAACCATTTTAATAGTCAACAATCCCTTGAATTTGGAAATAAGCTCTCGCACACCCTTGAAAAATGTTTCTATATTTTATTTAGGGAAAGACATTTATTACAAGATAATTTATTTATTGCATTAAAAAATTAATACATTTACAATAAATACTGCATTATATTACATGTAAAACAATATCTACATTTTTTTAATGGCTACATTGTTGTTGTTTGTTCATAATTATCCTTTTAAAACGAGGGTCTTTTTTGTGGAAAGATCCACACATAAGTCATCAGATGCATTTAAGTGATTTCTGGCTTTTTTTTTATGTGCATAAGTGATGAAAAACTCAATTCACAAAGGTAAGTGGTGGCAAATGGTAAAATGTATCTAATGTTGCTTTCGCCAATTCTGGATAAAGATCTAACTGCGTACACCAGAACTGTTCTAAGTCCATTTTTTCCAATTCCATTTCAATACGGGCATAGTTCGTATTGCGATAAGATCGTCTTTTAATAAAACGTTGTCGTCCATTGAATTTAGGTCAAACAAAAATGGATCCATCTATTAATTTTGCTTGTATTCCCCGTTGAAAAGTATCCATCAAATAATTCACTCAATTGGTAATTTTTATTAAAAATTTTGAACCTTCTCTCGCAACTTTATAAATGCTCTTTCGCAACCTCGGTTAAGAACCACTGATTTAGACGGTTAAAAATTTGTGAAGAATAACATAAGTAAAACACGTGCAATACAAGAAGACAAAGATTCTGAGAAATTTAGATATGGATATAGAAAACGAACTATTCAAATACATAGTTTGATATGTTGTTTTAAATCATATATCAGCGATAACATTAGAGTCAATTCTAATGTAGATAACTGCGTTTCAATTATATTATTATACTAGCTGAAAACCCGCACTTCGCTACGGAGTACATTCAAATTAAATACAACGGTCAATGTATGCAATTAATGCCAAAATAAATAAATATATATATTTATAATAAATACTACGATCGATGTAAAAAAAATATATATATACATATATATTTATGAAAAAATCGTAAGGGATATTTATTTATTTTTTTTTTTTGATAATATCCAATCGTCTGCTGCATTAGAAAGAAAAAGAACATTATTTTGTCTATTTAGTTGTTATGCACGTGACGATAAGTTTATTTAAAGTACCAGAAAAAGAAATCACGTGATCGGCATTTAATAAAAAATAATCGGCATTTAATAATTCTAAAAATTAATCTTTAAAAATACACCTAAAATTAGAAAAGGGAGCTAAAGATTCGAAAAAGATCTCATTTTAAAGGAATTTTTATGATCTTTCTCGTGATATAAATTTTATAACCCCCAAATTATTATTTTAAATGCAAACTTAAAAAAAGTTACAAAAACAGCTTAAAAATTTAATTTTGAAAAAATCTAAGCAGAATTTTTCAAAAATCTTTCTTAGTGCACCCCTACACCATAAGAAGAATCGCCATGCAAAATGTCAGCCCTTTAGGTCCAGCGGTTTGGTCTGTGCGTTGTATGTCAGTGAGTCAGTTACGGAACTGTTTTATATATATAGACGATGGCAAACTAAGTTTTTATTTTTTTTATTTTTTTATTTTTCAGGAACAGGAGGATGGCGCGGGCAACGTCTTCAAGCGCCTATCCTCCTCGCAGGATGAGGAGGAGAGTGAGGTGGAAGACACACCTCCTGCCTCAGCACTTCACCGCAGGAGGGCACTTGTTCCACCCAAGGTAAAACCCTTAAAAATAACAAAAAAAAAGAGGTTGATAAATTGTGTTTTAGAGTTCGCGTAAATAGAAATGGTCTGACTTACAAATTCCTTCACTCAACAAACGCAGTATCTATCATGATACTGCATGAAGTTATTGTGTATAAATATGAAAATGAACGCTGAAATTTACCTAAAACATCATCTGAAATTTACCTAAGGATCTTACGTGCGTGGCCAAAGAACGCATCAGAAATTTCACGCAGATTTTAATGCAAAGTTTTATTTTTTATCCTCTGTTATCAAAATAATAAGAGTAAAATTTAAATAATTAAAAGCCTGTTGATATTTTCTAACTCCATCTGCTGTTGCCCGTCATGTATTTCTGATCAGCTTTGATTGATTTTAAAACTATAAAAGCTCACACATTATCTAGATACAATAATATAACGCGAGACAAAGATATTAGTATCTATTTTCTTATTACCGTGATGAAAATTATTAAAGCGCATTACATTGCTATATACTGGCAAAAACTAGAATGTTTATCAAACTGCTCTTGTAATTTATTATGATTTAATAACAAAATTTTGATGGATAAACATTTTTTTTTTGAAGAATTTATGCAGATCTTATTTTTGTGACTGATTTAGAAGTAATTTTTCAATACTGAATTAGAAAGTAGAAAATTCCGATGGGATCTCAAAAAGAATTTTTGAGTTCTGATTGGAATTGTGGCAGATAATATCTATCACAATTTCAACTATCATTCTTCTCGTAATTATTCTATCTGTCACCCACTAGAGAGTCTTAAATAAACCTTTGACTAATTAAAGGTATACAAAAATGTAACTGATTCGAGCTCAGCATTCTAAGCTCTCTTCCCATCCTGCCTGAAGACCATATAATAAATACATTAATGTTTAATTAATGAATACTGTGATGTTGAAAGTATTATCCTCAAGACTTAGTTTTTCTTGTTATATTCTGACAAGGAAAATATTAATTAAAATGACAGTAACAAGCTGCTCCTTAATATCCGGAATAAAATTATTGTGGATATGAAGAAATTATGTGCTTCTCTGTTATGCGTTTTCCCCAAATTTCATGTAAATTTTATTGATTAAGATTTTACAAATATTTCACAAAGACAAGTACGTTTAATCAATACGTAACTTATTATATGTCGTTCATAAATTACAACAGTACCAGGCACTTACATTGTTCCGTTTTCCTGGGTTCGTTAGGATTGAATAGGAATCTCTTCAGAAAGTTCACACAAAATAAATTAATTATTTTGTAATTTCTTAAGGCGTCTACACAAATTCAAACATAAAAGACGTAACAACTGTCTTCTATACAGCAGACAATTCTAAAAACACAAGTCAGGATACCAGAATTTTCAATCCAATACACGCCAATTAACACAGTTACAACACATTCAATTCTCGCTGGGAAAATGAACTGAGTTCCAATGCCAATGTCAGGTATATTTATAGATTTCCGAAGCGCCATCTATAGGTCAATCACTGCTAGATATTTCTAGAAGCTTCCAGAAAGGTTTAGTCGGCAAGTTGGCGAAATATCGCCAAATCTGGCGACCAAAATAAGTCACTAAATCTATCGCCAATTTGGCGATAACTCTCATATTTGGCTAGATTACCGTAGACTTCCATGTTAAATACATAGATAGCTATAGGAGCTCGTCCATAGAAGCCATTTTAACGAAACAAAATGTAATAGTTACAAAATTCGTAACAATATTTAAACAAAGTTAGAGGTGAGTGAAGCACGTGCCTTCGAAAATTTTAAAAGAAACCACTTCCAGTTTATGAGACATTAATATGAAATAACATGAGTGCATTTTAGGTTAAATTACATAATAGACAATTAACATGCAACAAAACTACATAAATAGCTTTTACTCTCTTAGTCTAAAACCTTAAGTCTTCTGCCTACTAACATACATCCAAATAAGCTTTGGAAAAGCCGCGTTTCGAAAAAGATGATAAATCATGGGATATCCGTTACCAAACACTGGATAAGAAATGTGGTGACAGCATGACATTGAAACTACTAAGTACACTTTTCATTCTTAAATATTACTTGCATTACCCCTGAATATATTTTATTTTACACAGCGAATTCAGAATCTCTTTATAATGAAATATTTAACTTTTGTATTAATTTGTTGACGCCATTCAATAAAGCAAACTAGATTAAATAAAATGCAAATACCTAACAAGAGAAATATAACAGTAAGATGCGTATTTTACAATCTGCTATGTTGAGTCAGTTGTTACACTTATTATTTTACTGAGATACTCGAGGTTTACCCTCTTTGGGATATGCGAACTAATAGAGTTGTTTCTTTAAAAATTTAAAAATAAAGCGACGCGATAAAAAAAAATCATTTTTCATCTCCTCGACAATTGGAAGAAATTAACATCTTGAGCGCTAAATTTTACTTAGTTCTGAAGATCACCTGTGCATAAAAATATAAATACATCGGCCTTCAGTCGGTCCGATACATCGGATTTTCTCGTAAACCATCTGATAGCGAGATAACAGATCGGACAGAAGTGAAAAACCCAAAGTGCACCGATACGAGCCCCTTCCCCTTATCTCGGCAGCTTTATCTGCCAGGTGTCGGCTCGCCAAGGCACTAGGAAACAGTTCCCAAACACTCATGCAGCCGAAAGGGTTGCGTGTTTTCCGAGTTGCTTTTGCCCTCTTGTTATAGCTCTCATGGAATACGCGATGAGGCCCCGGGCCACTACCATTGGGTGTAGGGCCCAGCTGAAGAAGATGGTCAAGAGAAGGGACAGTACTTTTATGCAAGAGCTCCGAATCAAGGTACATTATATTGCTTCATTGGGAAAATTAAATCTAAATTCTGCAACGAGATCACTTGTACAAAAATTATTACGAGCAGATTTTTAGCTATTGCGGTTTAAATGAGTTTAAACTGAAATATCAGGTGTACATGTTTATTTTATAAACACCATGCAAAAATAAATTTCATGGTTATGAGTGTCTTTTATATCGCATACTTGAACGCATGTAAAGAACACAGATCCATTAGACATTATATGGGTAGTCCATACAATAAAAAATTAAAATCTATGTAATTTATATGTATCGAAATTAGAAAAATTAGATTCAATCAATGAGTTTTCCTATTCATATTAAATTTCAAGTTACATTCCTGAAATAATTACAATAAAGGTACATTCTTTAACAGCTTTATTGCGATTATCCTTTCTGGTTAACTCAAAATTTTCATCATTTGCTGGATTTCCTATACGACCATTCTGAATAAACTGAAACAGAAAAAAGCATTCTCCTGCTGAATATAAGCATTTACTTACATTCCCTGTTTATGTCTAATGCTAGTGATACATTTTTGCGTATACCTAAGTAAAATATGTATCACCCCTCTCTGCCACCACCACACACACTGAATAAGATTTAGTTAAAATTTTTAAAACTGAGTACTGTTTAATTTGGAAACTAATTCGGATCTTGTTAATATCAACTGCAACTTAGTCCAGAATGTATTTTTTACAGGTTTAAAATTATCTTATTTATTAAATCATAAAAATTTCATTCGTCAATGATGTCTAAAAATTATCGCCCACACATTTCTCTGGTAATTACTGCAGCTCTAACACAAGAGAATATACATTTCGACGGTTTTCATTATGAACATTTTACAGAAACTACCGTAAAAGACACCTTTCTGTAAACAATAAAAAAAATCATCTTAAAAATGCTTAAATTTTCTAGGTTTGTTGAAAAACTTTTAAAACATTTTCCTTTGGTAAAAATATTAATGTTACCATTTTAATTTAAAAGTTTTTTAAAAAGAAAAGAGAAAAAATACGCTTTCAGCAAAAAAAGCACAAAAAAGAAGAACCCGAATATAAAGTAACTATTCGTGAATAAAATTTATGAGTCGTGATACGATGCAAAGATAAAGAATTTGTTAAATTTGCACAAACAAAGGAAGAACTCTTTCTTGCATCCAAGACTGGTCAGTATGACTTTCGCTTTTAGAAATTAAAATAAAAAAGATGTAAAATTTAGAGAGTTACTGAAATACAATTACTATGCAATTAGAGTGCGGTGGAGAATACATTTTCTTTCTTCACTAAGAGTGGAAAATTTTTTTCGTTGTGTCAGAAGATGTATACAAGAAGGAGCTATAATTAAAATTCTATGAGATTTTGTCCGATTTTCGTCGCTGATATAAAATGCGAATGAAAGTACTGTTCTCCAGAATGGTTTTCAGTTTTTCGATTAGAGTTAAAAATACGTATAAGGAAATTTTAAAAAAATGAAATGAAATGAAATTATTAGATTCAGAAATAATTAGTTGGAATCCTGTGAAACACTCTTTTTCAAATCTGGTAAAAAAATTCTGTTTTAATTCCTTTAAATCAGGGGTTCCCAAACTTATTTAGTCTACCGCCCCCTTTTCAGGGAAAAAATTACTCACCGCCCCCCTGGAAATTTACCTACGTATGAGAATAAACAGACATACAATGATAAATTTTCGGACTTTTATGTTTTGTTTCTACCTATATAGAACATAGTAAACAAATATGTTGTTGCAAATATGACCCCTTGAAGCTTAAAGTTAGAATTTTTTTATCAAAATCAACCATTGTTAGATTCGCATTACACGCAGAAAAATAAGATAACGACTGATAATAATCGTTTATTAAATATTACAAATAACAGTAAAACTTATGAGAAGGATGAACTTGGTGCACAGCAATCAATTTATTTATATTCGGCTCTGTTTTAGTCAGCAGCAGGCTTAAATCACCGCGATTAACAATTTGCAGTCGGTTTCTGCTTTTAGTTAACAGATTTGTGACCGCACTGAACTCACGTTCCACTAAATATATACCACATTCCACGTAATATGATGAAGGAAACGTTATCAAAAATTTTTGTACCACAACCCATAATCCAGGGTAAAGTGTCGGTATCTCTTTTTACAGGCAGAACTGTTGATAACTGTTAATAGCTGAGTTTAAATTTAAATTTTATATATATTTTCATTTGTTATTACTTCTACACTATCTGGCCAAAAGTATCCGGACGCCCAGTGGTACGGACTCGGAGAGACCTAAGGCATATATTAATATGATATTGGTCCTCCTTTTGCATCGACGACAGCCTGCACATGTCTGGGGAGACTTTCCACCAGTTTTTGATAGGTGTCCATAGGAATTGACTTCCAGGCGTCCATCACAGCTGAAGTGAGTACTGGCAGCGAGGATGGTCGATTTGGCTGGCTACGTAATCTGGCTGTAATCTGGTCGTTTGGCTGGCTACGTCCCAAAGGTGTTCAATGGAATTTAGATCGGGGCTCTGAGAAAGCCAATCCAGTTTATAAGCACCCATTTCGTCAAATCATGCCTGCACGAGTCTCGATGTGGGAATGGAGCAGTTATCCTGCTGGAAGGGAAATGGGCCTTCCCCGAAATATTGCCATAGAGTTGGGAGACCAGCGTTGTACAGAATGTCCACATACATCTCAGAGTTCATGTTTCGAACCACAGGAACTAAGGAACCAATGCCAAACCATGAAAAACACCCCCACACCATAATGCTGCCACCACCAAACTTAACAGTCAGCACAATGCAGTCATGGAAGAAGCGCTCGCCGGGCATCCGCCAAACCCAGACGCTTCCATCGAACTGCCAGATTGTAATGCGAGATTCATCACTCCTATGAACATTTTTCCACGTGTCCACAGTCCAATGACGGTGAGCTTTGCACCACTGCAATCGACGCTTCGCATTCTGGGGAATTATGTTCGGCTTGTGAGCGGCTGAACGACCATGGAATCCCAGGTTTTTTAACTCTCGACGAACAGTCCTGCTGCTAGCACTAACGCCTGGTGAACTTTAGAACTCCTGAGTGATTTCAATCAACAAGGACTTGTGATTTTGTTTCACTACCTTTTTCAGAGTTCTACGGCTGCGTTCACTAATTTTTTTCGGCCTGCCACTTAGTTTTTCTGCAGTTTCACTGCATCGACGTTTCCACTTCACAGTTACATCACTCACAATGGATTTTGGCTTCTGTAGAATGTCCGAAATTTCACGAACTGATTTCCCACAAAGGTGGCATCCCGCTATAAAACCACGATCAAAGTCACTAAGCTCTTTTGACTTACTCATTGTTTCACAAACGCATAAATTTGACCTGACAAACCCCTACCAACACTTTTATAGCTTTCGGTTACGCATCAAATTACGTCACCTGCCAGATCCACTTCTTCAGGGGGGGGGGGGGGCGTCCGGATACTTTGGCCAGATAGTGTATTAGTTCTTGTAATTTTACAGCTTCTTCTGAGTTTGATCCTGAAAAAGGGTCCAAAACCCAATCGGGTATGTTCAGTTTAAGAATGTGTTCAAACCGTTGGTTAAATTCAGAATGGAGAGCCTCCAAATGCTGACAATAGAAAAGCATGTCTTCATCATGTTTTTCTACTGTTAATAAATGTTAAAATTGGCTGAATTCCCCTCTTCATATTTATTTATTTATTTATTTATTGTACAGAAATTTTGCCACAAACGTGGAAATCACAGTTTTTGATTTCATTAAATTCTGCTAATCGCCTTGGACTTTTTGATTTGCGTCATTGAAACTATTAAACAAGGCTGTGGAATAGGCTATGTCCCTTTTTGGAATCGATTAAGTTGACTGAAATTGTTGACGAAACTAAGAAGCTGTAGTTGGGGTAACAATCAAATTCATTTGTGAAAATATTCGCTCGCATTCACTTGCAGATGCTGGAATACTTGACATTATAACTTTTAAAAGTAATAGCTATTCTGACACAATTTTTTTCTCATAAATACACTGCTGGCCATTAAAATTGCAACACCATGAAAGAGGGATGATACAAACGTCAAATTCGCCTGAAAGGAAGATGCTGGGATATGCAAATGATTAGCATTTACGTGCAATCAAACGACGCAGGAGGGAGAAACGACATCTGAAACTCTGTATAAAAGGAAAGTTACGCAGCGGGTTTCTCATTCGGAAACTGCATTTGAATGTTGATTATATATGAGAAGATCGTGTTATGCCTCGTATAAGAAGGGAAAAGGCTACCAGCACGTGTCGGAATTCGATAGCGGCAGGATCGTGGCCTATCGAGAGTGCGGTTTATCATTCCGCGATATTGCTACTCGCATTGGCCGGAATAAAACGACTGTCATGCGAATATGGAATCGATGGGTTCAGGAGGGTCATACTGAACGCCATGCAGGATCTCAGCGGCCTCCCGCAACTAACGCCCGAGAGGACACACATGTTGTCAGGTCGCCCTTGCAGGATCGTACAGCCACATCACGGACCTTAAGTCAGGAATTGGGTTTGTTTGCAGCATGACAAGTATCCACACGGACAGTGCGACGACATCTGGAGCAGCGCGGACTGTCTGAAGGACGACCATTATTACGGCTTCCCTTGACACTGCAGCATAGAGACGCGCGGCGACAGTGGTGCGCCTAACGACAAAACTGGATACAGGAGTGCCACCGCAGCGTCTTTTCAGTCGAGTCCCGGTCCTGCGTGCAGCATCATGATGGACGTATCCGTGCCTGGAAGCACCTAGGAGAACCCACGTGGCCTGCTTGCATTCGATATCGTCATACGGGCCCTGCACCTGGTATGGGCAACCATTGGGTACACGACAGGAACACCTCTTGTTCATGTTGTCGGTAATCTGAACAGCCAGCGTAACATCTCTCAGATATTAAGGCTGGTGGTTGGGCTATATATTCGAGGCCTCTGAGACTTCATCTTTCAACAAAATAACGCAAGACCGCATGTTGCCCGTCGTGTACTGACTTACCTCGACACAGAGGGTGTTCGACTGTTGCCCTGTCCAGCACGTTCTGCAGATCTCTCACCCGTTGAAAACATCTGGTCATGGGTTGATGAGAGACTGAACAGCCACTATTCTCCAGTCACTACGATTGATGAAGTGTGGCATAGACTTGAAGTAGCATGGAATGACTTGCTGTATTTGTCATCCAAGTCCAGTTCGACTCGATGCCTAGCCGGGTTAGAGCCGTTTTAGCTGCCTGAGATAGCAGCTGTGTGTGCTAATTTCGGACCCTGTTTACCCCCAAATTGCCTACAAATTTAATCATGTTTTCTTCCTACTATGCTGTATACATAGAATAAGAAAAGTTTTGTTATTTGCTTTCCTTCCTGGTGTTGCAATTTTAATGGCCAGCAGTGTAATCTCAAAATCAATGTATGATTTCTCTCTCATTCAATTTAAATTTAGTAGACAGTTATCGCATTTCGTTCTCTCCAAATGTTAATTGCGATGCAATATCATCAGGCCATAATTTCATATCAAGTATTTTAGCCGCTCGTAGTAATTCAAGAGTTTCAATATCTAGCAATCTATTTTCCCCATGAATTTTTAAAAGTTTCATAAAATTCTTCTGGGTTGGCGGGAGAGTCATTTTTACAACTTCTTTCATAAAGTTCAACTCCATGAAAACCTCAAATTTTGGCCGCTCTGATACAATATCTGTAGTATGATCCAGGAGTCGTTTGTCTTTCTTCAAAAACCTGTACTACAGTTTTTAATTTTTCATTCGCCTTATACAAGTCAAGATCAAAGTCTTGTAAATCTAAGCTAAATTCACTCATTTCTTGAAGCACATCACGTATTAGTCCTAAATATAGGATAAATTATGTTATTGTAGTTTCTTTTCTAACCCTTCTATATACATCTTTCTTAAGCATCTCTCGTGAACTCAGTGTTCGAATATTGTAAATGTTTTACCAAACACTCATAGTTATTCCAAACTGCAGAAACTGTTCGAAAACGCGATTTCAACCCATCGCGTGCTTAAAATACGACTAGTTCTAGTTCAATCCAGCTGACTCGCACACTCTTTTAGTTATCTAGCATTTTCCCCAGATACTTTGTACAATATAAACTTATCAATAAATGATTTTAATCTATCAGTACCGGAAGCAGATTTTTTGTTGTTTCCAATCCCCTTGATGTAGGAAAGCCTACACCAAGTCCAACGACCTAGGTCCTCAAATCCTAGGTCCTTGGCGAAGGGTAGTAAGAAGCTTTGTGACATGGAACTCGACTTTTATAATTATTTTGATTATTATACTGTTTTAACTCTAAAAAAAATATTATTTTCTGATTTCATAATTTCGAAACAACATTAATTCGGTTCCATGCACATTTATAAGTGCATTTATTTTATTTTGTAAATCTTAAAATGTCTTTGCGCTGAAAATCATTCCTGTGGTTTTTCGTACCGGTTTTCCTGGAAGAAGGGAATGTGCTTCCCGTAGGCAATTAAATGTGACCTGTAACAGTACCGATAGTACACAAGGTCATTTGTACAAGAAGGGAGAATAACTTGCCACCCTCTCGATCATTAAGGGGACATAGTTTCTCCATAGCAACGTCCCAGCAACCAACTTTTAACCAATGATAGCTGAAAGGTGTTAATTGTTCTAGAACATTTTCTGACCTCTGCGTTTTTCGGTGCTGGAAATTTTTAACAGTTTTTTGGGAGTTGAAGGCCACGACTGTTATATACCTCTAGGTTGTCCGCTCTTCAGCCCCAGTCCCACTTTTTGTATGCTGAGATTTCTGGTCTGCTTTTGGACCGAGTTTAGTACAACAATGAGTAATAATCATCAGAATAAGGGTGGTGGTAAGTAATAATAATTTGTAATATATTTAATCAGGCGAGAGCACAGAATAATTAATATATGTAACTAGGTTTTATTATGTGTTCGAATACTTTCTTAATGTATGTAGATAATTATTATGGTGTTTTCTGGGCAAATTGTAATAACGATAAAATTAATTTTAAATAATAAGAAGAGAAATTAAATGCTAATATTATTTATTTAAATCGAGTTTGTTTTTCTAATTATCTCAGACATGTGTCAGAATGTGTTTTCTCCAATTAACAATTTTTAAAAATATGCCACTATACGATCATCTATTTTATTACGTTATAATTCCACACAATAAGCTCCACTTTAAAGCGAGGTACCACTAGGGCTGAAGTCTGACTTGACGGCGAAGAACATCGGTCCCGTAATTTTGAACCGAGTCAAGTGACGAAACCGGAACTCTTGATCCCGCACCTCAAGAGGTAAATTTGAGAACTACGACCTATTTTACGTGCCCCCGCCACCAGTAGTGAACACGGCGGTGGATTTGCAGCGATGAGCATCGAACCAGGGACGCTCAGATCACAGGCCTGATGCTCTTGCCAACTGGGCCACCACGCCCCCGGAAACAGATTTAACAGTATTATTAACTGATAGTTCGAGACTGTGATTAGCGCAGTGCCAAACTATCATAGATGAAAATCGATCTCTCATTCATTCCTCCCTCGGTTATTCCTTCTTACCCATTAGAACTGCTGCACCGGTACATGCAATACTTACTAAATTATCATATAAGAAATTTTACGGCATTCCTTGTGTCTCAATAGATTCAAAAAGGGAATTATAGATACCTTTTGCAGTTACACTTTCAAGTTCAACTAAATCTAGATACAAGTTTACTGTAATTTACCAAGATTTGATTTCTCAACAAGCAGTCACTTCGGGGGTAGAAAGTAACGATAGTGAGGGTCAACGGGATTTCAACTCCATCGACTGGCCAATGGTTAGGATTGTCGCCAATCATTCCTTACTCTTCGCCAAATATCAACACTTGCCCCAGGGAAATGCTGTCAGTGATAGAACATGCGACTATCTGTCGAGTATTGATGTTTAATACAACAGCATGGAGAGAATGGTAGTACAAATGGTGCAAAATACAGAATGAGCGGTACTTCCCATGATGCTCAGTAGACCAAAAATGGACAATTAAATCACTGGATACGTAACAAGTATCATAATACATGATTGTTTCCCGTCTATGTCTTTCCCATACATTCTATGTCCAGATTTTGCGGAATGTTTTAGCATTGTCTCTTCCTCTTTCTTTATGCTTTCACCGCCCCCTATTTTCGTTCACCGCCCCCCAATAATCACCCGAGGCTACTAGCGCCCCCCTGGATCGTTCCACCGCCCCCCGGGGGGCAGTATCGCCCACTTTGGGACACCCTGCTTTAAATAATCACATTTCAAACCTACTGAAGATTGTTCTTAAAGGTTTGAGGAGAACAATAAAATTGTCAGTTGAAGTTTTTCACATTAGAACTACTTATAGTTATATGTATATCTACCAATGCCAAAATGTCTCATTTTGATCGAATTCTACAGTTCTAGGGATTCCAAAATAGAACGTGATGCCTACTATTAGTTTTGCTGGATAAAATGCATTAGACGCGATTGTCTCAGTGGATGAATCACAAATACTGTCGCGTAATTTAGGAAGCTGTCATTCACAGCTTGACCTACAGAAAATAATCACCCATTTATTTTTCTGCTTCTTTTCAGATGATGACGGATGAATACGAAAGCACAACAGATGATGGAGAACACCACTCACCGACGGGGGACACCTCGCCCAAGTAAGTATGAAAAATAAAAACCCATCCCTTCTGATCTCAGAAATGAGAATTTCCCACTATTTTGGTCTGTCAGAGAATATTTACTTTACATTGTACTAAAACCCATTATATTAAATTCTACTATCTTACTTTAAATTTTGAAAAAATCTCGTAATATACTAAACAAAATCGTGGTCTCGCGCAATTAGTTGATGAGCTAATGCAATTTATTAGCTATTTTCTGAAGACGCCTTTAATAAAAGCAGAATAATTACTGGTCTTGAATGAAATCAAAACATATTTTCAACTGTTGGGCGATACTTAATATTTTCCCCTTTGCAGTTTATATAGGGATATTATGTTCTTAAAGAATTCAGTTTTATGAATCATATTTAGTACAGGTTTGAGTTACTTCAACTATTAATGTAAATAAATTTTGAAAGATGATCAAATAACTTATTATTAAAATAAATTATGTCTGCATGTTTGTTGTATGCCGAATCATTAAGAATAGTGAACTGTAGCCTCGTTAATTTTATGTTAGTAAGAATGTGTGATGGATATTAATTGACAACTCACCATCAGGGCTGCATGAGGATCATCTTCTGAGATATAGTCCCTAATCGCATCCAAAATAAGATTATATACCAGAAAAACAATAAATCAGAAGAGCATCGAGCAACATCTGAAAAATGTTAGAGTTTGACCTGAATAGTTACAGCTCCCAGTATTCAGAGATTATGACTACATTTAGATTTCTGGTATGGTTCTACATATCACTCGTTAAAATTTACATTTAAAAATTATTACATTCGTTTCACGAATGCAAAAAGCTCTAGATATTCCACTTCTCTTTCGTTGTTCATAGTTATAAAGTCGACTAAAATGTTTCTTCTCAGTTCTATGCGAACAAATTCCTTTATACAAAAAAATAGATCTTCTAAAAAAGGGATAATTAAACAAAAGAAATTTTTCTGGTCAAAATTTTTAGACTTCGATTTTTCCAAGCTTCAAGACCGTAATAGATGAAAATTGAGAATAACCAATTATTGGCCAGATTAACACTATAATGACAGTTGACTGTTGATCTCTCTCTCTCTCGCTTTATTTTTCTTTCTTTTGGCAAACGATACAATTACCCTTGCAAATTAAGGGAAGTGAACCCTAAAGCTACTACCCTAAATCATAAAATCCAAATCAATTTTTAAACAACAAAATAAACAAATCATGCAAAATTTCAGACTTGGATAGTTTGATTTTTTTAATTCTAGAATCCTGTGTTAAATACAGTGTTTTTCCTCTTAATAAACTTTTCTAGGGCGAAAGGTATCCTTTAACTCTCTTTATAACTTAATGCAAAATATAACATACGATATCCTCCGAAGTCTGAGCTAAACTGCATTGTCACGTAATCATGGTTCACAGAACCACGAAATATGCAACTAACCAAAGTATGTCAAGTTTTATAATACAGCTATAAGTAGTCATTTTTTACCCCAGAGCATTTGTGATTTGTATATGCCTAACGAAATCTGTTACGTTAGCATTCAAATTATAGTTATGGAGCTGAAAATGAAAATAGTATATGATCACATTATTTTCATTTTCATATGTGAAGAAATAAAATATTAATTTGATTATTAAATATTAAGATCCGATCGACGAAAGTTTTCTAGACTAAATTTGAAAAGTAAATATAATTTCATCCTGAACTATTTCTTGGAATTTATTTTCAATTTAGGACTCTACTAATTTTCTGATTTGAAATATTTTGGATGAAGCATGCGAGTTTACGATTCATGAAGCATGAGGATAAAGTATCGTTCAACGTCAACCATTCAGTTAGCATACTTCGAGCTGCAGCGTGCGTTTAACTACAGCATGCTCTACCACAGTAAAAGTGCTCACATAAAAAGTTTTCGCAATACGCAAAACAAACAAAACTGGAAATAAAAAATTAATATAAGCAAATTTTTTTTTTCATGTGTCATACAGCATTTAGAGGTTAGAATATCATTACTAAAAAAACAAATGTAATGTGCCAAAGTCTGAAATAGAACTTTTCCAAAAGTTAAATTATTTCTTATATATGAGGGATTAGGGCCTTAGTTGTGGACGATCGCTGACACCATAAGTTCAGGTTGTAAAGTTCAGGATGGCTAAATGACTACGTGACATAAATAATGAAAATTTAACGTTTATTGACATTTAACACACAATAGGATCCGTCGTTACAACATCAACTACAAACTATACTTGTATTACACTTCTCTCTGATACACTGGAGCTTCTGCCATCGGACCTTGTGTCCGGTACAAGATTATCTCTCTCAAATGTTCAAACTTCCGTTCGCTGCAGCCACTGCCCGCGGAACGTCTCCGAATTCTAATTCGGACTCTTGGGACTGTGCCCACGAAACAATTTTAAAGTGCCCGCCGTTGAAATATCTAAATTTTAGATATTTGAACAACAAACGCTAGTAGTTGTAATGAATAATTTTAGTAAAAAAAATTTTAAATCGTAAAACCGTAAAAAATCAAAAATTTCCTCTTTTGCCTGCTCTCTCGACATCGTCGCTCTCCCCTCGTTGTGAGTCAGCTTCTTTCTCCTGCTCTGAAATTGAACTCTCTTTGCGCGTCGACATAAGCTTGTGAATCTTTGTTTTCCAATATGAAATACTCAAAATCAAAGTACCGATAAAGCCTCACTGACACTCATTTGGATAAATGTCTGAGAACTGGGAATTCAACTTATGTGCCACATTATAAAGAGTTGGCCGCATATTTGCAATGTCAAATATCTCACTAATAGCCAATTTTAAAATTGTTTTGTTTAAGTTAAAATTTGAATTTATGTATTAAAAATTTATACAGCATTAATATTTTCATGTTTAAATATTAACCCTCCTCTTCAAGTAACGGTGCCCGCCGAACTCCCACACTTCTGAAATATGCCCTCCAAGTAAAAAAGGTTGCCGACCCCTGGTTTAACCCGTCTCTAGAATATTTTTCCTTCCAGTATGCTTGGGTCGTCCCCAGCTAGAGTCGATGAACCCTGTCCTCCGTCGTTAACCCTTCAGCGGGCACGCCCGTGTACAAAGTGCAACATTTTCATAATTTTGAATGGTTTGTTTTTACATGTAAGGTTTGAATGTTCTAAGCAGTTTCTATTTACAGCTACACCCTTTCTAATGCTGGTCTGATTTTCTGACCCTTGTATTCCTTTTCATTCATTGTTGGTCGTCATTTAATCGTAGTAAATCAGCGATTATACTGGATTACAATACGACAAAAGCAGGAGTTGATGTAGTTGATCAAATGTGCGGCTATTACACGGTATCCCGCATATCACGAAGATGGACAACCTCATTATTTTCTAGGTTTTTGGAATCAATTCGCAAGTTGTCATTAGATTCAATAAACAGGACAGTTTTGAAATAAAGCTATTGTATCTGCATTCTTTGGCCTTTAATTATAAATATATCTCAATATTATCAACATTTTATATTTTGTCATAAAACGCAGAATTATTATTTTCAATTTTAAAAAAAAGTTCATTACTAAAGAAATAATCAAGGTTGAAAGACGCGTTGCACTTTGTGCCACGCGCACCTGCTGGTGTTCCAAAAATTAGCACACCCGCTGAGGGGGTTAAACTTTCGTGAGCCTAGAACTGCCGCTCTGTACCATCTCCAATTTCCTTCTCCCTCCCTTTAATGGTACATATGCATTCATGCAGAGTTCTCTGCATGGAGACCCCCCCCCCACTCCTGTCATCACATTAGTCACTGTAACCCTACACGCCGTGTCCCCCGTCCCCATTGACACCATTTGACCCCCGGGATCTTTGATGCTCTGTAGCAGGACCGAAAGAGGAGGCGATACACGCATATACAGAGTATGCAGTGAACATAAATCACTGGCTTCCCCAAGGCAGAGCAGAGCAGAGTACATGAATGCAAACGCAGCATTAGAGCTGGAACCCCCTTTTCTCTCACTGCTGTTGGTCTACTGGGAGGCGCTGGCCGGCACGCTCCTACGTATACATTACTCGGTTTTTGTTGGAATGTGACAGACACTGGACCAATTATTCGATTTACTTTTCAACAAACTATGTTAATGTAAAGCACGAAATTCTGGGGATAATAGGAATTTCTATTTTACTTTCAAAACAAATTCTAGGGTGATATTGTTTCTTCTTGCTCAATCTGCTACCAGTATTTACAGTTATGAAATTTTAAGCCTTTTGCAATTAATGGAATTTTATTCTTATGACTCAAGGAATATAAAATCCATATTATAGTTTATATTAACTCTACGACTAAGCGGAAAATCTGGCCAAAACGACAATTTCTTTGGGGTCCTCAACTCTGACAGCTTAAAACTCAGTTGCATGCCGTTGAAATTTTATTTCCTCCCTAGAATTTGCAGTTCTAAAGGGAAATGTGGCATAATAACAAATGTGCCCCCGTTTCTATGAGAAAAGCGAAAATCTTATTCGAGAAATTATAACGAATTGGTCACATGCATAAAGGGGTTGTTTTCTTCTTTCTTTCAGTTCCGCAGATGATGGTACTCCAAAACGGAGCCGCAGCAGCTCTATCGTTGTTATTCCTCCCATGCAGATTTGCCCAGGGGATCTTCTCGTGTACAACAAGGTGCTTAGCCAGAGAAATACCTTGCTTGGTAAGAGTGTCATTTTTTTTTAATCTTTAGCATCAGAAGTGTAATCTTGGTTTATTTTACAACAAACTATTTATAACAGGGCTTGGTAGGGTTCTATCACATACCATTTCAAACTCTCTATTTTCTTTGCAAACAACATCAGGACACCATCTTAACTTTCCAACTTAAACTAACAATTTCCAGCTTCTCGCAATTTTTTTCTTTTTAAAGAACTAGAGTCTGGCTTTGTTCACATTACGTAGATCCATTTTATTACATGCAAAGGTTCCATATTCATAGTTTTGCATATAAAATTCTGGAATCAGTAGAAGTTATGAATGTTTTACCAAGATCACAAGAAAAACTCAAATAAGAGAAATTAACTGAGTGGAATGCCATTATTTATGTAGGTGTTTGTCACATGCTCCTTGAATTTCTCTATAAAAAATTTTGGTACATATCCAGTTAAGAGATATGAAGTAGTTCTGCAATTGATAGCTGATAGCTTGATAAAACATCAGTTTTTAATAATTTTTTTACATTTTCGCGAGATTGGATTTTACAAGTTCCTAAACAAAAAGAGATTCATGTCGTTTAAACTATTTATTAATATCGCGAATTGAGTAAAATGGTTACATTTGATTATATAATGGGATAAACATCCGTAACAAATCTACAAATTAATTTATAAACTTTCTACATAAAACTTTTTACGTAACAATGGATGACGAAATCAGACTTTGAAATTACGTAAAATGATTACATATTACGAGAAAGAGAGAAAGAAGGGAGCCCCAAGACATCTTTTATCGTTCAATCTAAAACTGAGACAAGAATTTTTATGCAATGATGTGACAACAACAAAAATTCTTACACGGAAATAACAAACGACTTCACTTTTTCTGCCTGGTTTCCTACATTTTCTTTAAACTTCTTTAGGTTCTTGGCTTGACAAAGATCTTCCATGACAACAGAATATACGTCTCTTTTTTTTCTCTGGAATAATATTCATTATCTCTTGACTTACATATCTGTACTAAACAAATAACCCTGCCTCTTTTTTCTTCATGTTTACATGCATAAAGCATACTGTATTTTGTTTTCCTTTTTAGATTATGACGGTTCTACCCAAAGTTTAGCTACAGTAGAAGGTGAGTGAAATATTTTTAATGTTCTCAAATTCAGACCTCAAAATAACAAAAGTGAGTTCTGAATGAGAGAAATAAGGTCTAAGAGCATACATATTGCTGCTAAATATAATCATGAGATTTGACTATCTCAATCGCATGAAATATTAACCCAATGTCTGACATATTATTGAATACTTTTCCCATTTGAAAAAAAATCCTGCTGTTATTGCTTAGCTTTAAAAAATATATCTATTTTTTTTTACTGTTTATGTGTCAATAAAATAAATATTGGAATTTTCTGTAACTCCATTTGAAAATAACATTGAATTTTATCACTGGATATGAAATTCGCACCAATTCCTGGCAACAAGATTACATGTGGCAATCAAATTTATTAGTTCTATCCGCAATTTGGTGAACAATTATCCTTAGAATAGGTATGTATTGTGACGTGTTCTAAAGCCCGAAACTCTTTTAATTTATTCAAAAGAGTCCTTAGAGAAAATTCTTCCAAATCTAAACAATGGATGTGGGGCAGCAAGATATTGCGAAAATTTTACATAAGTGATAAAATTCCCCACCTTTTCCTGTTTTATTTGAAAGACCCAATAGAATCACATCTCCGTCCTCAATAAGTAAAAGATTAGGATAATCGGAAAAGTGAATAGAATATTTCAAATATACCAAACACATTAAGAGCATGAAATTTTTAAAATTGAGAAAATACAATTAAATACTTATACATAAATTTAACTAGATAGTATTTTAATTAGGATATAGTAAGTCACATATGAAAACTACTCTTTATCGACCCAAACTTACATGTAAGTAATTTTTAATGGGCTTTTCATTGGGCACTTGACTCATACACTTAACTCTTTGTTTTGTGAGTCCTTTGACCCCTTTAGTCAAATTAATTATATATACATACATACATACACACATACATACATACATACATACATATATATATATATATATATATATATATATATATATATATATATATATATATATATATACTAGCTGAATATCCGTACTTCGCTACGGAATACATTCAAATTAAATACAACGCTCAATGTATGCAATTGGTGTTAAAATATATATATATATATATATATATATATATATATATATATATATATATATATATATATATATATATATATATTTTAAAAAATTGTAACGGATATTTTTATCGACAAAATAAAGTAGAGGAAAATATTCAAATTAAATCTAATAGAACATACTAAAGAATGTAGTAAGTTAATATAGTATAGTTAATATAGTACAGTGAGGAACATATCTTTTACTGTATTTTAATATTTTTTTGGATAATGTCCATTTTTTGTCTATTTTGTTGCTATGAACGTGACGATAAATTAATTTTAAGTACCAGAAAAAGAAATCACGTGATCAGCATTTAATAAATTAAATTCTAAAAATTAATCTTTAAAAATTCACCAAAAATCAGAAAATGAAGGTAAATATTCTAAAAAAGATTTCATTTTATAGGAATTTTTATGATTATTTTAAATGCAAACTTGAAAAAAGTTACAAAAACAGCTTTAAGCTATTTTTGTAACTTTTAAATTTAATTTAAAATAAAAATTTAATTTAAAAAATCTAAGAAGTCTAAAGAAAAATCTAAGAACTTTTAACTTAAATTTAATTTAAATTAAAAATTTAATTTAAAAAATCTAAGAAGAATTTTTTAAAAATCTTTCTTAGTGCACCCCTATACTATAAAAAGAATCGCCATGCACAATTTCAGCCCTTTAGGTCCAGCGGTTTGGTCTGTGCGTTGTCTGTCAGTCAGTCAGTCAATCAGTCAATCAGTTACGGATGTGTTTTATATATATAGATAAAGCAGAAAAATCAAAGGGATTTATTAACTATAGTATGCACAAAGTGAAGAGTAAACCCTTTTGTTTAATTTTTAATGTGTAAGCAATTTTAATATGAATTGTTTTTCCCTCTGTCTTTCGAAATACAAAAGCAACGTATTATATTTATTTATCATATTTCTTCATAATCTGATTATTACCAAATTATTCGACCTCACAATAAATTAAAATGGGTTTTTAGCTAATCTGTTACCGCGTTATAGGATACAAAACGTTTGTATTTAATATATTATATTTCATACTCTCTCTTCTACCTTTGATTCTAAGCTAAGATACAAATGGTTCTAACAAAAGCTTTCCGTTTTAGATACATCAAGAAAAGGAAAGAATACGTGGTCAATCTTACGCTTGGTGAGTGCATAATGATATTACTTTCTCTCAATTATTCAGATCTTTGTGCCTAACTTTATGAAAGATAATAATGAAATTTACCTCTAAATAGTTAATGAAATACTGATCTACGGATAAACTTCATCGGTAAAAGAGTGATTTTGATAAGTTTGATTTTGTACCTTGTAATACAAAATTACTAAAATAATTACATGAAATAAAGTAAAGATCTTATCATTAAAGTAGCATATTTTTAGGATTTTTTCGATAAATAATGATACATGAATTCATAAAAAATTGTGTTTACAAATATTTTTTATGGTAATGAATTGCAATTCGGATTTAAACGAGAGCAAAGCTTTTTACGCTTTCGCCCCTGGATACTCACTTAGTAGCCTAGAAATTTAAAACTCTTTTAAAGAATTTGTAAGATTACACGATTAGTCTTAGATGTCAATAAATACAAGTTTCAATTTTTGGCTGATTAGTATCCCTTCTTTTATACTGCAAGTCCGTATATAAGAAATTAATTGACTGACTTTGTTTTTATAAATTAGCGTAATGTTTTTGCTTGATTTTGTTTTTTTTATATACTAATCCTACGAATTCAATAGCACTCCTCTAAAATGTTCATATTTAAGCCACTTTTTTAGTTCAATAGTTTCTTTCAATTTGTTTCTTTTTTGTTGTTCTTTTTCAATAACTTAAATAATGTGCAAAATAAATACGAGTAATTTCAGGATTACAGTGGTGCATCTATTAGAATTTTACAATTTCTCATGTAAAAAATCTTGCTCCTTATTATTTGCATTAAAAAAAAGCTAGTGTCATCATATTCTTAAACAAGTTTTAATACAAAGAAGATTGGGGGGGGGGCAAATTCTATCAGTCAATATTACATCAGATGAAATGTTTTCGTGTAAACTAGAAAGAAAATAAATAGAAGCTCTGCGTTACAATTCTGAGGAATATTTTTTTTCGTCAAAATCCAAATCTTTTTTGCCAAGGAACAATTTAGTTCCAAAACAGAAAATTTATTTCTTTAGAAAAATCCCTAATGTATGGTGTTATGTAGTGCAAAACAAAGCTGCATGTATTTCCTGTTGCTGACATAACGGTGTTATTATAAATTAAATTTTCAGTATATGTCATAAAATGGGTAAATTCCAGTATATTAAAAGCTCAGAAAAATGTTACATATGCTAAGAATGTTTTTTGAAATGAATAATTTCCTAGATTAATAAGGTGACTATAAAATTTCAATACGGAAAGTACCAAAAGACCTTGTTTTACCATGTCTAAAATCTTAAGATCTGCATGTGGGAAATTTGAAGCATATTATTCAGGATTTTATAAAAACAAGAGATACATACGGAAGTATCAAATGAATACAACACACTATTACGTTTACTGCTACACGAGAGGGATAACATCCATGGAGCTTTATCAAAGATCCCGTTAGAGCTATTTTATTTTTTAAAATGTGGTTTTTTCTATCTTACACATTCTGTCGCAATTATATTTTATCTATGGAAATTTTATCAGCGATCTACCTCTGTTTATCAATAATATATTTGCAGGAACAATATAAAAACTTCTAATTCATCTCCGTCTATTTAGACAGCAGGTATGTTCTGTCAGCAAATAACAGCTTTTCATTGCTAAGTATAATAAATTTAAATTATTAACAGAATTATTAATAATGACATTTTTGCAAAAGTGGGACGCAATGCTTAGTCCAGTAGACCCATTATACCGCAAAATATGGTAAGAAATTTCTGATACTTTTTAAAACGAATTTAATGCTATACAAGTAGATAGATATGCATTAGATTTGTTACAAACTGGGAAATATATTTATTAAACAGCTTTTCTCAAGTATTAAAAACATAAAAATGGAATAAGTAGCAGACATATAATAAGGAAGTAGACGCAGTTACAGAGAGAGCATGAGGGGAAAATTAATGATCATAAAGAAATGGCTTTTGGCATTGCAAAAAAAAAAATGTTGAAAGAGGAAAAATATAAAATAATAAAATCTATGAAATATACTCGGTTCAATATTTTTAGTACTCACTAGTGTTATCAATTAAATTTATTATACATCCTTCCTCTGCTAAGCATCGCTAAGGCTATTTATTATACTCGTTTTATTGAAAGTTTTGGCGAACTAAAAATGCAGAAACGGAAATACGTCAAATTGATAACAAGAGCACCTCAGTACTAATACAGAGGCTGTTCGCACATTTTTTAGACGATTTTGATAAGCGGTAATAAAAAATCATTTGCTGCAAAAGAAATAATTGCAATTGTAGTACGTTTTTAAAAGTCAAAATTATCGTCTGCGGCTTGAAAGTTTTGTTTTTATTCAAAATGGCGTTTTTAACAAAGCAGTGGTTCGAAGGCTACATTTATGCTCTTTCCGAAGAGAAATATGCATACTCCGTTATCCAAAAACGATGTGGGAGTCATGATTTTGTGATATCTAAAGCGTCGATAGGTAATATCGTCAACAAGAAAGGAAAAAAAAGTCAAATTGGAGCCTCAAGTGGGACAAAAATTCCAAACAAGTATCCAAGGAAAAAACGGACATCTTCGACTATTGCAAAGGTACGTTGTTTAATGTTAAAAGAAAATCCCCCTAGTCAAAGGACAGTTGCAAAATCATTAAAATGCTCGGTGTCCACTGTAAACAAAATGATAAACGTTGATTTAAATCTTAAGAAAGCGAAAAAACGCAATGTGAATCGTCTTCTTCCAAATCATATCGCTGAACGCAGGACACGCTGCAGAATTCTATATGAGAAACACTTATCCAAAGAAAAATGGAAAACAATTGTCACAATAGATGAATCATGGGTGTATTTAAATGATTGCAACAAAAAAAGAGCCATTTATTATCATAAAAGGGGAGAAAAAAATTTAAGTACATAGTTCAAAGAATCGAAATGAAGTTTTTCTAAGGGATTCATGATTGTTGCTGGTTTTTCTTATAATGGCAAGTTAAAAATAAAGAGAGTGGAAAAAATGTCAAGATTAACTCCAAATACTATCAGGAATATATTTTATCGCCAATTTTTCTGAATGAAATACCATCGCTTTACCCACAGTGCCATCAATCTGTGAGACTCCATCAGGACAAAGCTAGCAGTCACACATCAAAATCCACTGTAAATTTCCTAAAAGAAATGGAACAAAAAACTGGTATCAAGGCCCTTCACTGATATCCCTACTAAATCTCCCGATGTATCACCTATAGATTTTTGTGCTTTCGAACTTGTAAAATCTGCATTATCCAAACGTCGTCCCAAAACCCTTACAGGACTCTGGAAAGCTGTTCAGGAGGAATGGGATAGAATACCTCTTCTGACACTTCAAAAGGCATTATTATCCTGGAAATTGCGGTGTCGAAAGATAGTTCAGAATAAGGGATGTCAAATAGAACATTTAAAACACAAGAATTTTATGTAATTTAGTTTTGTGAATACAATATACATCGTCTAAAAAATGTGTCAACAGCTTCTGTAAACATTACATTTCAGAATTTCCCTGAGTTAATAAAATCTTTTACTTTGCGAAAAATGCCATACTTTCACATGTGGCATTTGAAAATGAAATGTCTGTTAGCTATAACCATATTTACAGAAAGTTAATTTGTTAATGTTGTTAGTGGAGAGACAAATATTAAAACGTATAATCCAAAACGAAAGATTTTTATCAAAAGAAACTTATTTTTTAAAAGTGTAATATTATTTCCGTCCAATAAATTTTGTTTCGTTCTTCAGTCATTACGTGAAAAACAGTGAAATGTGCTGCTTGTTTTTCGTGACATCATTTTATGCAATTCTTATATCAGCAACTTCAAACAAATGAGATACAAATGAGTTACCAAAGAGACTGAACATCTTGAAAACACTATTTTAAACACCCATCCAAAGTTTCTCAGTCTCTCAAACCTAGAAATAAAACCAATTAAGGTTTGATAAAAATTTCATTATTTGATAACTTTTCTTTGAATTCCAAAAGTTAGAGTAGTCTGAACTGTGTTTTTTAGCAATATTCTATAAAATCCTAATAATTGGCTTCTTTGCCATAACAGTCTATGAAATCCCAGAGATTTCTCACTCAAGAAGGAAAAATTCATTCGGTAAATAAGGTAATAATGCAGGATTTTAGAAATAAAATTAGGATACTTAGGCAGCAAAAATCTCAAGAATTGCATTCGGCAAAAAAATGTACAAATCACAATGGAGTACGAAACTGCCTCAAACACCTTTTTCTATGACGCTAAATTGGTTTTGTGTACAAGTCAGCGTAAGTGTTGAGTTTCGACAGTATTTAAAACATCTAGTATTAGCTGAATGCCAGGATTTAATAAAAGTCCAATTTTTTCCTCCCATATGCATGTACTAGCAGTAAGAAAATGTATAAAACCTACCAAATGGGCGGGGGCATAACCTTTAGCTTACGGGGCCAATTTTTCCGATTCCGTCTTTACAACGAGAAATTTGATACCCCCTTTGTAAGAACAGCCATTAAAGGGTTTTCTCTCTCTCTCTCTCTGTGTGTGTATATATATATATATATATATATATATATATATATATATATATATATATATATATATATATATATATATATATATATATATATATATATATATACATACATATATATATATATACATATGCATATATATATATATATATATATATATATATGCATAAGTATATATATATATATATATATATATATATATATATATATATATATATATATATACATACCTTCACCCCGTAAGGAGAAGGTTAAAGTAATAATATACAACTCCAGCGCACGGGTAGCCTTGGACCTAGGTTTTGCCATTGTTGTGGGTTCCTCAGTAAGGCATAACTGATGAGTGCGCTGGAGGGAAAAAGTTTTTTTTTTTATATTATGTTTAAAAAAGATTTGTTTTCGTTGACAGTATTTAATTTGAAATATACGGTGGTAATAAAATTGTTTTTTGTCACAGTTTGATCGTTCTGGTCGCAGTAAATCCGAGTCTTTAGGAGGTCTAGAAGAGGTATTAAGCAACATGCAGCCATCTGAATTCCTTGATGAACATCTGGCGAAATACAAGGTAATTCTTTATAAATTTTAAATAAGTTTCATAATTTATAAAAAAAGTATTTTGTTGTATAATATGTATCAGAAGTAAACTCATCCATGCTCTTAAAAAAGAAATAAATTATACTGAGAGAGATAATCGTATGAAACTTTTGAACGTAATCGTTTGAATCTCTCAGAACGTAAAATCTTCATATTCAGTCATTTGAGAGCTTATGTCATTCTCCATATCTGAAAAATTTTAAAAATCATTTGTATAAACATCACTAACACTAGTAACTAAATCTTATTACTCTCCATTTTGAACGTTACAAATATTCATCGGATATCAACTTACTATTTTTGAAATTTCCACTACTGTGTTGTGTTCCGGTATTAATAGGCTTCTTGGATTCTTCTCAATAATCATGAAAAGTTCACTCATTACGACACTTACTAATTTTCAGACGGAGTTTACGATTTCAAGCATATAATAACATAAAATTAATTTCAAGTTAAAGACTGGAGTGAGTGTTGTATTACTAGAAAAATATTTAATTTACCAAACCCAAGAAAAACTTAAACATCTTATTTTTCCTAGCATCGCAAATTATTTTTACATTTCTTTTGACATTAGTATCTATTCACTTTTCTACGTTTCATATTTGTGTGGAAATCTTAAAACATCTCTAAGGTTACTTATCGTCTCCTGCCTTTTTCAGGGTATGCTATGGACTGAGTTCGTGACTCTCGTGGAAACTCGTGCGGTGAGAGATCCCAGAACACCAACCAGGAAGAATTCTAGGAAACACAGGGTGGTGACTAGTTCCCAATTAAAGACAGCGTCAAATCCCTCCCTAGACGACAAAAGCATAAACCACGAAAACCTTGCTTTCAGTTTTGTAAAGGCACAGAAGGGAAATTCTGATGGTTTGTCACAAAGGTAAATTTGGTTCGTTGGTTGGTTGGTTGGAGAAAAACTATGTTCTCTATTTTTTATAAAAGTGAAATGAAATAAAAAAAATTAAATATTTTCAAAATGACTACCAAATGTAATATAGCATTATATTTGTGATAAAAAATGACTATAATCATAGTCGTCATAAATTTTGGTCAGTCGGCAATTTTTGAAAAGATATCTGTTGAAGAATTTGTATTCACTATGATTATTATTGGTGCAAGCAATAAGAATTCTAGGAAACCCCGAATGGTGTCTAGTTCCCAGTTAAAGACAACGTCAAATCCGTCCGCAAAGGGGAAAGCATAAACATTTCTGAACTAGTTTTATTGGTTGAACTTCAGCAATACACATTTCCCCTTAAAGATTTTAGTGAAACAATACCGTAGTTTATTTAGATTCGAATTCCGGAAAGTAAACATAATCTTTATTGCTTTTTACAGATGCTGGTGTTACAAGTAACTACTTATCTAGATTTGAAGCATCCTATGCGTAAATATCCGCTTAATTTTTCATCATATCAAGTTACGTCTATATTCGACGAACAATTGCCTGTTGCAACTACATCTATCTCATTTCTTAACTCAATAAAAAATTAACGAAGGCCGAAGAAGGAATAAACCTCCCACTATCTTCAGTATTCCGAACCGACAATCTAACTAATGAACTGCTGCATGTCGTTAACAATTTAATTTTCCAAATTCACCAGCCGAATGCAAAATATTATCTAGTGCAAAACTGGGTATATCTAGTACAATACTAAAGTCTCCTCAAGTCCCTAAATTTATAGATTTTTCCTGGATTTCATAATCATGCTGATAAATTTTCTATTTCGTCTATGTTATTTTTTTCTGTTTTTGTTTAAATTTTGATTTAAAATTTTCTGTTAAAGCCAAGAGTCTGGTTTATCAAACTTGTTAAGAAACTGATTATTTACTTAAAGATGCTCCTGAATCCGAATAATTTTAATGAAGCTTTGTGAGTAATAATGAAAAATGGCAAACCTCACAACTGGAAACTCATTTTAAAATTTACGTTCGGTCTTAGGGGTTCAAAGATACCCAGAAAATGTAAACAAATTTATCCCCAATCTTATTTTTTGTATCTTTAAACATCAAACAAATATTCACTGTGTCTGTGTCACTTCTTAGTCGATCTATTTTAAGGATCATGTCTAAACCCAAAAATCCCTAGGCATTTATTTTTGGTGACAAAATGAATCGTAGTTTTGCATCTGGTTTTCCACTGAATTGTATGGATTCCACTGAATTGAAATGGATTTTCTCGTAATCATCAATAAAAGATTTTTTCCTATCATGTACGCAATGTTTTCATTACCAATTACAACGAACAAAATTTTTTTATTGCTTTCAGAACTGATTTGTTTAATTAAAATAGTTGCTTTCCAACATGAGGTTAGCAGAATCTATTGCCAGCCAGATTATGACAATCATCATCTTAATAGGGCAACTTATTTTATTTTGTATCACTACCGTACTTACCCAAGCCATCACAACATCTCAGGCGGATTTAACGTGCACAGACACAGTGATGTTTGAGTACTATTACATTTACAAATAAAAACAGGGTGCCTGTTCTGTTAGGACTCTCTCTAGATCCGTGAAGTCAATTCGCCATTCGCCATCCGTCTTTCGCCCACCGTTAAGCTTTTATTGGCGAGAAGAGAAGATTCCTAAGAAAATAAAATTAGGCCCTTTTAAAGAAACAAAAACTAAACAGAAAACTTTGAAAACTAAGCAAAAAACTCTTTTCTTTACAATAGCCTTTTGTATTCTTTCAGCAATCACATTAACCATCCAACAACAGACTCCGAATATTCTACTCTGGACGAACTAGAACACAGAATCGAAAACCTGGGAACCCTCACTCGAAGTCGCAACGAACTGAAACGAAGAGAGGCTATGTGGGATCTCTTCCAAAGCGAGTGCATGTTTCTCTATGACCATCTAATGGTCCTCAAAAATGTACGTAGTTTTTTTGTTGTTGTTTATTACGGAAAGGTACCGCAGCAGAAATATTTTTTCATTTTTCAGTAGCTTATGTGCATGTGATAAAGGCATATCCTGTTAAAATAAAGAAATTAAAACAAAGATAATTTCATAACCATTAATATCATAGGAATATTTACAAAAACAAAACGGAGCCTCCTTCGGGACACGTGTTTCAAGCTTAGTAATTTCAATGGTTCTACTCTTTTTGATATTATAACTCGGCGTTTTTGCGGGGGAAAAGATATCAGGCGCATTTATCCACGGAATGGGGAGGGTGGGGGTGAGTATCTTTAAAAGAGGGGAAGAGGAATTGAAGTGAACATCCCTCAAGAACTTTTTTTATGTTTTGCAAGATTCTCTGTGTTAAGAGGTTTATGTCGGGGTTTTATGCCAAATAAAAAAAAATTAAATTAATAAATAAAAGAGGGGACTGCTTCAGCTGCAGAAAAGCCTGCCTTTTACACGAGAACAGGACATAGCGAACATTCGTAAGAGAAGAGGAAAAGGTACTTCTCACTATTTGAAACTGCACGGAAAGAGGAGATCGATTAAATTTAAATTGTAAAATGGATATCAGTTAAAAAAGAAAATTCAGAAAGGTGATTTAAAATAATTTATCGTGTTTATGTATAATAAAAGATTAGAAAAACAGCTACGATATTAAAGTTCAAACACCGAATCACTTTATCCATTAGTTAAAGCATCAAATAATCAAAATATTGGTAACCATCAACTAGCAAATCACATCTGGTTTAAACGAAATTTAAAAACCTAATGATTGTTTCAGGGGGTAAAAAATCTGACACCGCAAACTTTCTGGGGTCAGTAAATCTGTCAATCGTGTGAGAGGATGCTGGAATTATTCAAAACTATGATTTTCTTATGAACATGAGGATTCAGACTGGTTTGGGGGTTAACGATGTGTTTACAGTGGTATTTAAGAGATTGAGATATGTTTATCAGTAAGGTTTTCGTTTTGGAAGACCAGAACAAAATCTCAAGTTGGCAAGGCCCGAGCACTACAGAATAGCCAACGTGAAGCTTTCATAAGAAATAAAAAGTGGGCACGTAATACAAATTAAAAAGCTGTAGCAGAGGAAAGGAAATCTCAAAGTTAAAGAGGTTAAATTAAATAATGTTTCTCTGTGTGAAAAGAATTAAAGTTAGAAAGTTATTGTAGAATTTAAAATATCATATGCTGAAACTATAAACTCTGTGTGTGTGTGTATATATATATATATATATATATATATATATATATATATACAGTTGGACCTCCATATATCGAAGTCGACGGTTCCCGAAAAAATTCGATATATAGAAATTTCGATATATAGAAACGGTTATGCTTAAATTATTGGTGATACATTGTATTGCAAGAAAAATGTGCATTTTCTTCTAATATACGAAATCACTTTCATATCAACAAATTTAAATATGAATCACATTACTACAAATTGCGTACATTCATAAATGAAAATTATTATCGGTTAAAAAAATATCAATAAATTATACTAGATTTAATTATCAAACAAAATTTACATACCTTTAAATACAAACGCAATTGATTTACATTTTTGTGAAAAACTTTCGAATGTCTTGTTACACAATAAATTTAGAAGAAAATTCATCATAAAAGTGTTCGCACTTATTAAGTCCACTAAATACAGCCTCCGGGACATTTTCCGCAAATTGAAGACCACGACGGATTACATCAAATACTGCGCGCATTTCTTTTTTCGAAGGATTAACGATTTCTGCTTCAGTTAGAGTCTCTTCCTCTTCTTGGATGTCAGTTTGTTCTTCCTGAAGTGAGTTTACGATGTTGTCATCTGTGGCATAATCGGAAACAATAATGATGCCTTCATCAACGTCTAAAAAATCTAAACTCTAAAAAAGGGAAATTTCATCTTTGATAAGGCATTGCTTTTGTAACTGTTCCCAACATTGTTCGATTTGTGGTACTACATTTTCTTCTTCGATTAGAGGTGAATCAATAAAACCAGTTTTTTCAAAGCAATTTTTTATAGTGACTTCTGACACATCGTTTTCCCACACCTTACAAACTCTTTGCCTTGTTTCTATGCCCTGAACTTCATTACGGGAGAAGAAAATCACGTGCCACGTTAAGAATCTTTTGGAAAAAAAATTCGATATATAGAGATAGTTTCTCTACCTAATGAAAACGGGGATTCACCAACTGTTCGATATATAGAGACTTTCGATATATGGAAGTTCGATATATAGAGGTCCGACTATATATATATATATATATATATATATATATATATATATATATATATATATATATATATATATATATATATATATATATATATATATATATATAAAAAAGAATTTCAATAATATTTGTCATGAAGGCATGTCTCTGATTAGACAGCAAAAGGATTCAGCCGTCAGAAATTTTAAGGATTTGTGATTATTAATAAATTAACAAATCTGATTCCTATTTTTAGGTGTTTATGGAGCCTTTGAAAAAAATACAAGTCGAAGGTTTCGCTATGTTTGCTGAACCAGAGGTTCTCTTCGGTAATTTAGATGAACTCTGTTGCGTAAGTCAAAATTTAAATCTTTATTCATTCTTCCTAATTTTCCTCTTTCAAAAGGATCCGCATGTATGTCATTGAAGAAGCCCAATATACATTGAAGAAAAAATGAGAAATTATGATTTTAGATGTTACTTTTTTTTAACTCATTAATATGAACTATGACGTAATTTATTCGTACGCCAGATCTGTTAAATCATGTTATATTCAATTCAACCCCTATTTTTTTAAGATTTATTATTTTAGTATAACACATGTTTGCAATTATTTTTCAAATTTTTGCAATATTTAAATAAAAAATATTTAAAAATAATGCGGTAACTTAAACCTGAGATTCCAATCTTGTGTTCCCCGGACCCCAAAGATTCCGCCGATAAAATTTGAGGGTATGCTACAAAGATTTTGACCTCTAATTAATAACACTGATATCAAAATTTAGCTGTTACAATCAAACCAAAGATTATTGAAAGAAATTGAATGGGCACTGAATGGAGAGAAATACTATAATCTTTATAATGATTCTGAGCATTAACTAAATTTTTTTTGCTTTTCCATAAATAATTTAAATTTTTTTATTTTAAATGCCCGTTTAAAGTTTTTGACTTGTTGTTTCACTTATTACCAGAAAAAAAATTGTCATTGCCAAAATTTCATATGAAGGAGAAAGAGTTGCTCGCAATTAAAGTAGGTCAGGAATCGCTGATTTAGAAAGATAATATTATGAAAGAAAAGCAGTCAGTCTTGGCATTTGCAAAGCGTCCTTTAGTCAAGTTAAATTCCCCTGTTGAAAAATATGTACCTTACAAACAAAATCCCCATACCACAAAAAAATTAATCAAATATTTGAGTTTACGAATTATAGAAATTGCATCATATAGTATAAATCCGTAGATATGACAAAATATTTTTTTTTTTAAAGAGCAAACGTTCCATTATGGGGTGGAACACAATTTAATTTCCTAGATACCCTTTTGACAATTTAAATATCTACTCTGCATAAGAAGAATGCCACGATTATGATCAAAGAAAGAGGTGATTATCTGCAATTTAATTATAATTAACAGTTCTGGTCTATAAAAATGCTTATTTTTCTAAAATTTCTGATAAATTCAGTAGCATTTAAATTTACGGAGAACACAAATTCAAGAAAAATTTATATGAGGAGAATTAAGAGTGTGTGTGTGTGTGTGTGTGTGTGTGTGTGTGTGTGTGTGTGTATACACATGTCCACTGGCGATCTAAAAAAACTTAGAAATTTTCATTTAAAACATATGAAATAGTTCCTGTTTATCCAAGATATCAACTTTTAGTCATTTCTCCGTTTTAGTTCCGGTTGAACAGCCTCTGTTCTGTACAATACTGCTGTTCGAAAAAATATTATTTTCATCGTGCTAGCTTATGAGTATATCACAGTATTCAGATCACCCATAAGAGTGAATATCCATTTGGTAAAAGAAAATCAGTTCAGCGTTAAAAAAAGAGCGTTATTAGAGATAGTGACCTTTGTATCGACTATGACAACTATGAGTCTTTCCTGAACCGAAGTCATATTAATTTCTAGATTGTAGAGTGGAACTATTTTAGGATTCACTAACACGTTAACCTGCTCAACTCTTTAACTGGTCCGAATCAACTGGAAAAGGGTAAATAATTTTTCTCAGCTATCCCTCAACAAATAAATTAACAGTATATATATATATATATATATATATATATGTGTGTGTGTGTGTGTGTGTGTGTGTGTGTGTGTGTGTAAGTAAGTAAGTAAATTTTCGTTGAAATCTTCAGTTAATAGTCATACATTCAATGTTCCTCTTTATGTGGTGGTTGGTCAGTTAATTGGTTAGATTTCACAATGGTTTGCTACATGTGGGCATCATTATATAATGGAACATTAGCATTTATAGTCATTTTATACTGTGCATTAAAATATCATTCTTATAATTATGGATGGGTAAACAAGATGAATGTAATGCCGAAGTTCCACCTAGTAAAATATTGAAACTTATTTAAACTCGTATAATTTTTTTCCCCAAAAAAATTTATTATAAGTTACTATATTGAGATTGTTTAAAATGACAGAGAATGCCTTCATTCCATTTATCATGACTTATTTCTAAATAATAATGTATTATAATGTTATCCAATCAATCACAGATACTAGAAAAATAAATGTAAATACAAGATACTAGAAAAATAAATAGTTGGTATAATGTACACAACGTTTAGTACTCGTATAATCGCATGTACAGGTATTATAGAAAACTACATACACGAAACTTTAACAACAGAAGGATAACTATGCTAACTCAAACCAAGAGCTCCTACTCTCAGTCGGACTGGCTCCGATTATCTCTCGGACAGACTGATCTCTCCGCACCAGAAATGCTCTCTCGAGTTACCCCCTTCTGACTAAAGGTTCAAAAGAAGAACCGTCGTCACGAGATCTCTATCTCTCATTGTGATATCACGAGATAGAGATCTCGTGACGTTACAGTATACAGTTAATTTAAAAATTATTAGCATTTATATAGTAGTAAATATAATTAGAAACTAGAGAAGAAAGCCAATAAATCCTGAAGCGAATCAGTTCATCATTTCGGATATCTAAATACATTCAAGCTTAGATTAATAAGTCTATAAATTTGAGCATAAAGTTGCCGGTAGTTAGAATAAAAGTTGAGGGATATGCATCGGAACCACCACAAAGAACCACTTAATTTTTTTTCTAGAATAAAATTCTACAGCTCAGTTGGATGCATGATTACTTTTTACAGATCATCCTAAAATTCTTCATGAATTTCAAACGAAGCTCGATCCATTGAAATATAAAGGTCATAGCAACAAGCTGAAACAAAACCACTAGGATCTTCCCTCTTTTATAGAAGCGCCTTTAGCATTCAAAATATCCAAAAAAAGAGTTAAAGAAAACAAAAAAATAAAGCAGTAAGAAGGTTTAGGGCAGTTCCTAATTTCATCAAGGTAATTACAAAGATTCCTGTTTACAAATATTTTTTACTTTGTTTGATGTATTTCTTCCATATAAAATATTAAGTCTACAGAGTATGTTCAATTTGAATCAATGCCGGTCCAACAGTGTCGATAAGATTGTCGAATTGTTAAAACTATGATTGAAAATCAGACTTAAGCTTTTTCATCCCTGAAGGCAGTAATATTTTCAATTTTCTTTGGTTCTGTGCAAGTTTCAACTGTGCAGCTCAAAATTAAAGAATAATTCACTAAGTTTATGTCTTCCTGACAATGTTATCGACTATCTGTTGCTGACGAGCCCATAATGAGGGCGAAACCGGTCAAAAACCATATCTCTCTTGCATAACCATGTACTTTCCACATCTTGACCACTGATGGAGATTCCAACATAATAGTCTAGTTGCATGTATTTAGCTTTCTTCTCAGATTTCTTTGGGTGCGTTTGTCCAAAGGTATATGTGACGAAGCCTACCAAAACGGCTAAGTATTTATCCCAGAAAAAAAGAAAAGAAGTGAAGACTACTTCCTGAAAAAATGACATTGCTGTCTAGGTAGAGGACTAGGCTGCTCTAAATCAGAGATAATCTTTAGAATATATGTTTCAATCATTCAACGATATTTTTCAAAATCTTTTTTAGCCATAATATTGGATCGTACAATTCATTTTCCCTTTCATAAGCACCTTATAGGCCTAATTACTTCACATCTGCAGTTTCATTTCTTTAATTACGGGATCTTTTTCATGTATTAAATAATAATTAAAACTTATTCGACTCTCTGTTTCAGATTTACTGGCTTGCTAAACAAGCTACATACAAGTATATAGATCTGGGATTAGTAGTTTAAACTGTAATAGCACGGATTAGGATTCAAACCTTCCCTAAAAAATACTGTTTTAAAAAAATTATTTGCAAAATAAGCTAAATTTTAGTGTGCCCAGATTGGAGAAAAAAAAGTTTTCTTAAAAGGAATTTTTTTAAAAAAACGCGCCGATATTTTACAAGAATAATTGCTAAAGAGCACTTCGTACTTCCCAAAAGAAACCTTCTGCGTTAGGTACGTAATTCAGCTCATATAGATATATTTTTTAAAAAATTATCTTTTCATACATAGAAGTATGGCAGAGATAATATATTTATGGCATAAAAAAGGCTTATTTTTTAACAAAATTTCTCATTTTTAAAATTGAAAATTTGTAAGCTTTTTTAGGTCGATCTTTTAGTCCTCTTGAGTATTTGTACTAACGGTTGGTCAGGGAAACAATATTTCACCAACTTTCTTTTATACACCACATTCAGTAATGATTTCCCATTAAATATGTATTTAAATGAATAATAGAAATCAAAGTATAAAATTTAAAAACTAAAAGCCCCCACCCCAAAAAAAAACTAAAGAAACCAAAAAATAACGAGGCAATCGACCGGTCTCTTCATCAGGAGGCCTAACCGAGTCGGTAACTTCAAGGGAAGAACTTTCTGAATAGGATGTAGGTCTAGCCAAAAAGCATCCCAAGGCCCCGAGATTCCCACATTGAAAACAGAAAGTCAAAAGCTTTAGAAATTACACCACAACACTGAGTACATGAAAGAACTACACAAAACAGAAATTTACGAGCAAACTCACCCTACCCTGATTGAGAAGAGACAGTAGAAAAGGTCAGGGTCAAGGTAGTTTGTTTCACGTAGTACCTAGTTAAATACAGACAGACACCGGTGCGAGAGATCCGTTACTGCAAAATGTTGTAGCAAAACAAAGAACGATAAGGTGCCTTGGCAATGACATATGACTTGCAGAGGAGAAATTGAAAATAAATTTTTTTTAATATTATATCTACTGAACGAGGATGGGATTGGGTTACAGTAGAAAGGAAGAACCAGCTATTTATCCTTAAAAATTGTAGCACCGCAGTAGAACTACAGCGCCACCTACCTAATTGATATGCAAAGAAAATAGGTTTAAAAAGAAAAAACCCCGACTCTTAACTGGCTTTAATTATACCCAACTCTAAATACCCTTTTTTTAATAATTTTAAATTACCGAAGTTTCTAAGGAAATTATTCCTACGTAGGAATTCCTAGAAAATATCACATGCTTCTAAGAAATCATTACTGTTATTGTAAATGTTTTTGATTCTATACAGTTGTGAGTGAAAGGTATTATAATAAATTTTATAGTTTAAATTGTTGTGGAAATTAGTAAACGTAATAACCTCAAAGTTAAAATCTAACCTTTTATTATATATTCCAATTTTAGTTCCGTTATCTTGAATTTTAATTTTAATATCCAAATAAGCAGCATAATGATTATCTTCATTTGTTTTATTTAAAGTTAATTCCTTTGGGTAAATTTGATTTAAAAATTCCAGATCGTTACAATTAAAAATTATAAGGTCATCAATATATCTAAACCCGGAATACTATTTAAGTTAAGATATTTAATCTCGTATGTATGTAAGATGTTGGCAAAGGCGCTAGAAAACTGTTTCCCACAGGTATACCTTTTATTTGTTTAAAAAAAAACAACCATTAAAAAGGTAGTTTTCAAAAATATTAAATTTACAGAGTTCAATCCATTCGCATTTTGAGATTAATGTACTATCCAAGTAGGAATCATACATTTCCGAACATATATTCATCAAGTTAGCGTGGGGAATACTGATGAATAGGTTTCGAAATCAAAAGTGTGTATACCAGTATTTTCAACAGACGTCACACTTCCCGGTTATTGTTAATAATGAAACTACGTTCATTTTGTTTAATTTTGTTAAGAATGATTTTTAACAGATTAAAAAAATTTTACTAAACGAGGTGTTATAGCAATTTGTACTACACGTGACAAACCTAAATTTAATTGGTACTTTATGGAATTTAATGGTAGGAAATAAGTATGGATATTTTATGCTAGTACTCTTAAATTTAAATTTTTTGTTAAAAGCAGAAATTCTATTACCTATTTCTTTCTTAGTTAAGTTAATTTTTTGATAGGTATTATTAAAACTGTATTCCTTAGTTATTATTTGCTTAAAGAACTGTTTACATATAAAACCGCAGTTATTGATAGCCTTATCAACAACTGTTATTATTAACTTATTTTTTATTTCTTTAATTTTATTATGTAGACCTTTGTTTAGAAGATAGCTTTGCATGCTTTTTTTATTATTATGCTCTTGGTAATTCTTTTTAATTTCTTGTATAATAATAACCTTGCAGATCTGGAAACCTTCGATAGGCCAATTGCATTTTCTGGCTAATTTTAAAATGAAATACAGTAAAACCTCGTTTACCCAGACAAACTGGGACCATAGGCAATCCGGACAATCGAAAATCCGGATAATCCGGATAATATGGGTAATAAGCAAAACAAAATCCTTAACTAAGCAGACTTACCGTTTATTATGATAAAAAAACTATGTTTTGTAACAAAATTACATAGTGTTGTTTACAAGAAATTAAAAAATATAAAAATAACTTTTCACATCATTTCTGAACAAAGAATTGGTAAGTCTAGTAAAGTTTTCTTATCTCAACAAAAAGCATTTTATTACCATAATTTATTGTACAGTTTATGCAGGAACTATGCATTAAATCAAACTAAAAAGCAAATATTTGGCGTACTTGTAGTTACGTTCTTGCTATCATAGTTCAAAATTATTATCTAATGTGAACATTAAATAAAAATAATGTCTACAAATCTGATCCGGATTATCCGGAGATCCAGATAAACGAGGTTTTACTGTAATCTATATCTTTATTAAAGGAACAAATAATTTGCTTTAAGTTAACGTTATTTCTTACCCTGAATTTTGAGCCCTTTTTAAAAAGTTCTTTTAATCTAAGATCCTTAACAATATTTAAATCCCCAGTTATAATGTGTCCCGTAGTCGGATCAATAAAGTCCTTGAACTCCTCAAGTTGACAAATGCAAATCAGTATTAGAAATATTACCCAAGTTATGACTGTAAAAATTATGGTTACAGATTAAATTCCTTATTGTGAACAACATTATTGTGAACAACATTAGGTAGTTTTAGATACTCAAAATCTTTATCCAAAAACAAATAGTGAAGTATTCTATATTTGTATCTTTCTTTTCAAAAGGTCCAAATATGAAATGTTAAGCTTCGGTCAACTTTTGCTACACAAGGGCTAATTAGACCGGGGCCTAAAGTTTATAACCGATTCCGCTACAAACACCCATGTCAACTGTGGGACTCAGACCCTCGGGCTCTGGAGCGATTGCCAGCGCGTTGGCTATTCAACCATCGCCCCGTGAAATATATAAAAAAAAAATTTTGAAATTCTGTTTTAAAAGTTCAAAATTCTATGTATAAAGCATGTTTAGTTTTTTATACTTATGCGAAACCAAATGCTCTATTTTCATATTTTTTTTTCACCTTTGTACGTAGGACAGGTTCAAAAATAATTTGTCTTCAGGATGCATTAAAAATTTACGCATAAAATTTTTAGTCTCTTAATAAACAACGGAAAAATATTTTTTAAGTTATTTTTGCTTTATAGAAAGTATTTTCAGAATTTTGACACAAAATCAAAAATGCTCAAGTTTGTTTAATGAAAATAGAACAAAGGAACTCTCCACAAAAATTCATAGAGCTATCTTACAGGGTATTTTCGACATATCTTATCAACGGTGGTAAATTAAGAAAAATTCCCTTCCGAGATAATGGAATTAAAATATAAATGCACAGCAGGCTACACATACATATAACAGCATAGAAATGTTATGTCTGTCATTTTATTTTTTTGAAAATATAGAATTTGTACTATTTGATTCATAAAGCTTTATTGTATGTTTTAATCTAACAAAACAAAAATGTGATTTTCTTCAGAATTTTGTGTACTAGAACCCCCCCCCCATTTTTTCTAAAGAGAGGAAAATGCCCGAATATAATAGAAATTATAAATACAGTTTACAGTGTGTAGTGCTGCTAATAATATTAATAACTGTCCATACTAGACAAAAAAAATGAGACACACAAAAAAATCTCGCAAACTTAAAAAAAAAAAAAAACTCGGCTTCAGATTTTAAAGACGTGCCAAAGTGTTATTGATTAATTTCCTTATTTTTGTCTTCCTTTCTTATACGCCGCCAAACTATTGCTATATTACTTATTTTATTGGCAATTCTGGCGAACTTGAAAAAAGCAAAAACGCAGATCTGTCAAAGTAATAACAACAGAACCTTAGAGTTAAAAAACGAAACTATAAACAATCATACGTATTATTTAAATAATAATAATAATAATAATTAAAAAAACGGAATCTGGATTAGGCTGGTTTCTAAAATTCAGATGTACAAAGTGCGCCCTTAAAGTAACCGGACATTTTTTTATAAATAAGAAAAATATTACTCACCTTCAAATAAATTTATCTCCTTCAAAATAATCGCCAAAAGAGTCTATACAATTTTTCCCACGTTTCTTCATCTCATCGTATAGGCGTTGGAACTAACCGTTTGCAAAATACGCGTAACATTTGATTTAATATCAGAGACGTTTTCAAATCTCTGTCCTTCCGTGGCCATCTTAAGCTTCGGAAAAAGGAAAAAAATCAGCTGGAGATAATTCGCGAGAATATGGTGGGTGATTTATCACTGTAATTGAATGCTTAGCATGATATTGTTGTACAGAAATTGCTGTATGGCGCCTAGCATTATCGTGTAAAAGAAACTATTGCTCAGAATTAAAAACAGTTCCTTCCTAACTCGCCTTATCAAGTTTCTTAATCGAAAAAGCACCTCCTTGTAAAAATACTGATTAATTGTTTGATTTTCAGGAACTGATTCGTGGTGAATAAGTCCTTTGTAATCAAAAAATGAATCAGCATCACCTTAGTCTTTGATTTTGACATCCGTGCTTTTTTTGTATAGGAGAAGGCGGTCCTTTCCACTGTGCACTTTGTCATTTTGTTTCTGGGTCGTATTGTAGACACCAGGTCTTATCTCCTGCTCTAATACACTTTAAGAAATTGTTGTCCTGTTGCGCAGTAGTCAGCAAATCTTCACAGCAGGCTTTTCTGTCTTCTTTTTGCTGTTGTGTCAAAATCCGAGGCACAAATCGAGCACAAACTTTTTTCATTTTCAGATTTTCAATTAAAATTAATCTACAGCTTTCTTTGCTTATCCCAAGAATGTCTGAAAGTTGCTGAGTTGTCAAAAGGTCTATCAGCTTTTACCAAAGAACGAATTTTCTCCACTTTTTCCTCATTCTTTGAAGTTGAAAAGCGCCCTGTCTTTGGTTCATCTTCAATGCTTTCTCACCCACATTTAAAGCTTACATTAAAAGCGGTTGTACCACTCATACGCTTGTGTTCTTGATAACGATGCATCACTATATACTGTTCGAATCATCTCTAAAGTTTCGGTAGCATATTTACCTAATTTTTGTCAAAATTTAATGTTACAACGTTGTTCCATTCCGAAGCAAATTGTTTTGTACAATGTCTTCTCAGTAAATGAAAATTACAACGTCGTTTTGATATGCAAACGACTAAATAACCAGTTTAAACTGGCTTTAGCAAGAGTTGAGGTATCACTCTTTCTAACCAAGCGATTACTCTTTCACTTTTTTATTTTATCGTTTGATCTTTTAATTTGTACGGTTACTTTATGGGCGCACCTAGTATGTAGTTAAAGGGATTATTCGATTTTCTATCACTTCAAAATTTTAAAAGTGTAACATCATCTACGTAATTGACTATGTTATACACATCAAACTGAATTCCTTTTCCAAAAATTGATCGATATTTATATTCGGAACACAGCAATGCTTTTTAGCAAAATCCTATAACTTATAATCTAGCCATGATTCATACATTTGTGCATGTGTATTCACATTCCAAACACATATTTTGCAATAATGTTTTTCACTAACATTTTTTAAGTATACTGCGATAGAAGTCTGTATGAAGAACCCAAGATTACGAAAAAACATGCCTTGGTTATTTAAAGAGCTATTGAATATAAAAGCTGAACGATATAAAAAATTCTAAAATTTTCATATCGAGCAACTTTTGCAGTGTAACAATGAAAATATTGTCAAAAAGATTTTTTAATGCAATGTTGACAACTCAAAGAAATTTTATTATTATGTTTCTAATTGAGCTACTGTAATGAGGTGATGATCCAATGCGATATGACGACAGGCTAATAAGACGGAAATATGATAAATATAAAATGCTGACAATTACAAAAATATCGATTTGAGAAAAACGTACAAGTGCTGATACACATTCTGCTAAAAGTTATTTGGACATCCATTAAATTAAATAAAGCTATTAGGAGAGCTTATAAAATATCGTGATTTCTGCATGGGTTTGAATTATATAACGCAGTTTCATGCAACGTCACGTATGCAACCACGTGAAAAGAAAATGGATGCTATGCGTTTTACGCATGGAAACTCTGGTATGCATTTCTGTCTGAGTTTTAGTAATTTGTGCATTAGCTGCAAACGTTTTGCCCTTCGATTATGAATGAGTTGAGATGTGACATGCTGAGTACAACTGCCTAATTGGCTTAATAGAGCTGTAAAAAAAATAAATAAATAAATAAAACCTATTCATCCGAAAACAACAAACAAACAAACAAAAAACGTTCGCAGATTATGTACAGTATAGGTACAAATATAGTCATCTTATTTATAGATATAGTATCAATACTGATATAGTATCTTATTGTATCTATAGTACCTTATTAGGCTAAAATTTAGTATATGTGTTCCATTCTCGCCAAGATGATTCTGCGCCAATCCTTGCGGCGCGGCTCGTTCTTCCCTCGGGAGAGCTGCCTCGATGAGCTACGTCACAAGGGTTGCCGTAATCGTAAGCCGGCTGGTTCAGATGGGTCAAACGTCAGTACACGGATTTTATTTTTTTTTCTGCTGTTTAGGTGACCAATTAAGTTCTTTGATTTTTGTTCCGAGTTTTTGCACGTGTTCTTGGTAATTGTATGATAATAATTGGATAATAATTACGTAAAGAGCATTTCTTCAATACCACAATAAAATTAAAAAGCGGTGGCTACATGTTTCGAACTTATCAAAAGTTCATCATCAAGCAAAGGAGCACTGGTGTGACTGTCGCAATGAACAATTTATAAATGCATTTGTGAATTGTTCATTGCAAGAATAGCCACCGCTCTAAGCAGACTATGTACGGGTCGGATACAGCGTATTATGAAACGCTGATCCGATTCAGAGCATAATTTTGTTTTCAAATTTGCTTCGTTTGGAATCGGCAATTAATTACATGTCTGTCTGTCCAGCCCTCATCTAGCAAAAGACGATCAACCGACCAAACTTACAGATCGTAATATAAATCTTGATGCGAATAAGGTTCAACGATATAAGTGGGAAGGCTTCTTAAGAAATTCGGCCTTACTACCATCAAACACAAAATTACTTGTAACGATATATTATATACATACATACATATATATATATATATATATATATATATATATATATATATATATGGTGAGCCAAAAGTTCGTAAAAACTTTAAAAAAATCATAAAAAAAGGAAGAAATCGTGATAAAGAAGTGCGGTTTGCAAGAAAGGGCTCACAAAGTAGTCGGATTTTTTTAGCAGCCAAAAAAAGTTTAAAAAATTAAAAAGTCCCCAGTAGATGGCGCTGACATGCGAGAGATTCAGCATGCAAATGGTGAATTATGCAAATCAATCTTGCAATAAAAGACCGTGATACACGATTATTTGGAGGATCGGCCACGAAGTGGAAAAACCCTTGTTGGCGGTCGCATTACTGCGGTGGAAACCGTTATGAATAATATGGCGGCGGAATCGTCCACGGGGAGTAGCAGTGCTCGCAAAGCTGGATCAGTGACTCTACACTGACTTTTTAAAATTTTTAGTTTGCTGCTAAAAAAAAAATCCGACTTCCTTGTAAGCCCTTTCTTGCAAACTGCACTTCTTTATCATAATTTCTTCCTTTTTTATGAATTTTTAAAGTTTTTACGAACTTTTGGGCTCTCCCGGTACATAATTAGCTGTGATTTTGTAAACATAGCTATTAGTATAAGAATAAAACAAGATGCTCCCATTTACAAATGTTATTCATACTAAATATTTCTATATAAGTCTATTTGTTCACGATGACCATCACTACACTTGAATTACTTAAAATAAAAACTCCACAGAAAAGAAGTTACGAGAGCTCAGTTAATAGACAGCCCCATTTATTTACAAATATTTTTAGAATAACTAACTCATAATACACGTAACCAGGACAACGAGATCTCATTAAAGCATTTATAAATTGGCGATCACAGTAAACTATCGTAACACTATTATGTAATTATACCAGAGCAGAGAAGAGCATTTATTCGCGAGTATCATGTTCAATAGGGCAATGTCTCGCAGCATGTCACATCTCAACTCTTGCAGATTTTACTTCTTGTTTGGCGAGGAGTGGCAAAAAATTGCGTAATTTAACATGGCGTTCAATGAGCATTCTTACAGCTTGTTGAATAAAATGCTCTCAGATTACGCAAAATCTTTAGATACGGTATCTAAACAAAGGTATATCACTAAATTAAACATTCAGGTACAGCCCGGAAAGGCTTATTCAGTATGTGACCCGTATTTATTGACAGAGGAAGACTGGAGTTACGATACAAGACGCTGGCCAGAAGTAACATATCCTGATATCTATACATATCTCAACATAATAATAATCATTCTCAACGAAAGAATGATTATATTCTCTTAAACTTTGCGAAATATTAAAAAAAGTGTTAAAATACCTGTTACATACAACTAATATGAGGAATTTTATAAATAAACTTAAATTATTTAACTCAAAATGAAGGTATCGTCCAAAAACACATGCAAACGTGGAACTGCTTCTGTTTTCTGTCACCCGATAATGACGTCATCTATAGCAGATGAAAACTGACGTGGCCAGTGACGTTGCGACGTTGCGACGTTTCGCCTTATACTGCCTATGCAGCTTTTAAGATGTGGTTAGGTTTGGATTTGTATAGGTACAACACGGACGCAATATCCCAGCCTTCACCCCAAATTTCAATCGTCCCCTTGATGGTTAGGAATATGAATGACATGTTCATTCGTTGATAAACATGTATGAACCATATCAGAAAAATTATTTTCATACATAAATTTATAATTTTTCAATTTAATAAAATCGCATTTTTTGCCCACACTTTCTAATCTTATAACGTTTTAGAACAAAGGGAGCTTTTTTAAATGCTTTCTAAAATTTATAAACAGTCTTTATAAAAGTGCTAATTCGGCGAATGATCTTTTTTACACGAAAAGATACAGCTTTTATGATCGATTAATATTCAATTACATCAGATTTTTATTGTGGTATTGGCAGAAAAAAGTAACTCAGATTTGATGAAAACGAGTCTCGCACAAATTAACCAATAAACGACTAATATCAGCTATTTAATAAAGTGATTTTTACTGTTGGATAATGAATTGTCGAAAAAATAATATGAAGGTCGTGTTTAAACCACTTTGAGTAAAATATAAACCTAATTAGATTCATCTATCTTTTAAAAGTTCATTTTTTTTTTAAATTAAAGATTTACACAGTATGTAGCAGAAGACTGTAAACTCAAGCATTTCAAGTACATTTTTCTTAGATTTAAATTTTCAGTTATGGAATAAAACGTATTAACTCTTTCTTGTCCTATAATATTATGTTTGGCAATCGATCGCGTTCGAATTTTTCAACGTTATTTTTGGAATTGACAAATATTTGTTTCTTTACAGTAGTGCACTTGGAATCATACGAATTAATCTAAGATATTATTTTTTGTCAGAAAGATTGTTCAAGAGTAAAATTATTCATACCAAAGTTTTTACAAAATATTAAAAACAATAATGTCTCACCTGTAGGTCTCCCGACTGCAGCAAAAAAAAAAAAAATTCCTGCGCGTCATAGGTTTGCCATCTATGTTCGAGGATGTGAATACAGGAAATATTCAATTATTATTTTTTATTGATTATTTTATCCATCAACGCATTTTCCGAAGTTCACAGAATTGTGGTCATGATGATTGTTTTTGAACGAAAAAACGATTATTCGCTCGTACGCACAGATGTGAATTAAAGCTGCGAAAGAACATTTATTTCGAACTGACCTTGAAGCAACATCAGCTTTTTCTTTATTCTCTTGATGGTAGACGATGCTGCCTGAAAATCTGTTTTCAAAGATTGGAACCGACGTTGTGTATCTTTTAGTTACATTAAACATAAGTCCTCGACTTATGCGATTAATTCGTTCCAGTACATTCCGCGTATGTAGAAAGCGCGTACGTCGAAATTTACCAAGTAATGCTTTCGTTTGTACTATCAGAGCAAGACCTATTGGTATGCGTTTGTGTTGGAGATCCTAAATCCAAATTATCAATCACTTCTCTGTCGTTTCTATTAAAACACCTCTTTTCTTTGCAATTATCGTCGATTGCATAGGAACAGATTTCTTTACGTGTTGCATAGTTATAACGGTTATCACAGTTCTAAGGGTCCATTTGTTCATACCGTATTCACACTCAATGTCTACAATCTTATTAACTTTTTCATGTTGTTTAATAATTTCAACTTTAATTTCTATAATAATGACGCGTCTATTTTTACATGTGCTTATGGTCTGTTCCTTTTAACGGTTTTCGGACATGTTTTTTTAAATCGGTTTTTAAGCAGTAATTTGTATCGAAAACTAAATTGAGTACCGCGCGCCAAACACACATGCAAGGCTGCCACTCATTCGTACCGGCAAAGTCGTAGAACCGTAAACGCGCGAAACGACCGACATCTACGAGTATTTTTTTTTTTTTTTTTTTTTTTAAGGGAAATACTGCCGTACAACCGCGTATCTACGAATCTGCGTAACTCGAGGACTTACTGTAATCAGTCTAAAGAAAGCGTATACATGATGTCAAATAAACTCTTATTTTATAAGCCGAGAAATAAAAGAGTTGCACAAAGCAGAGAAAATAATTAGAACTATCGTTCTCTTAATTATGAAATTTGCCACATAAATAAAATAAAACTTTCAGACATTAAAAAGTTTTCCTTCTTAATTAGAAATTCCTTATGAAATCAAACGCGTCGAACACATTTCATCAATCATTTGGCAAGTATCTAAAAGCATTTTACTATTTCACTGAAATATAATAGAGGAACGATGTAAGTGATTAGTATTTATAACTTTTCTGTTATAATTTGTAAGACAATTTTTTAAGAGCTGGAAAGGGGAGATAAAAGAATCGATTATATCTGAAACAGAGTGCACCGAGTAATATATTTGTTGCCGACAAATAAAACGTCAAATACAGGATCGGACGCAAGTTGCTGAACCTATATTCCGGAAATGATAGCACACAACCCTTGAAGCAAAACCCTTGAAGCGTATATGGAATGACATTTATCGCGCTTGCGTTAACGAGTGTGAGGTTGCAATTTAGTATTCAGTTTTGTTAGGCTTTATGATTTTAAATGAAAATTCTAATATTTTACGAACGCTAGCTAGGTAGAAACAAAAAATTCAGTTTTCAAGGGATGGGGGCAAGTGCCCTCCCTTGCCCCCCCCCCCTTTCCGACGCCACTGGAGTTGAATAGAAGACATTCTTTTAGGTTTTAAGACCTTTTACGAATTTTCCAAAAAAGAAAAAAAAATCTTTTGAAATATCAGAATGTCACAGAAAAAAAATTAGGTAATTATTTTAAAGATAATAAAATTTACAAAAATAATCAGAAAAAAAAGTCGCATAATATTTATTTATGTTAAACAAATTCTGCGTTGAAAAGAAGCAAAACTGTGGATCAGTAAATTTTTACTAAAAAAAAATACAACATTAAAAAAGTTGAGATTCATAGGACAAATTAAGAATTTGAAAAATATTTTCTCAGAAAAAAAATTATCATTAATCATTATAAAACTAAGATGTTTAACTGAATTGCATGAAAGAAATCTGAATTTATAAACTGGTAGTTTTTAGTTAAAAATGTACGTTTGAAGTTACTGTGTCAAGAGATATAGAGCTTATCTAGAGGTTTTTATTTATGCAATAAAAATTTTGAAATTAATCTGATAGATCTGCAACAGATAGTTTGGCTGAGCAAAATATTTTTTATGTACAATATAAATTACTTTAAACTACGACCATTTTGCAAGTTAGATATAAGCCTTAGACCAGGGGTTCCCAAACTTATCCAAGTCGTGGTACCCTTAACAGAATTAGAAAATTTTCACGACACCCTCGTCATATAATATCTATCTGTGGTATATTATTATTATATATATTATGTATAATATATATATTTCATATTTGTACGACTGTGAAGAAGAAATTAGAGAAGTAAGTGGTAAGAACATTAATAAATTAATGTTCTTTAAAAATTCTTTAAAAATTATTATTAATTCTTCATTATTATTATTAATTCTTTAAAAATCCCGCAAGTACTTTAATTGTAATTAATAGGAAAACATTAATAAAATTAATAATAAAATTACCTTCCAAATGCTCTTGGTATATGTGTGTTTAGTTTTAGTGTGATGGGTGGGCCTGCTGTTCACTGCACAATTGTTCGAATCGCGGAATAAAGCTTGATACAGCTACTCTCATTTCTTTTTCGACATTAATTTTCGAACGATATTTGCTCTTTATAACAGCAACTGCTGAAAACCCAGCTTCGCACAGATATGAAGTTGCAAAGAGAATGAGAACCCTTATAGCTTTTGCACTTAGAATGGGATACTCATTTTTTATAGATATCCAAAACTCCGTCAAATCCAAACAAGCGAATTTCGCTTTAAGGCTTTTGTCACTCGATAGCTCAATTAGATTTTCTTCTTTTTGTGAAGTGGATTCTTTTGGAGCTTCAACATGGAATGGATCTTGGGTCCACGCAAACTTCTCGGTTTGGTCTTCTGCGAAGAACTTTGCGAACCAGTCAGTTCATTGTGATGGGTGCTCTGTGAAAACTGTCAGCATGCTATGAGAAACCTTTTCTCCACTACAGACCATGTACTGCTGCAATACAGGAAAACAATCTTTGCTTCCATTATCATTCATTTTTCTTTTCCACGTCTGTAGTTTTTTCTTGAATGATGAAATCTTCTCTTCAAGCTTCAATATATGCATGTTACGGCCTGAAGAGAAACATTCAATGCATTTAGTTTTTCAAATATGTCACAGTAGTAAGTATGCCAGTTTCAGCAGAAAGTCTGGAACCGTGAAACTTTTGGCGTTCACGTGATCATTTTCTTTCAGGAAATTATAAATTTCTTGTCGAAGTTCAAACGTTCAAGATAGTACATTGCTACGTGAGAGTCAGCGCGAGCTGCAGTAGTATATAAGGGTTATGTCAGACTCTCGTCTCCCATTCCTAAGTGGAATTGATGAACGTGTGTAATAGCGTCTTCAATAAGCATCAAAAGAAGCGCAAACAGGTGTCGAGAGCCATACACCTTTGGAAACCCTTGACAATAGGAGGTAGTCAGCTCATTTAGAATGATTAAGGAAACACAGCGGCGCACGTCATCTAAGGTAGGAACGGTGGACAATGAAACTCACAATAGGTGGTCTGCGTATCGCGGATAAAAAAGGCCGATTGTCGTTCGAGAAAGGGAGAAGGAGGCATAAAAGACAGACGCGAGTAACGAACGAGGAGAATAGATTTGGACTGTTGAAAGGGTCAACACGCTTACGGCAGACGCAGAGCTCATCGGACTTGGAAAGAATGAGCCCTACTCCCATGGTGTATTTTACGTTCGTAAAAACGAACCGTTGTAAATGACTTATCTAATCGAGATTTTAATATGTTAATAAACCTCATGAAATAAGAGTTGATTCTACAATTATAATTCCTTCTACATGATAATGATTTGTCGGATTACGACTATAAAGGTTAACAGGTTATATAAGGGTCGTGTGCTCGACCCCCCAAATCCTCGCATAGGTTTTTGAAAAATCTAGCTTTAAATGGCCTAGTTTTTATATAGTTTACCACCTTTATTACACATTCTAGGACGAGATTCAGTGGATGACTCAGCGGTTTCGATACAGGTGCTTCTCTGTGAATGATGTGTTAGCTCTTCTTTTGCTAACAAGGCAAGCTTCTGGTTACTTAATAACGGAAGATCAACATGACATTATACTTAAGGGGGCGCTGGACTGAGCCTCCGATGTTTCGAAGCCAATGTTAAGTCAATGGGGAAGTTCTTAACAAATTGCAAATTCGCATTTAAATATTTTGAGAAAATTTTTTCTGCATAAGATACCTGACGACTTAACAATTCGTGTTTGTTTATCAATTTTTGGTTTTCTCTTAAAATTTAATTTTAAATGACTCTCGAATTTCTGAACTGAAAAAATAAGAGGTACTTTTGCTTTAAACTCTTTATAAGTACTCGAGATCAAATAATAATACAATATGAAATAATACGCGGGATTCCTGAATCTTTTGACTTTTCAAAGATACTTTTTTCTTAATTTTACGCAAATTAGGGTAAGAGTAATTTGTCAGTAAAAATGGGGAAATTTTGTAAAAATCGGAACATTTCTCCAAAAACCACGCCTCCCGCCGGCAGTGAGGTTCAGGGAGGGGAAAGAATTCAGGGGGACCCCAGGCGGTAAAACACAAGGGTTGGGGGGACGGTGATTTATGGATAGTCGAGTTGCCAGGCGAAAAGAGCACAAACGTTTGCTATGTGCCTTTTCAGCTGA
>OU015495.1:133709701-133912201 GCA_907164885.2 Dolomedes plantarius | reverse complement strand
ACCATCAATCCTGGTTGTCCACTCGTATAGTGGAAGACAGTCAGGTTGGAATCCCACTGCTGCCCGGGGCTTTCCAAACACGTATTCGCTGGTCATGGGAGCTCAGTTTGAAGCGGGACAATTCTACTCCAGTCAGTGACATTCCAGGTCGAATGTGCCTGACACCACTGCAAACGGGCTTTTCGGAGTACAGAGGTCAATGGTAGTCGGCGCAAGGGGCGTCGTGAGCTCAGCCCCCTTTCTCTGAGCAGCCTATGAATGGTCCTTGTGGTCACTGAAGCACCAGTTGCACGTACGATCGATGATAATGATGAATCTGGGGCTGTGAGTGCCGCTTTGACGATTGCTCGGTCCTCACATTCTGTTGTTTCTCTAGGCCGAGCGCTTCCTTATTGACGCTGTGTTCGGACATGGTTCACCCATTCCTGCCAACATCGTTTGATAGTGGCATCGCTCCTATCCAAATGTCGAGGGATTCACCGATTAGACTAACCGGCTTCTTTCAGCCCAACAACACGTCCTCTCTCAAATGCTGACATCTGCGCATATTGTTCGCGCACCTGTATGCGAGGCATAGTTACTGTCTACCTGAGTACACGGAATGAAATTCGCGAAGAATTTATGACCTGGAATCGAAATTTATCCTCTTTAATATCCTGCCAGTTAAGATGCTTTGCAGCGTCACATGTTCATTCATTGGCCGCCAAACTTTAAAATTTTGCATTTTCCGTCGAAACATGTATGCATATCAATTTGTGTCCAATTTGCATTACCCCTTCTTGGTGTGTCTTTTTTTTTTGTCTAAGACTGTATAAGCTCCTTTGTAGCTTCGAAACAGCCGTATGCAAAAATTATTGCATCTTACTGCTATTTGTGCTTTGTTTACGTTAGTTTTCCTGTTTATTTAAGACTGTATATATATATATATATATATATATATATATATATATATATATATATATATATATATATATATATATGCTGGGTTTTTAAACCCAGATCTGGATCTTTCAATTACCATATGGGTTTATTGAGTTGTTTTTTTTTTTATCAAAAATTTCTCAAATTTCTCATGTAAGAGTTATTTAATTATGTAAACGTAATTATGTGATTTGAATATGTAATTTTGTAAATAAATGAATGTAAAATAATACAAATGAAGAACATATCGTTTGAATCATAATATATGTGTCTCTTTTGCGAAATCATCCCAGAATTTTGGTATTTGTTATGTAATATCAAAGATGGATCTAATCATCCTAAAATATGAAATCTCATCAATCTTTATAACCCTCTTGACGATTTTAGCTTACGGTTCTGTGTACGTAGAGAAAGTTTTCATAAGTTAGTAGAAAGAAAACACACAAATTCTAATATTTTACAGGTTAATTGCTTAACAAATTTTCACATTTTTGAAAATTTTCCCTTTACAGAAATATTCTAAATAAAGAAATGCAAAAATCAAGTACAAAAGAAATAATCCTTATATACTGTATCAAATAAAATACACATATGCATTTTAAAATTGTTTATAAAACCGTCAGAGTTTTCATAAAAGACTTTGTGAGAAACGTGTTCGTAACTTTAACTGTTTTTAAACAAATGTTGTAGGAAGAAAACTCAATTTTCTATTAAAATTATTTTTTCTCATTTCTAAATTGTTAACGGGAAAGCTTATTAATCGATCTACTTGATAAAAACACATTATTAAAAATTAAAATTAAGTTTAATATTAATAAAAAAAATGATAAATAAGGAATTGCAAAACTGATAAATTTATTTTCTTTGAAATTAAAGTTCTGGTCGCATAGCTAGAGCGGTAGATTTCCAAATCCCAACTAACTGTCTGTCTTATCACTAAAATGCAGGAAGTTAGTGTGTGTGGGGGGGGGGGGAAGAATTGAATGTGAAAGGCTGTAAATAGGGGAAGATATCTGACCCCATCCCCTTGTTCAGTCGAAGTGTAGGCAAGAACCATTGATAGCTTTGTTGACAGTTTCAAATTACGAGGGGGTTTTCTACCCCTTCTCAACTTCGAAAACTATTGCCTCTCTGATTGGTTGCTTTTCTGTCAATCATGTCGACATAGTCCCTGCCTTCCTCGGGAGGTTTCTTGTGGGTTTTAGCGAACACGGGGGAAAAAAAATAACTCCAGCCGAGCCTTAAAACGATAACAACAGTTTTATTTGAGGAATATAGAAAACACTTAGCGGCTGGCCGTCAACGTGCGACCGCCATCCATTACACAACGCTCTCTCTCTGTTACAATATTGCAGTGCGCATGCGCTCACATTCTTCGTGCGGTCTGTTACATGCTGCCATCTATTAACATAGAAAATTGCTTACATTCGGGCATCCTGACAGAGAATTGCCCTCAATTCGTACTTATAACACTACTAAAAATACAACTTAAACATTTAGAAATATAAACAATGTGCTAAAAAACAAAAATAATATATGGTCTTCAAAGTCTTTTGGATAATGTCCTAATTGAGTCCTTCTTAGAGTTCAAGAGTTCTTGGGTAAAATTTAAAAAAGAATAAAAAAAACTATATTACCTGATCTTCGGAGGTTGTTACCTGGTGATGATTTGAACTAAGTTAAGGTGGTTCAGGAGGTTCTGCACTGGGAGCCTCGTTGTCTGAATCGTCATCGTCTTCATATTGAGGTTTAGGCCATGGCTTGAGTTGACTGACGTGAGCTGTGGTGGTGTAAAATCGTCCTTTCTGCTTTTCCTCCAGCTGAGTAACTCTGTATGTGTCATTCGGCAGTGTTTCTGTAATTATCAGTGGTCCTCTATATTTCGCTTGCGTCTTCGTAGGTTCTCCTGTTGGTTTTGGTGGTCGTCTGACAACTACTATTTCTCCTGGTTCGTATGTTATAGTTCGACACCTTTTCTTGTCATAATCTTCCTTCATTTTTTGTTGCTTCTTTTCAATCTCTTTACGTGTTTTCTCTTGAATTTCTTTCGGGTCTTCCCATTTTTCTGCGTCTGCGTCTGCTACTTTCCTGAGGATACCATCATTGAATCTGGGCAAGTAACCATGTAGCATCTCGAAGGGAGTTTTATCTGTGGTTTTGTTAACTACGTTGTTTAAATTTCTTTCAGTTTCTTTAATTCGTAAGTCCCAGTCTTTATGACGTTGGTCCTTCATTGATGTCGTTATTGTTGATAAGATGGTTCTATTAACTCGCTCTACCATACCATTGCCTTGTGGATGTTGCGTAGAATTTAAGGTATGATGAATTCCGTTTTCTTGGCAGTATTGTTCGAACTGACGAGAGGTGAAGCAAGTGCCTCTGTCGCTTACAATTCTGTCTGGTAATCCAAATTCTTCAACAAAAGTTTTGAGAGCTTTTAAGACATGTAGCGATGAAGTATTCTTGACTGGAAAAAGTCGTGTGAATCTGGTGAAGTTATCAATTATTACTAGTAAGTCTTGATTTCTTCGAGAACTTTTCACAAATGGACCCAGATGATCCATGTGTATAAGAGAGAATGGTCGTTTTCCTGGCTTAATGGGGTGCAAATAGCCTTGTTGTTTTCCTCCTGGTACTTTGTTCATCAGGCATTCAAAGCACATAGATATATGTCTTCGTAAGTAACGCTTCATATAAGGGAACCAATATAATTCTTTAATTTTGTTGGCAGTTCTGTCGACTGAAAAGTGTCCCATCAGATCATGGAACTTCACTGCGGTACTTTTCCTCATGCTTTTGGGGATTACGTAAAGTAGCTTTTCTTTTCCCTTCTCTTTAACCTTTCTATACAGCTTATTTCCTTTAAAAACATAATTGCATATTTTCTGTTTGTCGTCAGTTGTCCTTTCATACTCATCTTTTCGAAAAATGTCTATTAATTTCCTTAACTCTGGATCTGCATGTTGAATTATTAAAACTTGTTCTTCTTCACTAAGTGTAAGACAAACTTCTAGATTTCGTTCTATTATGCTTGTCATAGTATCTTCTGCCTCTAAAACTGGAGCTCTGCTCATCGCATCGACGTGACTCATCTTCGTACCCGGTCTATGCTTTACCTCTATATCAAATTCCTGAATCAAATCATACCATCGAGCTATCTGGGGATTCGTCGTTTTCTTCGAATTCATGTAGATCAATGCTTGGCAGTCAGTAACAATTGTAAACTTAATTCCAAGGAGATACTGTCTTAATCTGTCAAGTGTCCATACAATGGCCATTAATTCTAGCTTACTTGAGTGGTAATTCTTTTCTACATCAGTTGTCTTCTTACTTACGCAATACACCAAATGCCATTTTCCATCGTCTCCACGTTGAAGTAGCATTCCGCTTAATCCATCTGAACTCGCATCTGTGTGTACTTCCGTCTCTAATGTGGGGTTATAGTGAGCTAAAACTGGTTGGTTACTAAGAATTTCTTTCAAAGCTTTAAAAGCATTCTTCTGTTCTTCTTTCCACTCAAAATCTTTATTTTTCTTAGTTAATCTACTCAATGGTTCGGCCTTCTCCGCGTATTTAGAAACAAAACGCCTAAAAAAACCTGTAAGTCCTAGAAATCTTTTTACTTCATAAATATTCTTAGGTTCAACGTATTCTTCAATAGCTTTTATTTTCCTTAAACCTGGCTTTAAACCATCGGCATTCATTACAAAACCCAAAAATTGTACTTCCTTTTTACCAAATTCGCACTTAGCAAGCTTAAGAGTAAGTTTCGCTAATCGTAGACGTTCCAAAACTAATACCAATCTTTCAAGCATGTCCTCCCAAGAGAAAGCAGGTATGAGGATATCATCTAAGTAACAAACAGCTTTAGTAAGAAATAACGGTCCTAGTACTTGATACATTAATCTTTGAAACTCTGAGGGAGCATTAACCAATCCAAAAATCATTCTCTCGAATTGTCCGGTTTCGTCAGGTGTAATAAAGGCTGTTTTTTTCTTCGCTTCCTCCGACAATGGAATCTGCAAGTAACCGTGAGCTAAATCCAAGGTGGTAAATAATTTAGCACCGCTCAAACTTTCCAATAAATCATCTATTTTTGGCAGGGGGAATTTATCCTTTACCGTTTGATTATTAAGACGGCGAAAATCAATAACTAATCTGTGTTCACCATTTTTCTTTTTCACTAACAAAACTGGACTTGCGTATGGTGACCGTGTTTCCGAAACAATTTTGCTATCTTTCCATTCTTTTACAATTTGTTTGATAATATTACGCTCAGAAGCATTCGTCTTATACGGTCTGGAACATACCGGCTTACTACCGTCTATCTCTTTAATATCCATGAAAGTTAAATCTGTGCATCCTAATTCATTTAAATCAAATGCAAAACAGTCTCTATATTCATTCAACAAACGAACTATATCTTGCTTTTGGTCTTCAAGTAACGTCTCGTCAAATTTAATTTGTTCTAAAGTTATAGGTTCTCGTTCTACGTTAGTACTCATGTCTAGAGGTTCTAATGATTGTGCTTCATTAACAAAATTTATATTGTCCTTATACGACTTTAAATTGACATCGTCCACTAATTCCGCTTTACCAACATTTTGATTTCTATTCAATATAATATTACTATCTCTGGTATTAATAACTGGTACAATTGTTTCCCCTTCCTTGACTTCCAATAATGAGTCTAAATTTTCACCTTCTCCCCTAATCATAATTAAACCATCATTTAAATCTTCAGTCTTCGCTTTGACAAAATTTATACTATTCTTCACAATTTGTACTTTTTCAGTTACTTTCAATTTAACCGTTGGGTTTTCCTCAATAAATTCTAAATTAACGAATGGGTAATCTTTCGCATATCCGATATGCAATTTTTCTCCAACCCTAGCATAAGCTATGTACGGTAAATCGAGTAATGTTCTTCCAACTAATAAATCAACTGGTTGTGTATTGTCTGACACGATCAAAATAGTAACGTCCTTAGCCAAAACATCGTTTATCTCTATATCTGTAACTGTAACACCTAGACTTTGCGAAACTGGATTAATTTGGTTTCCAAACGAATAAAGATCCTTTTTACATGGAGTAATATTTAATCCTAACTTTTTAGCAATTGACATTTTCATCAGACAACAGCTACTTCCCGTGTCAAGCAAAATACTAATGCTTTGATTGTTTATCTTTGCCTGGCGTAGATATTTGTCTGGCGCCGTCATTTCACGATTCCCATAAACATTCAGATTTTCGCTCCGCGGTTCATTCGTTTTTCTGCAAAACCTAGCAATGTGGTTTCTCCCTCCACAAACAAAACATGCTCTATCATCGCCTATCGAAGAACTAAATACTTTATGAGTTGCGGTTTCTTTTTCATTTATTTTACTTCTGCTGACGTTCGCGTTTTTGTTCTCAAACTTGCTCGAATCGAACCTATTCGTATTACGATTACTCATCCTGTAATTTGAATGCGGGTAGTATTTAAAATCATCACGATAGTTAGTATGCTTCGTATTTCTGCTTTCGCTATTAATTTTAATTCCTGATCGAACGTTTTCATAATCGTCCAGCACTTGGGCTAAATCATTCGCTTTAACAAACTTTGGCCAAGAATCAATGAAATGTTCACGCATCGTATTTGGGACTCGCTTTTTTAATTGATCTGTAATCATAAGTTCTTTTAGGGATTCAAAGTCATTTATATTTAACCCTGTTAACCACTCCTTGAAATAGGTGCGTAATTCGAATACAAAATCAGTCCACGTGCCGTTTACATCTTTAACACGGTTGACAAATTTCTGTCTAAAACTTTCGGGACTTAGTTTATATCTTTTTAACAATAAATTCTTCACAAATATATATTCATTAGTTTCCTGTTCCGATTCTCTCGCAATTAGCTGAGTAATTTCAAGAGGCAATAGCCCTAATAAGTGTTACATAGTCACTCTCCGTAAGTCCTACTCGTTTAGCTTGCCTTTCAAATAATACCAAAAATGAAGCTATATCTCCGTCTTTTAAGTCAAATTTCTGCATTAAATTCCTCAAATCTATAGTGTTTTTCTTTACTTCTGGTACAATAACATTACTTTCAGCCTGAGAAATTATCTTATTTTGATTCTGGATTTTTAATTTTTCCAATTCAAAAGCATATTGTTGTTCAATTTTATGTAATTCCTGTTCATCTATCTTATTCTGATTTTCAATTTTTAGTTTCTCTACTTGCAAAGCTCGCTCAAATTCAAATTTTTGTGTTTCCTGTTTCACTCTTTCTTCAACTAATCCTGCTAACACTTCTTTAACAAACGGTTCATCATAGTTTTTACTTTTGGTTATAATATCCTTCAAAATAACTATCGTACTAATTTCAGGGACACTCTCGCCCAACTCAATCGCTAACTGAACTAAATCACACTTTTTATATCTGCCTAAGTACGCCATTTTTGAGTAAAACAAAAATACAAATATTCAAGATTACCTTGTTCGTTGCCGTTGTCAGGAAGTTCCTCTATCCCACTTCTGATAATTGTTAGCTCTTCTTTTGCTAACAAGGCAAGCTTCTGGTTACTTAATAACGGAAGATCAACATGACATTATACTTAAAACGATAACAACAGTTTTATTTGAGGAATATAGAAAACACTTAGCGGCTGGCCGTCAACGTGCGACCGCCATCCATTACACAACGCTCTCTCTCTGTTACAATATTGCAGTGTGCATGCGCTCACATTCTTCGTGCGGTCTGTTACATGCTGCCATCTATTAACATAGAAAATTGCTTACAGATGCAATGGGTCCACAAACAATCCGGGGCTTTGCGACGAATCAGCGCCTGTAGGCCTCCATAATGACCAGACATGCACCATCAGTGCACACACCGATGCTCTTTGTCCAATCCAAATCATTTTCCGTCATAAATGTATCAAAGATATCTAACATATCTTCAGCTGTTGCACTTCCAGTAATGCTTTTACAAAACAGAAGGTCTTCAACAATAGTACAAGCATCAATGAAACATACATAGCTCATGAGGTGTGCATCCTTATTGCAGTCTGTGGCCTCTTCAATTAGCAGTCCAATTTAATTTCATTTCGATTTTTTTATCAATTGATCGTTGAGATCCAGAGCCAAGGGCTGGATTCTTCGATTGACGGTGTTGTTCGACAAAGGAATATTCGCCAGAAGTTTCCCCGCATTTTCTCCTATCATTAAATTAGCCATGTCCACAGCAGCCGGTAGAATTAATTCCTTAGCAGTAGTGTAGACTTTTTTGCACTTCGCTACTCTATAAGCCACCTTAAATGACGCCGACAAGGCATTTTTTGTCACTCACGCTTGCTTAGTGAAAACATTTTTTTGTTGGTGCAAATATTTCATTTTTCTGCTAAAATATTCACGTGGTTTGTCTACCTTGTTAGGATGTGTTTTTTCAAGGTGCCGTCTCAATTTACTTGAATTCATGCTCTCGGATGATAGAACTTTAGAACAGAGATCACACACTGCGATTGCGGTCTCTCTTCATCATTAACTTCTATTGAAATGAAGCCAAGTAGATGTCTTCGTATTTGCGACATTTTTGCTTCTTTCAACGCACGTCACATGTCGATGCATGATCTTTATTAGTTGTTTTCCCCCCTTTTTGTCCATTTTCGTCACGTTATATAGGAACAGATCTTAGCAATAGATTAGATTGGAGATCATGGGCACTTCGCGGCACCCCTGATCTCTTTGCGCGGCACCCCAGGGTGCAGCGGCATACACTTTGGGAACCACTGCCTTAGGCAATAATTTTCTTGAAGAGAGCTTTTCAGAGAGAATGTTATTCATGGCAAGGGCATCAGATAAGATTAAAATTCAATCAGAAATTGTTAAATTTTGTATTAAAAATGAAATTTCTTGAAAATATTATATGCGCCAGCCGCATAAACAGAAAATTTTCAAAATGAAGTTAAAATTTTTAAAACAAAAATTATTTCCTATTTGAAGGATTTTAATATGTGAATGCTGCAGTAATATTAAAGAGATTTGTTTCTCTGCGCGATCCAAGATTTAAGTTTGAGGATGAGAAACTGCTACCCTATCGTACACATACATTGGTGTAAGAAATTAAGAGAATTTCCAGACTTGGTCTATTATCTCTAGAACTACTGTACCGATTTTAATGAAATTTGATATGTACATACATTGATATAATACAAAACAAATAACCATTCAATAATTGTAATACACACGCATGATCGTTCGTAACACTCGTTGGAGTCGGAAAGTATGAAACAGCGGTTGCAGAATAAACAAAAAAAAATGGGTTAATAGATGGGTTAATAGGGGGTATGGTCCCCTCTTACAGATATACAGGTCTCGCAGCGTGATTTCATACTTGAAATAAGGCAGTATATCATTTCCTGTGGCAATTGGTCCCACTCGTTCAGCAACGCTGTTTTCATTCCCTGGATGGTTCTCGGAGGGGGGTTGCGAGTTGCAATTTCCCTCCCCAGAGCGTCCCAGACATGCTCTATTGCAGGGGTCCCCAACCTTTTTGAACCTTAAGAGCACATTCTAGAATGCCGGTCGGACGGCGGGCACCATTTATTTTTTCAAGGGGAATTTACAGTTGGATTTAATAATACATACACATAATGTACAAAAAGACCCCATTTAATTCCAAAAATGTAATTTAACATAAAAAAAATTAATATTCTTGTGTAGAATAAATGATTACTAAATAATGCATACAAAATCTACGAAGTGTAAAAATTCTTTATAAAAAATATAAATCTCAAAGTCAATGTGATTTTCGGCATTGCATTTCATTGGCCATTGCTTCGTAATTAGGAGAGTATGATGACATTCCTTCTCGTAAGCAATCGTCAAGGTGTTCATCTGTAAGTCGTGATCTGTACTTTGATTTTATGATATTCGTTGTACAAAAGGACGACGCCATCCTGGAAAGGCTTTTTTTTTTTTTGCGAGTATGTGAGAAAATTTTAAAGAAGCAATAGTGGCATTTTAAGATCTTAACAGAGGCCTAATGAAAGCTGACTGTTGAGCGGACAGATTCGATTTTAGCTGATCTATTTTCTTATTTCAGATTTAAGTGAATAGATCGTATTAAAAGTAGCCTGGATTGTCAGGAAATGACGTTCAACATTATATTTGTTCGGCAGTGGCGCACCCAGGATTTTTTCTTGGGGGGGGGGGGCGAGATGAACAGATAAAAATATTTATAATGCATGGGGGGTCCGAGATGAACAGATAAAGATATTTATAATGCAAAATCAATATTCATAATGCAATTTCTATTTCTTTGGGGGGAGCCAGGGCCCCTTGGCCACCCTCTGGGTGCGCCACTGTTGTTCGGCACCGGACGCTATTTCCTTAAAACAAACAAATACATTCGTCTTTTAAATTGACGAAGCAATATGAATCCTCTATTCAGGATTAAAATTATAGGTCCGTTGTCGTTTACTTAATCCACTCATTTTGGGGTAAAAGTAACGAAGTATTTAAAAACAACGAAGGAGGAAACACAGTATACAAAAAATATGAGCATACATTTATGAATAAATAAGGTAAGTTGGGGTAACTGGGCCATAGATTTACAACTCTTTTATATACTAGTATATTTTTAACACATTAAAATTATACTAATATGCATAATTTTCAAAAATCTTTGTATTACATGTACTTTAGTAAGTCTTAGGGAGTATGTTTAAGCTATGATATTGGTTTTTATTACATATATATATATATATATATATATATATATATATATATATATATATATATATATATATATATATATATTATATATAAATACTGCATATATTTTTAAATACAGGTGGGCCCAGTTCCCCTGATAATTGGGGTAACTGAACCACCCAGGTCTATTTCTCATAATAAAGAACATAATCTGTGACTGGGTAAATAGGTCCAATGCTTGTATATCTAGAAAGAAAAAAAAATGTACCCCCATTTAAAAATAGTTTTCCAAAGCAATTACCAATGATGCAAGATAGATTGTTGCGGACACCGGAAAAAAAAACACAAAAAGTGACTGAAAAACACAATGCAATTGACTATAAACACATTTTCAGAAGTACAAACATAATTTCTAGCTTAATTAGCAGCTGTAATGGCCTTTTCTATTGAAAAATGTAATATTAATTTGAGTTTAACAAGCCCTGAGTTAGTTAATGAGTTAATAGGCGAATTAATGTGTCACTTGCAAAAAAAGGTTTTTTGTAAGTGACACGTTAATTAACTTAACCAGTTGTAAGCTTAAGTGAAAAAGAACACAAATGAGTGACTTAACTACTTATCTTATAATAGTTAAACTTACTCATACTCAATAATTTTTATGTAAATATAACGCAAATCTTGGGTGAGTTGTAAGAAAAAAAAAAGAAAACATGTTTGAACTCTCACAAGCTTTAAAAGTATAAATTTTTCAAACAACATTATCTATAAAGGCCTATGTATTGATTGACTTTATTGCAACTTATTAACATAACTTAATTAGTTTAGTTACTTAGGTTAGGTTAGTGGTAGTTAATATAAGCATAAGTGGATCAGTGTGGGGTAACTGGGCCGTACCTGGACCCAGTTACCCTGAAGGTATGCCCCAGTTACCCCAAATCACTAATTCTGATGGGGTAACTGGGTCATACCCCTCCACAGACCTTTAACTTTCAGGATAGGTTAAAACACTACACAGAAGGCTATTTTGACATTAACTGAGCTAAAAATTCTCGCATTCAATTTTTGAGAGATAAAACTAGACTTATAAAAAGTTATTGAATTCACCCTTGTAGAAAGATGTTTTGTGATGACAAATACAAAAAACATTAGCAGCCATAAAATATTCTTCAACCAAGCTGGAGACCAAAGGGCTGTTGTTGTGTTGACTAATGTTTACCAGTGTTGCCACAACAGAGTGGAATTGCCCCCTGATATGTAAAGGAAAAATCTAAGAGGGGATGGCCCAGTTACCCCATGGGCGCAGTTACCCCAACTTACCTTAATGAAGTAGATACGTCGAATGAACATTTATCTCACAGCACAAACCACACTACTGGCTCACACGAGATGAGCTCCAGACAAAGGTCTGTGTTGTGACGGCAACCATAAAAACGGATAGGTTCATTTCATTTTAGGTATGAGAAATTAGGTTGGCAAATATTTGGCACGAGGGGGAAAAGTGATCGGCCGCATTACGCTTTGTGCTTTTATCTGTGTCGGACGCCAGAGCTTTTGTGGGGTTAATCATCAAAAATGAGAACACTTTTATATAGCATTTTATTGAAAACTGAAATATTTTTATCGTGGTCGTACAGCGGCGGGCACACGTAAAACGATTGGCAGGCGCCATGGTGCCCGCGGGCATAGGGTTGGGGACCCCTGCTCTATAGGGTTAAGGTCTGGAAATCTGGCTGGCCAATCCATCCGGCGAATATCCTCACTCTCTAGAAATTCGTCGACCAGAAGAGCTCTATGTGGCCTCGCGTTATCGTCCATTAAAATGAATTCAGGGCCAACTGCACCCCTGAAAAGGCGAATATAGGGCTCCAATACCTCACACCAGTCACAGTGCCTCTTTCAAAGACATGGAGAGGTGTGCGGCCATCCAACATGATGCCTGCCCAGACCATTAAACCTCCTCCGCCATAATGGTCGATTTCACGGACATTAGAGGGTAGGTAGCGGGTCCCTGGTTCTCTCCATATGAACGTACGGTGAGAATCGGGTGTTTAGGCTGAACCGGGACTCATCAGTGAAGAGAACGGTCGCCCATTGATCCATACTCCAATCTCTATGCTCTCTCCACCATGATAAACGGATTCTCCTGTTCGTATAAGTGAGCGGGACGCAAACAGCAGGTCTTCTTGCAAACAACCCTCTCTCATGAAGTCTTTTGGAAACAGTCACCCTTGATACACGGGTTCCTGTGGCTCCATACAAGTCACGAGAAAGCTGAGAGGCTGTAGCACTCCTGTTACGCCTCGCTATAATCGACAAATGGCGATCTTCTCTGGCCGTCGTGGCTCTTGGACGACCTTACCCAGGCTTTCTCTCGATGGATCCGGTATACTGGAACTGTTTCCATAAGTTACACACGACGCTGGGCGTTAAATTGAACTGTCTACAAATTTGGACTTGAGATTGGCCTGCTTCTAGCCTCCCCACAATTCGCCACCTCATTCCATCATCTAAACGTTGGTGGTTACTCATTTTTACTGTTACAATGTGAAATTAACCGATTGCTGCAAAATAACACCAAGAAATTTCCCGAGGTGTGCTAGCGAACGAAATGCGTCTTAACTTACGCGCGCTTATAAAGCCTGTTTTTCTACTGGCTCCGCCTACACACACGTGTACGCTTACGTATTTGACGAGCTTTGCATTTTTGTCTAGAAGCAGTGGTTTTACATTCAGTTCAGTTTTTTTCATGAAATTCGATAAAATATGCAAATTTTCTTAATTTATTTCACCAGTGTATTTCAGTCCAACTTCCCGAACGATTTCATTCATTACTCAAAGAACATGGGTTATTAAGTATTGTTAATTTTAACAGATACAATCACGGACGTCTTGGCTGTACATAAAGTCGTAATTGTAGAGCATGTAAACCGATAACGTTAAGAACACTTAAAGATACTTCTCTAGATAGGATTTCTAAAAACCCGAACATTTTAAAAACCCCGCTTTTCGGTTTCTGATTTCCTGAAAACCGTGGTTTTTATAGTCATTCGGGGTTTCCATGTAAAATAAAAAAAATAAAATAGGTTTTTGATATAAAGTTTTATTACATGTTTTAAATTCAAATAAAATAAATTTATTAATAAAAAATAAAAAATAAAAAAAGAGCAATAATTAATAATTTTAGTTTTTCTTCAAATAATGGAACTTCAAAAATACCAATGCGTGTAATGAATCACCTGATAGTCGTGAACGTATTCTTGTACAGAAATTAGATGCGATGGAAAACGCTCGTTCATTTTCTGTGGATGTCAGCTTTATACTTTCAACCGTATCAGCTAATAATAAAATATTTTTTTGTTTCATTGATTGTCCATTTGTACAATGCAAACTCTTGCCTTAAAACATCTTCAGTGTCTGGCTCCATTACTGCTTGTGCAATAGCCAAATTTTAATTCTTCTCTTAGCGTGATTGCAATATTCTGTGTTGCTAGAGTTAGGTTCCTCATTTGACAGATTATTAGCTATTTGATTGGTGATAGGAACATGGACAGGATACAATCTGTTTAGCATATCTGTAGCATAATTCAACACACATCTTGAGCACTGTTAATTTGGTGTATGAAGGTGTTTTGCTAAAGTTATAAGATTTTATTTTTTCGTATTTCTATTCTTGTTTTAATTGTTGACAGAAATTTTGTACTTATGTCACTCTTTAGTTACTCTAATTTCTTGAATAGAAAAAAAATTGCACCTTCTGCGGTTATAAGAGTGGCATCTGATCTACTCAATGCTTCAACAGTTAATTTTATTGGTTTAAATACAATCATCAAATTTTCTAAACTATCGAAATTAATTTCTGTCAACAAATCAGAAGAACATAACTCCGTTTTTCAATAGTTAAGCTCCCTCAATCATCGGTTCAAGTTCGAATTCCACCGTGTTTTGCAGTCTAAGATCATTCACTGATGGAATCAATATCATTTTCATCAAATTCGTCGATGTCATTGTCATCTTTATCATCATAATCATATGTATTTAATTCTTCGCTAGAGTTTTCAATTTCGCAAGAACTGGCTTTGCCAACTGCATCCATCACTCCCACATGGACTGCATGATTGTAGCATAGCTGCATCTCAGTAGGACTTGCTTCGACAAAATGTACCATTACATTACGGAAGCTCCGTCGGAAGTGCAGGCTACGATATCAGAGTCATGCGAATAATCTCCTCTGTCTTTCCAGCATCACAAGATCTGAACATGCGTGCTAGACCCAAATTGTACAAGTTTTCAACTAAAGAATGAATATTAATATTAAAATATCTTCTCACTTTAGTTCAAATCCACTCGCCTGTTGTAATGCTAACTTTTCACCAATTTCCTTCTCTACATCTATTTTCTTTTCCAAATATGCCTTTTTATTCTTGAAATCTGCATGAATCAATTTCATTACATCTGATTCATTTTTTGGAAGGTTGTAACCCAAACTGGAAATAGAACTTCTGATGAATTTTGATCTGGTAATTCCACGAATCGAAAATCCATCTACGGCAGCTAATTTTAAAACTATTTCCTCCGTTTTTTCCCTTTTCATAAAATCAATCGTTTTAGACCTCTTGGGAGAAGGCTACTAAAATTCATTCGAATCAACAATACTTTGTTCAATTTTACTGCACGAAATTTGGTGGATATTTTTAAGTGTGCTTTCATTAGACTTGTTGATCCATATGAATAAGTTAACATTTTCCACATTTTTACAAACTATATGCTTTTTCTTTTATAAACTTTTAAAGATTTGCTCTGAAAATAAGTTATCCGAAAAAAATCGAAAAACCAAACCAATTTTCTACGCTTTTCGGTTATTACCGTGATTTTCAGTTTCGGTTGAAACCGAAATCGAAACCCTATTGGTGAGTGATCACCAGATCAGCTCTCGGTACTTGTTTCGTCTGGGGTATCGATAACACATACGTAAGAAATTGCTTGGTTGCATCTCATGAAACATCATTTTCGTCGCTTTTAGTTGACAATTTACGAAATTGCTGTGCTTATTTTTAAATGTCAGTAGTTTTCAATTCCTTAACATGTAAACAAGCGTAAAGCAGTTATGGCAACCCATTTTCACAAACTTAATTTCTTGCTAAAGGGAAAAAAAAAATTCTTACGCTCATTTCTTACTTGGGAGGAAAAAAAGAAAGTGTTCGACGTTTCCCGAGCGGCGGCAAATTAGAAAATTCGATCCCGCAGTTTGCAGGGAGTTTCAAATTTTGGCCGCGTTAATGGCCTCCGAGATGCTGAATTAACCTCTGTCTCTCTCTCTGAAAGTGCACTCGCGAGACGACTCTCATCCTTCGTGTTTTGGCAGGTTCATTCCTTAAATACTAATTAGAGTACTGTCGTTCTGTAACATTAAAGACAAACATTCACACTTCAAGCATTTAATTTAACGTTCGTATTCCGTAAGACAAACGCAAAGACCTTTTCTCCATCGGCTGTCTAGAGTAGTGCGGTCCCGAAACGTTACATCATCAAGAACCCTTCTAAAAAAATGAATATATGTTGAAAGATCCCTATTTTCAGCTGTTACTTTTTATCGATCGTAAACAAACTACTAACTTTTTATTAAATTTTTAAAATTAATTTATTATAATTGCATTCATTACACGATATTTTCACGATACTGAGAGTAATTATGAGTAGTTTTATATATGTATAAGCGTATAATCCTTTATCAAGGTTTTTATAATTATTTTTATCTTTTACGTTCTTCATTCAGTTGTTTCAAATTAATGTATTCCATTTAAAACAGTTTTTCTCCGACAATGGCGCTATACCTCCAGCCGTATGCGCTCGATTATCAAAGGCAAAAAAACTTTGGAACAAGTAATATAAAAACAAAATTTTTTAAAGTAAATTCCTACTTAGGTCAACAAAGAAAAATTTGAGTGTGAACTAATAGTAGGAATTGAAAAAAAGGATTGCCTGCCAGAACCTTGCCTACTGTGCGAGATTAGGAGGGGGGGGGGAGGGAAGAGAGAGAAAAAGTTTGTCAGGTTAGGGATTCGATCCCGCAACCTACAGGACGGGAGGAGACCGTGCTACCGTTTACAGAGTAAGAAGAGGGAAATTAATATTCAAGAGCAAGAGACGCTCTAGGTCTAAAACTAAAATCGATTAATTAAATTTAATTAATGAATTAATATTTTAAAAAACTGTATTAACATCAAGTGTCATCCACTACAAGTTTAAAAAAATGTATTTGAACTTGAGCGGATGAATAAAAAGTATTTTATTAACGACTGAAAATTTGAACAAGATATATATAGGGAGAGTGTGAACTAATAGTAGGAATTGAAAAAAAAAAGAAAGTAAGAAAAGAAATGGCAGAGGTGGGGGTTGGGGGGGGGGGGATTAGAAATACGGGTAAACAAGAGAAGGGAAAAACAAGAAAACCAAACGTGGCAGGGAATTATTTCTTTCCGTTATTTGTAAAACTTGCCAAACTCTCATTTTCACGGATATTCACTATATTTGGATATCTGTTGAACTTCAGTATACGTAACAGAAGAACTTTTAAGAAATATGGGATAGCGGTGAAAAATGCATAAAAGACAGAACAGTACACAATAAGTTATAAAATCAACTTGTATGAAAGAAAACTGAGCATGCTTTGAGATATTTTGCAATCCTTGTTAAAACGATCAAAACAGATATTTAGGCAAACCTTTAAGCCCCTCTTAAAATAAAAAATAAATTTAAAAAATATTCAATATAAAAAAAAAAAGCCTTTGACAAAATTTTAAAGAAAATTTCAAAACTGATGAAAATTTTATAGAAAATATATTTCACATATAATATGTACATGAATTAAAAGTTGAGCCTATAAATTTTTTTTAATCAAAATTATATAGATGACGTTTTTCCCAGATGGACTACTTCAAAATTACATATCTAATCCTAAGAGAATTCTCTGGTAATGAGTTATTGAGGACAGCTTCCTTCTTGTCAACAAACTGTAAGGGAAGTTCACACATTATGAGAATGAAATAATTTTCCTAAACTCAACTGAAAACTGCAGATTTTACAACTTCAGACAAATATTTGTAGTTCATTATAAAAGCTTAGCTTTTTACATCTCAAATAATACATTTCTGAGGTATTTTTGAGTCTGTCAACCCTTAGACCAATTCTTATGGAAATTTTTCATTTCATTTGAAAAGTTCTCTCAGCTTAGCACCAAAATTGGTCATTAGTTGAATGGATAAGTACACTCTATATCATTTTACCACTGTATTAGCAAATTAAATATCACTCTCTTCCTCAGGCTTAAAGAGATACTGCCTGGAGAAGCAAGGGAGACACTAGACTCTTTGTTGTAAACACCCATATTCTCAGTAGTTATCAACATAAAAATCAGCAATTTCTCTCATACCTCTCAACTTTCTTTTTTAAAAAATTTCCTTCAACCTCATTTTTAAACCTACAATCTCCCACTGACCATAATACAGATGCACTATGTCACTATGTCACCAAGACTAATTTACAGAACTTTTAAGTATCCAGATATAATACGCTCTGAAATAATAGAAATCTGATTTTAATTTCCAATTTGTAAATAATACATTTTCATATTTATTATGTTTTATGGTATCAATTTCTTGAAAAAAAATTTATCTCATTCAATGTTTAATCAAGGATATATATTTCACTTTGATACAATTCTTCCAATGATGTATATTTGTAAAGATGTCGCCTAAATCTATGCAATGTCAGAGATTTGAGGATTTAGTTGGTGCTTACTTATCAATAGCATTAATAGAAAGGATTATGGATCCAGTTTACCAGAAGAGAAATAGCTATCTCTTATCAATCAAAAGGTTCTTGAAGTTAAAAGACACAGTACCAGAGTATCCTCAAATTTTGAAGTATAACAATACTTCAAATATAATAAACAGATTACTTAAATAAAAGTTTTCATTGCATAATTGTATCAAGTTTCAAGTAAAAGTATACTACAGAAAACACATTAAAATATTTAAAATGCTATAAAAATCTGCAGTTACCTAAAAAAATATGATTTTTAAACTGAACAAGAAAAACAATTCTGTGGCAACATCCAATAATTAAGTTTTTTTAAACAGGGCCTTCAAAAATTTTCTAGTACGAAAATGGCATCATTGTGACTTATACAGAGGCTGTTCACACATTTTTTAGACGATGTATATTGTATTCACAAAACTAAATTACATAAAATTCGTGTGTTTTAAATGTTCTATTTGACATCCCTTATTCTGAACTATCTTTCGACACCGCAATTTCCAGGATAATAATGCCTTTTGAAGTGTCAGAAGATGTATTCTATCCCATTCCTCCTGAACAGCTTTCCAGAGTCCTGTAAGGGTTTTGGGACGACGTTTGGATAATGCAGATTTTAAAAGTCCGAAAGCACAAAAATCCATAGGTGATACATCGGGAGATTTAGTAGGGATATCAGTGAAGGGCCTTGATACCAGTTTTTTGTTCCATTTCTTTTGGGAAATTTACAGTTGATTTTGATGTGTGACTGCTAGCTTTGTCCTGATGGAGTCTCAAAGATTGATGGCACTGTGGGTAAAGCGATGGTATTTCATTCAGAAAAAATTGGCGATAAAATATGTTCCTGATAGTATTTGGAGTTAATCTTGACATTTTTTTCCACTCTCTTTATTTTTAACTTGCCATTATAAAAAAAACCAGCAACAATCATGAATCCCTTATAAAAACTTCATTTCCATTCTTTGAACCATGTACTTAAATTTTTTTCTCCCCTTTTATGATAATAAATGGCTCTTTTTTTGTTGCAATCATTTAAATACACCCATGATTCATCTATTGTGACAATTGTTTTCCATTTTTCTTTGGATAAGTGTTTCTCATATAGAATTCTGCAGCGTATCCTGCGTTCAGCGATATGATTTGGAAGAAGACGATGCACATTGCTTTTTTTCGCTTTCTTAAGATTTAAATCAACGTTTATCATTTTGTTTACAGTGGACACCGAGCATTTTAATGATTTTGCAACTGTCCTTTGACTAGGGGGATTTTCTTTTAACATTAAACAACGTACCTTTGCAATAGTCGAAGATGTCCGTTTTTTCCTTGGATACTTGTTTGGAATTTGTCGTCCCGCTTGAGGCTCCAATTTGACGTTTTTTTCCTTTCTTGTTGACGATATTACCTATCGACGCTTTAGATATGACAAAACCATGACTCTCACATCGTTTTTGGATAACGGAATATGCATATTTCTCTTCGGAAAGAGCATAAATGTAGCCTTCGAACCACTGCTTTGTTAAAAATGCCATTTTGAATAAAAACCAAACTTTTAAGCCGCAGACGATAATTTTGACTTTTAAAAACATAGTACAATTGCAATTATTTCTTTTGCCGCAAACGATTTTTTATTACCGCTTACCAAAATCATCTAAAAAATGTGCGAACAGCCTCTGTATTCTTAATCAACAACAATGCTCATTGGTAGATTTTACAAATCACAATAATGTCATTTCCAAACAGCAAAATCTTTGTATATCCTGAGACTAAGGGCCATAGTCTTTATTATTTTGGAAATTGTAAAATTTTTACTCACTTATTTGCATACCATTTTAGCCTCAGTGATTTGATGAGAACAGCATTAAGGTCCATGGTTTGCATATCATGACAAAACAATTTAATGGCTACGGGCAAATTACCTTATACAATATCCTTGCTTTAACGTGAATCTATTACATTGTTTTAAAATAGCTTTTCCATAAATTTCTTCAGAGATTAATCAAATGGTGTTAAAACTGCCTTTCACCACTTCTTGCCTTAAGATAAAGCCCCCCCCCCCCAAAAAAAAAAGAAATAAATAAAAAAAATAAGCATAAAAATTTACTTGAAGTAATAAATATGAATCATATTTTCAATATTCTATAACTTCAATGTAGTATACTTTCATTAATTTATTATGTCAATTATTTAAATACTAATATTACAAAGCCCGAAAAGCATATTTTAAGATTAAATTTTCAGTGATATTGATCTTTAGTTTTAGAGTTTTTTAAATAAAAATTTTGTAAATTTAATTTTTGAAAAAAAAAATACTTTGAGACCATTATTGTTCTTCCTATTATAAAAATACTTCAAAAATATTTCAGCCAACATAGGATTTCCTATATAACAGCAATATCTATTCAATCCAAGTTAAATCACTTAAATTTTTTACTACAAAGTGAAATTAAGAACATAATGCTTGATGCTATTATTTTCTTTTTTCTTTAGGGATCAATTTCAATAGTAATTTGGTATAAGAATGTCAGAAAAATAATTTTGCCCTCTTATGATAAAAAAGAAAAAAATATCTTTCATGATACTTAACAAATTAATTTTAAAATTAAGACCCTTTAATACAAAAACTATGAACAATTTGGATATTCATCCCTATCTACCTTAAAACCATTCATTTTAACCAGCTTGTAATTATAATGTGTAAAATATGTGGATACTATGAAAATGTTTTATTGAAATATGCAAATTGCCCCTTTTCATATCATATTAAAATTTCTGTAATTTATTAGCTGAATCCAACTATGTTATCATCTCTTAAGTTAATAAAATTTAGATTTTTTTTTTTTTAAATAAAAATTATAGCACATACATGAATGCTCTCAAATTCTTCAAAAGTACATTTAATATGCATGAAGTTCACAATTCCATGCTTTTCTTTAATTTTTTTATTAACTTAAAGCATATAATTCCACAAAAAATCTAGATGAATATTATTCAAATGGCCATTCTTAAAATTTTCCAATCATATTAAACAATACATGACTCTAAAACACACACAGATGTTTGATTTATAAGAAAACAAAAGCAAGTTTAATGCTTTTTTAGAAATTTGATTTCTTTACTGTTTGAGTTTGGAATCTGTCATGAGATCAAAATACCTACAACATATATTGCAATAATACTACTTCCCAAAATAAACAATGGTTAGTACATACAAAAAAAATTCAAACATCCTATGAGAATGCTCTTTCTCCAAATCTAGATTACATCAGAAAGTTTTTATTTGTGACTTTTCTGTTATGCACTAATATGGTTTTCTTGCGTATATATTTATTTATATTTATAGCACAACTGAACAGGAAAAACTTTTTTTTTTTCAAATTTTATAAACTTTTGATCACATTATCTCACACTATTTATTTTTTTAAATCTATAAATCTGATGGTTTCAAAAGTAAATGCCGAGTTTTTAACAGCGGTTTTAAGGAGGAATAAAACACATAACTTGAAAATGATTACTGTTTACCCTATCAGTATCTTGCAACTAAAACAGCAAAAAATTATTTAAAAATAAATATGAAAATTACTCTTCTATTACTTTTAGTAGTAATTTCCATGAGTTTTCATTTAAAAATTAATAGCAACACACCAGACAAGTTTGTATAATATAAAAAAAATTCACTCTGTAATTTCTATAGGAGAGATAAGTCACTTTGATAAAATTTTAATTTCACTTAAAAACTTCAATATAAAAAAAAAATCACAATCTGACAATCACGTTACATATTATATATACACACTACCCTACAATAATGGACTGGACGCCAGCGGATTTCCATAAAATCTAACTACATGTCAGATTTTATGCAAATCCAGTGTTCGCATGTGACCTGTTAAGGTTAAATATGATACACAAAGTGGTAACATCATTAGTTCTGTGCGAAATTGTGACAATATGTCGAAACGAAAGGAACTTACTGACTTTGAAAGAGGTGTTATAGTTGGTTCTCACATTAGTGGCAAGTATATTCATACAATTGTGGTAGAATTATCATAGCCCCGTTCAACTGTTGGTGATGTTGTAAAGAAGTACGACTACGGGAGTTCCAACACAAACAGCACACGTTAGTCATCTCTGTAAACTGACCGAATGGGATCGGCGTGTCCTGAAGCGTGAGGTTCGTGAGAACCGCAAGAAATCACTCTAAATTATCAACCATGAGTTTCAACAGGCAGCAGGGGTTATGGTGCACCCCAATACTTTGCGGAAAGAACTGTGTGCCCTCAATATCCACGGATGTGTTGCCACACACAAAGCAAACATCAGCCCATCTAACAAAGCTAGCAGACTCGCTTGGTGTTTGCAACGTCACATCTGGACTGTGGACCTCTGGAAAACTGTTTTATGGAGTGACGAGTCACGCTCTTACACATGGATGGGTATGCTTGGGTTTGACGAATGTCTGTTACCAGAGTGCACCGTTCGAATTCTCAAGTTCAATGGTGGTGTACTTTTTTTTTGGGGTGGGTGGGTGGGTGGTTCGTATTATGGCCTGGGACTTTTGCATGTTGTTCCTGGTAAATTAAATGCTGACACCTACATGAGCATTTTGGACAATCAGGTTCTTCCTATGCTCTGGCAATTTTAGGGATTGGATGAATTTTACTTCCAGGACAACAATGCTCCATGTCATGTTGCAGCATCTGTCAAGCAGTGTTATCAAGATATGGATGTAAAACATCTTCCCTGGCCTGCTCAGAGTCCCGACCTAATCCCCATAGAACATTTTTTGGACAAGTTAGAGTGACGCTTACAGACCAGGGAACCACATCTGAAATCTACAGCTGAGTTGGTGACATTCTTGCAGCAGGAATGGATACAAATACCTATAGATGTGTATCAAACTCTTGCTGAAAGTATACCCAGAAGGGTTGATAGTGTAATTGCAACACATGGGGGACCATCCCCCTATTAAAGCATGTATTCCTTTCCTTATACCATCACATCTTGCTGACCAGTTCATTATTGTAGAATAGTGTATATATTATATATAAATAAATAAATATATATATATATATATATATATATATATATATATATATATTAAATATGGAATTTGCAGAAAAGTAGCAAATTTAAACTGAAGGAAAAAATTTCAGTATTCAGGACTAAATAACTGGCAGATAACACAAATCAAAATGGCATGATAAATGGAATGATTTTGAGAACAAAAAGAAAAGAAATATTTCTTCAAGAGTTTTAGAATAACAAAAATTTGAGGAAATATATTTCAATAATTAATGAACTTTTTAAATAAAATTAACATGACATCATTCTATTTCAGTTGATGGCTTTTGTTTGATGCTTTTTACTTAAGCATTATCAAAAGCCATTCAATAAGTCATTTATCAAAAATCAGTACTTAAAGTACTAGCAAAAACAACATATAAAATTTTGTGAATACCTAGTAATGATTGTTTTGTTAAAGTGTGAGATATGGATTTAATTTCATCTGTTGTATTATGATAACTACTATTTCTTGATGCAGTATTTTTATTTTTTTGGTACTTTCCCCATTATATCGACCTATCACCAACCCCTTGGCACGGAAAAGCTGGTTAATTTTCCACAAAACTGACCTCTGTCAACAATGTGTGACTCGTGGAGAGGCAACTCTTTGTGAGACCCGGGATTGACATCTGGAACATCTACTTTTTAAAATGGCAACTACTTTATAATATGTTGCAAGATCTTCCCGTTAACGAGAATGAGGCTATAGATTTTCTACACAAAGTTGATATGGTATTAGTTGTCAGAACGCAAAATGTGAAAATGACTATCCAATAAATACATATTCCAGAGAGAAAGACACAACGTAAAAAAAATTTGGAAGTGAAAGCAAAATCGACGAAGTTGATGAAACTTCGTACAGTAAACGTAAAAACAATGCAGGATGTGTTCTACAGGACTAGAGGGTTGTTGGTAGAATATGTTGCAAAAACAAGAATCAAGAAAATCATTATAAAAAAATATGTGATGTGATAAAAATCTGCATAGTATCTTATATTCATTATATTTCTTTAATTTGCGACTTTATGGTATTAAAATTGACGACCTCTCTCATGACGTTGGCGATGGGTCAGTATAATGGGAAAGTACCTTTTATGTAAACTTGTGTCTCATTATTATAAGGTATTAGGTCAATAACAAAGTACTGCATAATTCTTATTTGCTATTTGGATTTTACAACTGCAGGTCTAGTTTCAGATTACCATGCATCTATCATTACATGGCTAACTAATGTCATTCAATCAGTAGCATCAGTTGATGAACAGATAAATTCAGTTTCAGTTTGAATCTTGTAGTCATACTGGTTGGTCAAATTTAACAATACATATATATACTTCACTCTGGAGACTACTGGCATACCTCTTACCTCCTAAGGAAAAGGGAAGGAGGTTTTATTTTTTAATTGAACATCTTATTTCTCTTCATGAAAAGTTTTTAGATACTTATTATGTTTGATATTTCAGTTTCAAAGATACGATACATAATAAAAAGATTAAAATGACGAATTCACTTTTATAGTAATTTTCATTATAAATGATAAAGTTTTCCTGTAGCTGAATGCTGATAATTTTCACATACTTATTCTGTATTTAATAAGCATAGTTGAAAAATTTTTTAACTTGGTTTCTGCTTCATGAATATTTTCGCTCTTTAAAAAATAAATAATTAAAAAAAAACATAGCCTTACTAAAATAATTTCAATAACTCTTTAAAAACACCTTTCAAAAACAAAAATTATAGAATTGTAAAAGAACTTAGAAAATAAATGTTATCCTTTTTTTTTTCTTAACTAAATTTAAACAGAATATTTTTGGTAGGTTAATATTAGAAACTTTTAAGGGACCTGAATTGATAATTCAGTTGAGGCTTCAAATGACAAATTGAAAATGCCCTAAAATATAAAAAGGTCAATGCTTTGATTGAAACTTATTTGTTAAATAATAATGTTAAATAATATTTGTATCTTAAGACAATACTTTGCAAAGGACGATTAAAAACAAATATTCTTTTACATGCTGAATAGCTGTTTCATAACATTCACAAAAATTTAATACTAGAAATCCCTAAAAAACATCCAAAAATTCATGCTTTAAGCCTTTTACTTAATTTATTTAAATTAAGAAAACATCAAGTGCTCCATATATCCCAAAGTGTCACGTTAGCAGTTCTTTTCAGGTATTAAAAGTGACATTTTGGTACGGGGGAGTACATGAAATGAGCATGCCTCTTGAAGCCACTTCTATAAGAAAGTTGTCAAAAATTTGCAAAAGTAAGAATGCGTTTCTGGACAGAAGTAGCTATTCTTCATTAGCCTTATAAATCACCTAATTTGAGACTTTTCGACCAAGTTGTAAACTTTTCTCATAAGCTTTATGATCCTAAGCCCTTTATGATCAGTGTAGGAACTAGCAATGTTAATAAATAAATATATATATTATTTCTACAGGTTAAATAATGACTCCAGCTAAACTACACTTTAAATAAAGAAAAAAAAAATTAAAAGTCAAAAGATTCTTAGAATTTCTGAAAATTATACATCAGATAGGAGAAAATTAAAAGCTCTTCATGTAATAAAAGCTAAATGATTAAAAAATTAATGAAAAAACCCTCATGTTCACTCCAAAATCTAAATACTAAACAATTAATTCAAAAAATCATATTCTAAAGAGAATTATTAAAAAAGAATAATTCAGAATAAACAGTCCTAATAAATAAAGGATGCATCGGTAACAGAAATGAAAAGAGGGTGTTATAAAAATCTAAGCAGTATCAGGATTGCAATGATGATGTTATGATTAAGCTGAAGAAGCAATGCCTGCTGGTTTATTTTTAATATCTACATAAACAATTTTATAAAACTGTAAATAGCTTCTTGTAATGATTTACTTGAAATTTGGACAATGTAGCTTTCAAAAATATTTTCATGGTTGAATGAATTTAGAAGTATTTTCATGGTATGCAGATACTAGAATGCACAATGTTAATCGGATAAAAACTTATGTGCTGAAAAATATACCTATAAAATGATGAATTTTTACTTAGTACTTCAGTATTTGTAAATTTTAATATAATAGATCTTTAGCAGCAAGCATTTAAAAAATTTTTTAAATCTTTGCAATATCATTGTATATTTTGTTCTCATAACATAATGCCTGGACAAGTAATGTTCAAGAGAAAAGCAAAATTCTGATATATAATTCAGTTCAAAAAGTATATAACATAATATACCACAAATTGGATAAATATATATATCAGATTGTTAAAACAATAAGAATCAACAAAATATGTATATATATATATATATATATATATAAATCTCTGCACATAAATGTTACAAATAATATACATATTTTGTGAGATCTATCAGCTGTGCTCACTACAAAATATTAATCAAACCATATTAATGCTTAACTTTAAAACTGATTTCCTTAAAGAAAAGAAAAACACTTAAATACTATAAATTTTCTAAATTCTGAATATAAAACTACCCCGAAGAGAAAATTTATATCCTCCTACAGAAAACTAATACAGTGGAGAAATGAAAACAATATAAATCATCTGGAAAAAATCAATACGATAAGTCAGTATTAATTCTTTATATAACGTAAATACCAATAAAATGCTCTGTTTTAGAAAATGATGCAGATAGCTCAGTAAAATCACTACACATAAATATACCTACAAAATAATCATTACATACCACCATAAACAGATGACTTTTCTTTCCACAAGCATACATATTAAATTTTTGCTCAGTTTTGGTAAAATTTTACATTCTATTTCCAATAAGTATGCTTTATGGAGAAAAATAAATAACGTTTATTTATGATCACAAAGTTTTTAACTAGACTGACAATCTAAAAAAATGAAACTAATCTTCTTTCCTGCAGAAAAATATAATACATATTTATTAATATAAATAATAAGCTGACCTTATGTAGCCAGCAAAGCAGCTTAATGTTTCTCATATTCCACAAGCTACTGATAAAATTTTATAATGAAAGGATGTAAAATCAGAACATTCAATGTAACATCCATTATATTAAAGAATAGCTTTTATGTTAAGAGCTCCAAAAAATTGTAAAAATTCCAACTTTATAAAAAGTAGATAACAATGTTCATTAATCTAAAGAAATGACATCAGGAATAGGATTTGAATCCTTATCAGATAAGTCCTTTTGCAAACTTTCATATTTTTGTTGCTCTGATTCAGGAATGGAGAGTAAAGAAAAGAAATCAAAATACTTATATGGTTCTGTGTTATGATTACTGTCTGAAGTTGATTGCTCTTGGAATGCATTAGATGTATTGGCACAATATGCAGAAGAATCTGATGAAGGGTAAGGTGGGTATGTTGTTGATCCAAGTCCAGAGCTAGATGTTGATGGCATTGAATTTTCTGGATGCGGGATAATATCTGGGAGGATATTTAGATGTTCAGAAGTCTGTAATTCCGGCTGCACATTTGATGTCAAGCAGATTGGAACTGGATCTAATTGTTGAGAACTAGGAGCATAATCATTACTGGCTACTGAGGATGGAGTAAAAACAGTAACAGGAGGAGTCGCACACTGAGTAAGAAGATTTGTCTCTGGAGGTATAAACATTAATGGCGGAGACTCAGCATCTCGTGGAATATGAGAATTTTTTGGATTTTTCCATACATCATCTGTATCACTGTCAGAGCTAATATCGACAACTTCTACAGATTTTGGAGGCGAGCTCTTTTTAGTTTGTTCCACAACAGTCTTTTTGACTTCTTTAGGTTCTTTAACTGGCATAATAGGGGACCAAGAACCATCATCGTGTAATTGCACATCACTACACTCAGGAGGCACCTTTGTAACTATTTCCATGAATAAACCATCTAACATTAATGTCTTAAAAAGTGCAGGTTTATCACATACAGGACATCGCCACTTAGGTTTCTTTTCATTTAACTGAATGTATAATAAGGCATCAAAGCATGCAATATGCGAACAAGTGAGTGCTCTACATGGAAGTTCCATTTTTAGCTTCCCTAATGGACAAATTAATGATGCTTGTAAACTAGTAGTAGCAATGTCTGCATCCTGACCTTGCTGGAGTTTTTCAATTATCATTGCTTTTGTGTGTTCTGCACCTCTTAAACCCCTGCTCTTTAAACGCTGCAGAAGAGTATACGATGTTAACAGTCTAGCAACATATAGAACCGCAGCATAAGAGCGACCATAGCTAGATGACCATGTTACAGTGATCAAATTTGATACAGTTGGAGACAGTTTAGTAAAGGGAGTAATATTTACAGGTCTACTTGGACGTTTTGGTTCAACACCTGGTCTATTTGTAGGGATAGGGTTTGGTAATGGAACAGGTTTTCCATTAACTTTCACAGATATGTTCGGTGGAAAATTATCATCTTGTTCTGTACCTGCCTCCAATATACAAAACCTTAATAATATTTGGCACTCATAGTTTCCTGAAGAATCCTTAGACACAGATATATCATGAGCTTCTTGAGGAGAGAGATTAAAATTGTAGGTGCTTTCTTGACACCGATCCATAGGATCTGGAACTAAGCTGAATGGTCTCATTAACATATGTAACACGTCAAAAAAAGGAAGTTCTTTGAATTTAACATCAGCATACGGAGAAAAATGAGGTTGTGCTGGTATTGATGGCAAATACGGCTTCCCAGAATAACTCTGACTTGGACCTTGACTCATACCCATTGGTCTCATATTTGGGTTACAGCGTACAGCATAGTTATTATTCATAGCAGACTCGTAATTCGGCAAAGGACGATCAGTGAGAGTTCTGTCAGGTATATCATAGTTAGTTGGTCTGGTAAGAAGCTGGTGGTGATATCTTCGATTATGCAGTTCCTTAATTTTCATTTCAACCGCGGGTGATTTTAGTTTCACTAATTCTAAAGCACGACTTTGTAACTCTTGTTTCTTTCCCGTTTTATTACGGCCAGCAAACCCCAATAATACTTGTAAGTCACTCACTCGAAAATTCATTATCATGTTTCGCAAATCGGCTTCAGCCATTTTAAAGTCATTCACATATTATAATGTAAACAATCAGTGACGTTTACCATTATAAACATTAGCACCATTATTAAATACGCTACAGATTTCACATACAACCATTTTAAGTATTTACAGATTTTTGTTAATGTAAACAATACGACAAATTTTAGTCGAAATTTCAGGAAATAAATAAAAAACTAATAGGACAAAAATATAGACCACAATAAACTGCTTCGTGAATAACAATATAGCATCGTTTACTTTGTGGAGCATACTGTAGATGGCGTTATTAACATCCTGAGCCCTTTTTTTACCTCTACATGATTAGATATGTATATATTTTTTAAATTTAAGAACATATAAATATTAATACATAAATTATCTTAAATAAAATTATCTTAAATAAAAAGTTGAAAATTATATCTCCTGAATATTGTGCTAATGAAGTATGCCAGATTATACTAAAATTCATCTTAATTAGAGAATATTAATTAGTAGGCTTTTGAAAAAGAATGATAAAATTGAGAGAATATAGTTTCGAAATTATTTTTTATACTTCAGCGAGTACACGAATCCTCACTTATATTTCCCTCAGTACAGATCTGGGGAAATAAGAAAACTACTGTAACTGTAACTTTGTCGATTTACTGTGAAACGTAAATAAACAATATTGCTGATATATTTAGCTTGTTTAGTACATCGTGTTTAAGACAAAAAACATTTCCCTCGGAGCACGTCGTAACATTTGTGTTTGTTGCTATATTTTATAAAATAATATAAGTTTGTGTTAATAAAGCGTTAACAGTGGATTAGTCATAAATTTCTTTGATTATTTTTTTCAGAAATTTTATTAAACCATCGAATGAACGTCTCATTCATCATAAGTTTTGTGCTCATTTATACGGAATGTCACTGTTATTGATTATTTAATTTTTTATCAGCCTCTGTATACGAGTTAGAGACGTTATCATTAAACGTAAAATACAGCAATTGGAGAGATATCACTAGATATATAAAAGAAAAGTGTGATGTAGCTAAATGACATTGGACGTAGTTTTATTTGTCTCTCGTTCTTGTTCTCCCTAATTGTAACTGAAGCTACTGAATCTTTAAAGCGCTAAAGCAATGGAAATAATATTTGTTTACCTGTTTGTTTCTTTTTCTTCTATCGTTAAATATTTAAGTTTGTTTGATATACTTTCACTAAGTGTAATAACATGAATCGAACACAGATGCGCTCGATTAAGGCATTATTTACTTTATAATATAATATTTTTGGTTCAATATTCTTGTGGTAAGTTTTTTTTTTGTGTTTTTGGTACTTGTAAAAAGTATTTTTATTTGTAAAGATTATAAAGAAATTTTATTAACATTAATGGAATTGCATCATTATACACATTATATATCTTTTGGAATGGATAGGTTTTCTTAATTTAAAGGCAGGGGTTAAAAAATTTCTCGCACATAAGTTTTTATGTTTTTGAAATAGGAAGTGGTTAGTTCAAATTTCTGATGCATTTTGTAATATTAGAATTGGTTTTTCTCACCAAATAAAAGTAAAATATTGAGTATTAACAGCCTAATGTGTCATATATATGCACATTATTTCTGAGAATTAGTATCACCAGAACTGTTACTGAAGAATTAACTTATACTTATAAATAAGCAAGTAATAAGAAAGTGCAAGGTACCGCTAATAATTTGTAAATACATTGATAGCAAGTGCGGCTACAATTTTAGCACTTGCTATTGGATATCACAAGTGTTGGAATCTGACTTCTGCTAAATGCCACTGCAATTTAAACTTAGCACCTCCAAAGCTGACATCTGGGGGGTGCTCATACTCTCCTTTTACTTTTACAAACCACTGGGCAATGGCCAAATGGCTAGGGTGCTGGCATTCGGTACCAAATTGTATGAGTTCGAGTCCTACTATTAACATGGATGTTTGTAGCCATTCAGAATCAGCTTTAAGCAATAGGTCCTGGTTTAATTAGCCTTTATGTAGCAAAAAATCACCATAGGGCTCTAAACCAACCCTTACAAACCCCACATAGGGGCATACTGATCTGTAGATTTGTGTCTATACCTGGCATAAACATGAGAGCATTCAGGAATGCTTGTCAGGACTTGAACTGACCTCCTTCAATGCTGAATCCTGATGTGCTAACCACTAAGATGCTCCAGGCTCTGTAATTTTCCAAATTATATAAAATTACAGGATATCTGTGTTATTTGCATATCTGGATTTTAGATTTATTTAATATAGATTTTAGAATTATTTGATATTGGCTCAAGGCTCTCAAGCATTATTATAGCCTATCAAGTTTTAACTAAATAAGACTCTATAAGAAATAGATTTTGATTCTTCTGATTATCCTCAATAGATTTTGATTCTTCTTATTTGTAAATAAGTTTTGAAATTTCTCGGGAAAATCTTCCTTTTGGGAAAATGAACTGCTGTAATCTGAATAGCTAGCCAAGTATCAGTTTTATATGAAAAGTGAATAGCATTTCGTTAAAAAAAAATTTTTCTAGGAGGATTACTGATTAAATGAAAACTGTACATACATTATGAAAATATTGAATCAGATGTTTGGAATGCTAAATGCTTTAGTGCCCATAAATGTTTGGCTAATAAAAATAAGAGGATAGTTTTGAAGTCCTTTCATTTGATCCCTGTTGTGTTCTAAATTAGGATCATTATAATTCAGTTTAACTTTTACTTTGTATTTTAATCTGAGAATCATCATTTTTTCTCTCTAATTTAAACTACCTTGTTTGATTTTCATAAGTGGGACAATTTAGATGTACCTTTTGTTGCTTTAACTAAATATTATATTATCAAAATAAAAAATACTTTCTTGAAACAAACATGTAAGAATGTTCATGGTGTGTTGCAAATTTTTAAATATATAAAATTAAGGCATTCTAGGAAGTCTGGGGGTAAAGGTCTAGGATTCTGGAGTAAAATTTGAATTTTTATGTTATTAAAAGTGTTCTCTTTCTAAATTTAATGGATTTCGTAGACAAATTTGCTATTTTTATTCTCATCTATTTCTCAACCTCTTTATTATTATAATTATTATTTTGCAACATAATAAGTATTGAAAACAGATTACAGGTTATAAAATATGTCATAAAATTTATGGAACCATACTTTTCAACTTACTGTCCTGATTATTTTTCAAATGTGCTATAGATTTTTGCCCTATTTGAAGAATATGTATGCTTTTTGAAAAATAAAAGAATGAAAAGATGATATATTTAAATTTTAGGAAAAATCATAATCTTTACTCTGAATTTAGGCATTGAGTATGCTAAGAGACAATACCTCTGCTAGGTTTACATCTATAAAAAATTTGAGAAAAAGTGAACAGTTGTTAAAAAGTAAGGAATGGAAAGAAAATACAGGAAAAAAGGCAAGACATGTTAGGATAAAGCACAAATGGAAATTAATAATGCTTTAGCTTCTACTTCTTCAAATAGTCCTAGTCTGAATAGTTGTATTTATTTAATTCATGCAATATTTTAATTAAAACATGTTTGATGAGATAGATCTATTGTAAATAGAGAATTAGAAAATGGGAAGAAAACTGTAGAATATCATAAAAGTGATACCACACCCTTTTAAAACTGAAGACAACTGAAAATTTCTAACATCTCTCTCAGTAAAATTAGAAAATTTTCTTAAAAGTTAACCATGACAGACTACAACAAAATGGCACATCACACCGTGAAGCATTAAAAGTAGAAATTTGAGAGGGATATCACTCAGTACCCTCTTTATAAAAAAAAATAATAATACTGTTGATAGCTATTATAAATGTAAACTTAAAGAGGAATATAGTGTTTATAAAAAGAATGTGGCATTATTTTCTTTATAAGGGAACAAAAGACAAATTTTATCTCAACTCTTACACAAACTTTTTTTGAAAAAGATGAAAAGACAAGAATGCCATGCAAAAAGTAGGCATAATTGTTAAGAATAAAAGAGATAACATTTATGAAACTGCAACCATTTTATCTTGTAAAGCCTAATGTAGATAAGAGAGGCATGTCTTAGCAAAAAGAAAGCAAAAAACATTAAAAGAAAGAATTACTAATACAAGCAGTGAATAAGTTTGAAATTATAAAAATCAAAACAGCTAGTGTCATTTATGCAAAACAAACTATAATGATATTTGGAAGGAGGGCCCAAGGTAGCCTAGTGATAGTGGATTGGGCTTGGGTTCTTAGTTGAAATCTTAACAAGCACCATTAAACACCTTCTTGTCTAGGCTAGATACAGGCACTTTAAATCCATAGACCTGAAAGATCTTCCATGAGGTCAGAGGGAGGGGAAAGATACAAACCCTCCAGATGTCACCTCTTGGTGTATTCAGTCTGAATTGAGATGATACTAGGAGTTGATGTTGGTTCACCTATACAATACCTCTCTTATAAGCAACCAAGGTCCCTCATGAAGGCTTCATCTTGGGCAAATGTCAAAAAACACTGTGCCCAAAGTGTTAAAAAAAATAGAAGGAACTAACTGTTCTAATTAACAGACATTTCCGACTTGTCAAAGTAAAACTCTTACAATAAACATAATAGGAAAGCATCTGATAGTTTAAATGGAAAGTAGAAAAATTTATAGATAGTTTAAAAATATATTGTTAATAATTTTTTTTTGTTAAAAAAAGATGTAACAGGAAAAGAAAAATTTATCAGCATTGAAATATGGTTATTAATGAAGTAAAATTATATATATTACTTGAGAAATATTGTGTACCGGTTTCAATAAACTCAGTGGCGGGTGAAGCACCCCAAGAACAACCTAGTTGTAAGCCCCCCCCCCTTGTTTAAATGCTATTAATAAATAGTATTTATTACTTAAGATATTTTCTTATGGTCAAAAGGAAATTTTATTGGTTAGTTATTAGGTAATAAACACTTATAGTATGCTATTTGTTGTTAGATGAACAGCAAATTTTCTAGGTCAAGATTATATCTTTGGCTTAAGGTTCGCTAAATGTGTCTCTCTTTGAAGCTACTAACTTTTGGAGGCCCCAAAAATGCACTTCTTGTTCCTGTGCAATGATCTACCACTCAATCAACACAAAATTCAAAGCAGAGCTTAAAAAATGAAATTGGTCAGTTACACAGGGATTTCGGTGAAAATTATCAATAAAAAATTCACCCACTGAATTTTGGTAGCTCACAGCAGAATATTATATTGCATTTTGAATATTATCTCAATTGATACTTATCAATATCAGTTACTCTTAGACATGAATATTTAGGGCTTATCACAAATTCATATTTTATACCATTTTTTCCAAATATTCCTGGTATAAGGACGGTTTATTAAAGGATAGCCATCCATACAAAACAGATAAAAATATATTACCTTTTGACAAAAAACATCTGTGAAAGTGTGCTGAGGTCACCAAAGTAAATTGGAAGTCAAGAGGGATACCATGGGAAAGGGGTACCAGATGATGTTGGAGGTCCCTTAAAGAAAATGGCAAACCATGCTGTAGATAAAAGTTTGCATATACAAAATTACTGTTCCTTAATTTAATATCTTAGGAAGGAATGCAAAGAAATTAGATTTTATTTTGTTTCTGCTAATGATGTAATGAGGATCTGAGGTAGCCTAGTGGTAGCATGTTGGAATTCAGACTGGGGGTGCTCAGTTCAAAACCTGACGAAGTCCATTAAATACCTTCATGTGTAGGCCAGATATGGGTGCATTACATCTGTAAACTGGAAAGTCCTTCTATGAATCTAGTGGGGGGAGAAGGTACAAGCCATTCAGATGGTGCCTCTGGGGATGCTCAGTAAAAACTGAGGTGGCCCCTGGCTAAAGTTGGACTCTAATCCTTGTGGTAACACTATAAACGTGACCCACATTCCTCTGCCTACAGTCAAGACCTCGTCCAGCATGTTCCAACTAGGAAGGCATACGTCCTAACACTAACAACATATAATGAAAATTGATGAAATTATACTAAAATTAGAAAATCATTTTAAAGGCATACTAAAAGTGCCATAAGTTGGTAGTACAAAATTCTAGAAATTCTAAATTTTTTAGCACTGATATGTTTAATCTGTAATGCTGAAAGAAACTGCAGTCATTGTCCTAGTGCATCATGGTTTCCAGTTTTTTCTGAAATTAAGGAGATATATTTACTAGAGATTTCATTACTAAATTTTGTTATAGATCACTGAATATGATATTTAATGATCACTCATGGTAACCAGGTATTAATTTTTATCTAAGATCTTAACACATGATTTGATCTCAAATCATGTCTCTCGCTTTCATTATCATGTCTATCTCTGTCTGTCATTATCATGTAGAATATTTAAAAAATAAAAAAAACTGAAAAATTTATAATTTTAAATGAGTTTTCTTGATAAGCATTAGAAGTTTTACGAGTTATTAAATCTATATGTATGAAGTTTTCTGAATGTTGACAAAGTTCATGAAATAATATTTTTGCTTTCCAAACAAAGCAGATTTTGAAAATAACCAGTTTACATTTTGCACAGAACATATGTTGGTAAAGTTTTGGTCTATGTAATGTTACATGCATGTCAATGTAAATGAAAAGTACAAGATCTATAAATTTTGAATGTATAAGTTATCTATTATTGAAATTTTCCTTTATTTATTTATTTATTTCCTGTGTTTATAGTGAGTTATGGAAGTATTGTATTTGTATACTCTTTATAGGTTACATATGCCTTTTGTAAAGAATTTTTGAGCTTAATCATACAAAAGATTTCTGGTGATGAAATCAATGCAGTAGAAGTCTTAGTTAAGCTTTTTCAAAAGGTACTTATAGTATTTTCTGTTATTTTATTCAAAGCAATTTATTTGAGACTAACATATAAAAATGGCTATTTCTGTTATGATTTTTTTTTGTTTTTATTAATATGTATTACTTTTAAGACATATATATATTATATATTAAATATATCAAAATAATTATTTGAAGTGTAGATTGATAATTTTTTAATATACATATTAAAATACTCTGAACTCATTATTTGTGTGACTGTGACACTTATACTGTGAACTAATTTTGTTGAGGTCTCATCAAAAGCATGTTGTTTTGCAATGGATCCCTGGCTATTGCAATTTATATGGTAATGAGCAGGCAGACCGAAAGGGGTGCTGTACTGATACACAGTTCAAAACAAGAAATCTCCCTCCTCACCTCTAAACTATTTATTAAACAAATTATGCAGTTAACACACCAGGATGAACTTTTATCTAAAATAGAAACCAAATATGGAAGAAATAATTGTCTTTTAGATATACCTGACAAACCTAGATGGGAGGCAGTGGCTGCTTTTCGTCTATTTACCGGGCATGATTGTCTTGCAGCCCATCTATATTGCATTGGCATTCTTACTGAGGCTGCCTGCCCCCTGTGCAACAAAGGAAACGAGCCTATGGAAAGATATCACCTGTGTACCTGTGGAGCCCTTCATGGAGATACGGATTCATCGAGATATTGGGAAGCGAGAGGACTTATGGGGCGATAACCTTCGGTTATCTCATGAACTTTTCGATGTTTTTGTTACTGTTGTTTCTTTGTTTAAATTTTTCTTTTTCATATTCGTGAACATGGCCCCAGCCATTAGAAATAATAATAATAAAAAATACTGTGAACAACAATAATCCAAAAGAAGGTCCCTGTATACAGTAAAAATTGAACTATTTAGGGGTTTACAATAAATTACATATAGTGGATTAATTAGAGTTTTATTAAAATAAAAATAAAAATAAGATTTTCTGTTTGTCATTTGTAAAACGTTTCCTGTATTTCTTTGCTTATGAGCTATATAGACATTCTTTCAGGCAATATATATTTTATTTGCAAATTTTTGGGTACACACATAGTCCACAAAAGAGGTAACTGGAATTTCAATGTATGCATGTTTAAATGCTTGATAATAAAGAATTAATATTTCTCATCAAAATAACAAAACTTTTATTTTTTAAAAAACTTTTTTAGTTGGTATTTGTGTATTACAGGGTTGTGTGTAAATAGTAGCTAATAGTAGTGTGTAAATAGTAGTGGGCAAGCAGTTCTTTTAAACTCTAAATTTTATTAAATTTTTAAATGTGCCTAAAATTCCTATTGTTTGAAAGTTATTTCTTGAAATATTAATTGTTGCTAATAAGCCATGGAACTAATTTTAATGGATTAGAAATAATAATTATGTAATGAAAGTTCTGAATGATTATATAATGTTGCCATGCTATAGTCCTACAAAACATTCATTTTTGAGTTTGGTATTGATGAAAGACTGGTGTATACTGCAAAGTAGACGTGAAGCTAAAGTTAGAATTGAAAGTAGAGAATTACATTACAGTAGAAACTTTAAATTGTTTTTTATAACCTCCCTAAAAATCCTTTTCTATGCTATTAAGAACTCTGTAATTTCAAAGTATGAATTCTGTTACTACTGTGAATTGTTCTTAAATATTTAGAATCTTTAATAATTCAGATCAGAAAATATATAAAAGAACATTGAAAAAAAATTATACATGTATATGCATATTTTTACGTACACTTTTCTTTAATCCTTAGTGTTTCTTTTTAAATTTCTGTAGAAGTTTTCACTGCAGTTTAAACTTTCAATAATAGGATATTTTATTATTAATTTTCAGAGTTCAAAAGCACAAGCTTTGACTCAGGCATATCACCGCTATACTCTAAACTATATAAATGCTCTGAATTATTTAGAAACTCTTAGAAGGCAAGTTGAATTCAATGAATTTGAAAAGGTAATTTTTTTTTTGCATTTAAATTTTTAATGGTTCATTCATAGTTTTACTTAAAATGTCAAGTTGCAATTTTGGTAATTGTATTCAAGTATTTAATGTATTTTTCTTATAGATTAAAAAAAAATTCTTGTTTTTTCAGTTTATTTGTTCTAAAAAGGTAAAAAATTAATTCTAATTTTTGAAGCAATAAAGAATAATGCATTAAAGCAATAGCTTTAATACATTATGCATACTTTAAAGTATACTTTAAAGCAAGGATTCCCAATGGGGTCCAGGTAGACCCCTTGGGGGTTGATGGAAGTTTAAAAAGGGTCTATAGTATTCCAGGGGTCTATGTGGGGTTGTTGATAAATTTTTCCCTTTTAAAATTTAATTTAATTTTTTAGGAATGTAATTATTAGATAATAATATCCATTTTAATATGTATAAATACAGATTTGTATAGGGCACAGTCATCCACCCATCTAAAGTCGAATATCATGACACTTTTGTATATGTGTCGAATGAAATTATATTATAATTACATATGTCAGTAAAATTGTTTAGTAAAATATATACTTATATTCATTATGTTAGTTATTGTGAATATTCAATGATAAGCAATTTCAGGCCAAACATTAAAAAAATTGTATCAATGCATCAAGCACAACCACCACATTAATTGAAATTGAACTTTTGTGCAATTACAATTTGCGATTCTGAAATTTTGTTTATCAATCAATTTTCAAATTGTCCTTAGATCCAATAAACCGGACAGTTTTGAAAGAAGTTCTTTGGCTTTAGTACTTCTCAAAAGCCACTTGAAGACCCGGGAAAATATTCTGTCTCTTCCTCCAGACATAACTGGATTCTTACTAAAATATTAAGTGGAAACTTCCCAAGAAGCAGAACCAGAGGTGTCTGCAAAAAAAAGAGGAAAGTGTAATATATATGTGGACGGCTAAATAATGTAACTACCACGATAAAGTGTGATAAATGCAATAGTTTTACATGCAAGGCGCATTTCAAAATCCGTACTATATGTTTGTGATGTGAAGAAATTAAAGAAAACTGAAGAGAATTGAACAAATTATTTGTGTTTTAAAAAATAAATTTAAATTTTTATGAAAATTTCTTCTTATTCATTTTTGGCGTTTAATTATAAATAATCTCAATATTATCAACATTTTATATCTTGTCATAAAATGCAGAATTATTATTTCCAATTTGAAAAAAAAAAATAATTACAAAAGGAATAATCAAGGTTTAAAAAGACATTGCAATTTGTGCAATGTGCACCTGGTGGTGTTACAAAAATTGGCGTGCCTGAGGTGAAGGGTTAAACCCAAGTATGTTGCTTCAAACTCACAATCCTCATCATTTACAGGAAAATTTTATCTTCATGAGAGAATATCAATATATATATATATATGAATAAAAATTAAAATAAATTTAAAAAAAACCATAAACAAGTCCTTCTAATTGACAGCATTAAACATGTCTAAAGCATATCAATAATTTTTTCAAAATATGACAATAAATATCTCTTTATTTTTTGGTTGTATTTTTTTTAACAGAACACTTTGCAGACACTGCTGTCTAATGTCCTAAAATAAACCTAATTTCATTTTTGGTTTTCTCCTAATGCTCTGATGTAAATTTATAAATCAACTTGTATACTGAATATTGATGTTTCATTTATTATGTATTATGTACAAAATAGGGTATAATAAATAAAATATTCTTTTATTAAAAATTTAAAATATTTATTGGTTAAAATCTGTTACTGTCAAAAGTAGTTCAATTTTCCTATTTCTTTCAGTGGTGTTCTAGAGACACTCGCTGCAAGAAACTTCAACTAACTGATCTACTAGTATCTCCTGTACAGCACATAATGAGAGTTCCAGTGATTCTTAAAGAAATAGTAGCACGTACTGAAGATGACAATGAAAAGAAAATTATATTGAATATTATTGAATCTGAGGAAAACTCTTTACGTTAGTTAAAAACATATATTTTTTAATATGTTTTGTATATTTTTCAGGTTATTATCTGTTAATATAGACATATTTATGGTCAATTGAGTATGTTATTGAGTAAGTTTTAAATGCACGAAGAATTATCAAACTTTAATTTGTTATTCCTCTAAAAGCTGTCTCTTAACTAAATTTTTAATTTAACTTTTCTTAGTTATTATTTTTGGGCCCAGTTTTGGACAAATTGGTATTGCATTGTAGTTTATGCTATGTCTTATCTCATTTTTAAAGAATTTTATTGACTGTTAAATTTTGATTTTGTTCAAGAGCATAATTTTCTTTTTAGAATAAATATAAGCAAAATTTTGCTTATTATTTTGATGTTGTTTATGAAAGTGATAAAGTAAGGGAGAAATAAAATTTCCAAATTTACACATACGTGCACACACACACACACACATTTATATATACAGTCAAACCTTGATATCTCAAACTTGAAGGGAGAGACAAAAAAATTCGAATTATCAAAAAATTTCACGTTATCAATTAGTAGAATAAAGAAAAAAGCTTTTTTACATACCTTTTAAAAAAGTAATCCATTTTTTTATTTTAATAAACACTATTTACAAAATTATTTGAAAAAATATCCAATTGTTTGCTTCAGAGGAGAGTATGAAACTTTATCAATTAAACTTTCTAAGTAGACAATGGCTTTACATGTGTGCTCAATTGTCCACTGCAAATAGTGCTTCTTTTTTGTCACATTTGGTGGCAAATGGCAGATTTCTTCCTCCTCTTCTCCTGATAATACACAAGAAGCTTTCGTCTGACCGATGATGTCATTGCCCTCCTACTGACCACACATTATTACTGCATCAGCTACAACGACAGAGTCATTGAATTCCATGTTATTGAGGTGCATGAGTCTGGTTAATCAGCTTCAATCCTTTTCGGCACAGTTTTCAGCAGGATGGTAGATGTTAATTATCTGAGTACTTTTGGGGTCTTTTATGAATCCAGCCATTTTAAAGATATTCATTATCATAGAGGAAGACACAATGTTCCAAATTTTGTCTTCCATTTGCATTGCTTGTAGAATATTTACACCTGATAGTGAAACACCTTCTTTCATTTCGGAAAGCATTCTTTTAACCACTTGATGATGATACTTTACTTTGAAACTTTGGGTGATGCGCTGGTCAAGTGGTTGAAGTTTTGATGCAGTATTCTGGGGGGAGGGATTCAATTCTTATGTTTTCCACTTTAGGTATGTTACTGTGCCTCGTACAATTATCGAATAAAAGCAAGTTTTCAGAAAGGTTAGATGTCATCCAAGCTTTTCGGTTAGCTACGTAATCCAAAGGAAAAGATTGTATCCCGCTTTTTTTTCGATTTCCCTATCATTAACAGTTTTAACTTCTCTGTTCCACTCATATTCACGCAAAACAATAAAGTTAAGAGCGCTTTTCTCCTCTTCCCTCCATGACATGCTTCTCCCTTTACATTCATGGTTTTGTCTGGAGTGCATATAAAAAAGTCCAGCTTCATCCGTCTTGAACACATCTTTTTCATTGTAATCTTTCAGTATCAAGCTTACTTTCTTTCTAAATTCCACAGAAACTTCCTCATATACGCTAGCACTTTCATCACACATTTTCAAAAATGTAATGTTGTTTCGTTCTTCAAATTTTCAAAACAACTATTACTGCCTTTGAAATTTAAATAACCTAATTCTTTTCCAAAAGATTCAGCTTTATCTTTGATTAAAAGTCAATCTAGGGGGATGTTTTGAGTTCTACATTGAGTAATCCACATCATTAGGCACTTTCTCCATATCGTGAAATTCACTGGTTTTGAACTTCTTTAGCTTGCCTAAGCCATCATTGAATTTTTCTAGGATAATTGTTTTATTCTTTAAAATTGTTGACAACGTGCTACCTGGAATCCCAAACTCATTTGCAGTTTTCTTTTTCAAACTTTTTTCAACTTCATCGATAATTTACTTCTTCACTTCAATAATAAGTGTATTCAATTTTCATTTGTTAGCCATTTTCAACAGATGACTTGCAGAAGATATCACCTTCTCCAAATGTTGTTTTCGAACAATTTCTAATGTTTTCTGCAGTAACCAAGATAATGAGAAAGGAAACTTTTTAGCCTTTAAAGGAGCTGCACTAGCTTGAATGCAAGACAGCCCAGGCATGCATTCACACGTGTAGTTTTTTCTTTCACACCTTGTTGGAATGATAAGAAATTCTACAAATCTTCTTGCAAGCCACCCACCTCTTGATTTTGTTTCATGCCTTCATTTCCTGTTTCGTTAAAACCACCCCAGCCCCTCTAGAAAGTAACCTTGGAGAATAAAATGACAAAAAAAAATAAAAGAGAGGATGGACGGTCACTAAATATGCATGGCAACTGACTGAAAAGACATAAGGAAACAATAAACAAGAATTTCAACTCCCATCTTGGGGGGTCAAAGAGAAGTTGTGATTTCATTGTTTTATCTTCCGTGTATAAACACCTTCAGTTTATGTAGGGTTTTACCACTGTAATTTTTGAATAGATTTTCTATTTTTTGGAAATTTCTAATTTTTTTTTAATATTTTTTTGTTTTTAGAAAACTTTTTCTTCTCCATTTATGGAAAAAAATTCAAGTTATCGAGGGATTAGCCAAAAAAATTCGTCAAATCAAGGTTTTTTTAACATTGAGTGTATAGGAAATTTGAAGGGAATTTTCTGTTCTTCGAGATATCGAAAAATTCGCGAAATTGAGGTTCAAGTTGGCGAGGTTTGACTGTATGTATTTATATATATATATGCGTACAATGAAACTTCTTTAGATGGCCACTTTTTTTTCCGGAAACATGACTGGCCACCTTAGAGAAGTTTCGCTATACATAAATGTGTGATATTAATATTCAAATTATACATCATTAATTAATAGGTCAATTAATTTGATAAAAATGTTTTAAAAGCTAAAAGTTTTATTAATCCCTGTATCATTATTTGCATTCCTATCGGCTCATCTAAAAGGCTAAGCTTAATGACATGGCCTGTGGTTAAACTTTACTATAACCCGCAGGACATTTTATGCTGGTTGAGTTCATATTGAGGGCAATAGTTTCATTAACTCTAAAAAGACATTTTTCAATGTGTATATGCATAATTAAATAGATAAATAATGTTTATTTATATATACAGTGAGTGACAAAATAACTGACCTAGACAATCACTTTCCGAATATAAAGCAATACTCACTTTCTTATAAATGCTTTGGTCTGCAATCAGCTTATATAGAGGAACTGACATTTATGGATGCTCAAAATGATGACTGAGCAGTGAGCATGGCACAAAATCATGATTTTGGGTGAATTTTAATGAGGTATGTTCGCTGGTGTTTGAACGATGGGTTATGGCATTTGGGAGATACAAGCAAAGTTTAGATTTTCAGCTTCAACCATTTCAAGGGTGTACCTTGCATAGAAAAATTCTGGTAAAACATAGAACTTACTGCAATATTGTGGCCATCGGAAAATTCTGAATAATCATGACCAGCGTCTTCATTTGATCAAGCAAAAGGAGTACAACATTGGTACAAATAACATCATAATTCATTGCTAGGGCCTCTACTAACAGCATGTGAACTGTACAATGTTCACTGCATGATATCGGCTTTAATAGCTGATGCTTAACAACATATTAGAGAGGTATTCCAGTTTTTATGGCACTTCAGTGTATATATACATATATATATATAGATAGATAGATAGATAGATAGATATATAATGTTACTGCTCATATGTTTTATTTTTTATTATTTTATCAATGTCTATAAAATAAATTAACTCCATATATTATGAACTATTTAACATTTTAGGAGAACTAGATGACAAAATGAGATGGTTAAAGAATTTTGAGAGATTATTGGACATTCAAAGAAGTATAGTCTGGCCTCCTGTGAGTGAATTAGATCCAAAAGCCTTTATTCCTGATGTAAGATTACATTTTAGTTTTTGCTGTAAGTTATTTGAAGTGAAAAAAAAAATTTAATTTTGAGAAATTTCATTCAACAGGGTCAGTTTCAATATCAACTTTTGATCCTAAACAGTTACACAGTTACTTTTTTATCTGGTATAAAAAATGTAGATGATTTTGAATTCTTTTAATTGCAAGACCTAGAAATAAAGAAATAGAATTAATTAAAGATTTCTACTAATATTATCTCAATGATAAATTTCATCTACTATTTTCTGTTGAATTTTCAGTATAATGTAACTCTATTTGTCAATGTTTATAATGTGATAGATTATGAAACTCAGTAGCAAAATTTGTATGATTATGAGGCCTTTTATGCAAATTAGCTATTGTGGAGCATAACTGACTTAACTTATTTTGTGCAGCAAAATGCACAAAATAATGGTTAAAAGATAAACAGATGATGGACTTTGAATGTAAAATTTTTTCTGTTGTTTGTAGCAGTGATGTGAATATTGTTGGGTTGTCCAGAAACTACTTTTGGGTTTTTTTTCACTAAAATAAAAAGATAATTTTTTATACAAAGAAATAACTTTAATCAGTAATGTATTGACCATTTTGGTCAATAACCATTTGCCATTTTCTAGGAAATTTGATGATTACTCTTTCAAAGAACTTCTGATCTTTTTCTGCAAAATTTTTCCAAGTGGGATTTGATACTGTATTCTGAATTGACGGTTGTACCTGACAAGGAGTTTTGCAGAGCACAAAACAAATGGTAGTCTGATAGTATAATGTCAGGACTATATGGTGGATATGGTAATGCATCCGAACCAAGCTCCAGTAGTTTCTTATGTGTGTCTAAAGATGTATATAGTTTGGCATTTTCATGATGGAACACGATACTTCATGATTCACCTATTCTGGACATTTTTGTTGCAAAGAATCTTTCAGTGTTGTTAGTTGTTGACAATACACATTGCAATTGATCATTTCATTCCTTGCTAAAAGCTCAAAATGATCAATTCCCTTATAATCTCACCAAACTGATAACATGACCATCTTTTTATGAATATCAGCTTTTGATGTTGTTTCAACTGGCTCAACAGGCTTGGACCATGATCTTTTGCACTCAGTGTTACTGTAAACAATTTATTTTGCATCACCAATTATCAATTGTTTCAAGAATGGATCATTTTGATTATGTTTCAAAAGCAAATCACATATTCTGATGCATTGTGTCAAAAGAATTTCTTTAAGTTCATGTAGAACCCAAACATCAAGCTTTTTCAAATGGTCCTCAAGGATTGTTTTTGATGAATCTAGTTGCTCAGCTTACATACAGTTATGTGACGACCACCTTCAATCAGTGCTTTTAATTTGCTGCTATCAATCTCAGATGATCTACCAGAGCATAGTATTTCTTCAATGAAAAAAATAACTTTTATGAAATTTTGCAAACCAATTCTGGCATGTACATTCTGTTAGTGCATCATCACCACAAATGGCATTGATCTTTTTGTTTGCTCTTATTGTTATGCAGCTCTTTTACCTTTACGGGAATATAAAGTAAAATATGATGAAAATGTTGATATTCATTTTCAATCCTGCAACATAAAATTTCTGTATAAATATTCCATGATTTTGATAAGTTTTATTTAAAACACATCTGATATGCCAGTTGCCACAATGCATTCTCAAAAATATGTTTCAAATAACATTAAAATCATTTACATGCTACTACAGCTACCTTACAGAAAAACAAAAAGTATTTACCGGTCAACTCAATAGGTGACTTTTTTAATGAAATTTTTAAAACCAGCATAGCAGCTATAACAGTTTATAAAGAAGGGAATGTCAGATGAAAATGTAGATCTCTGAGCAAGGTCCATGGTCATAAGTGGCCATTGAATGCTCAGGTTCAGCTGCAAATAAATGCCAGACCTTTTTAAGAGTGGCACTGAAACAGAGGGCATATCTGGAAGACATTGTATATAGTTTACATGGTGGAAAAAGTGCTTCTTGTTTTCTGAGAATTGGAAAAATCATACAATGAATGAATAGAAAAGGGTAGATGCCATCTAGTTAGTCACTTATCTCAATTAATCCATTTAGCAAATGCAAGGCACAATGTTTGGATGCACAACATGAAGGCTGAGATCTTTTTTGCAACCTTACAACTTCTCTAGTTGGTTAATGGAACATTATTATATGGGCCATGTTCCCAAAAAAGTGTCATTTTGATTCCTGTGAAATTAATTAAAGTTCTGAAAGCCGAAAGTTATTTTTCTCCTCTAACAGCTATCCTTTGCCTCTAGCAGGGTTATTACACTACTTTTTATAATTCCCAACAAATCCTTCTGTAATGGCCCAACAAATTGCTTATCAGTTAGTCATGATATTTTAATACCTGACTGTATCATTGAATTTCATTGTCTTTTGTATGTTTATGTATACATATATATTCTGTGATTCGTATATCTTTGAAGCCCGGTATAAAGGGCTTAAATCAAAAACAGTGATTTTTAGTTATTTTTTAGTATTGATAAAAAAATCTTTTGACTAGTATAAAAGGCTTAAGTCTATCAATTTTGTATACAAAATTACATTTCTGTGTACAAAAGACTCAAGTCAAAATTATAGTTCTGCGATTGGTATAATAGCCAATAACTTGGTATATTTAAATCACAGTTTTAGACTTAAGCCCTTTATACTGGGCTTCAAAAATATATCATTCTCAATAGCCCATCTAAAAACAGGTGAAACATAGACCTTAAACATGGGGATATTGTGTAACTTGTAAAATAAGTATGCTGTGTTCAAAAATAAATGTTTCATGTATATTAGTCTCTGAAAAGAGAAATTTAAAAGTGAATTAGAATATAAATTATGTGTACTAAAATCAATTTAATTTGAAGCAGATCTGTCTTTGAATTGGTTACTTTTTCACTGTGAATTATAACTGTCAGACTTGTCCGGTGCATTTGAGTCAGTATGTTGTAGCTTTTGGTAACATTACCTGACATTATTTGCTGAATTTTCTAATTCTGGATTTTTAATTTTTACCAATTTATTAATTATCAAAAATTTTTTTTAGTTCTTAAAAACACCTCTTGCTAAACAGCCTTGTGAGCGATTAATCGTAAGTCCTCGACGGCAAATTGTTCTTGAAGGATCATTACAACTTTTAGGTAAGTTATATAAAGTTGAATATAATTTTGTCATTAATGCTAACTATTTTCAGGAAAATGTTTATATTTAAATATAGTCCACATACATCATGTAGTTAATCAGTAGAAATATCTCAAGACTGTATTAGTTACTTGAAAAAATTCTCATCAGTGTTTAAATGGGAAATGATATCCATTGATATTGATTAGTAATTTATTCACAAATTTTATTCTAGTTTTCTTTGTATATACAATTTTTATTATCTATTTACTATTTAAATACAGGAGAAAAATGCAGTTGTTTATGAAATAGAATGCAAACAGCTTAGACCAGAGCCCGACTTTGACCCAATGGGGCCCTGGGCAAAGCAGACTTTGGGGGCCCCCTCCAAGGACAGATCCAGAGGGGAGTACATGCACCCCCCCCCCCCGGACCAGATTTCCACATGAACATTTGGGACATTCACCCTGGTTCCCAATAAATTGGGACCGGAAATTCAAAAAATGTTCGACCAACAAGTCGAAAATTTGAAAAATAATTTCAATAATAATAAATATAAGAGTTAATTTATTAATTTACTTTTTAATGTTAATAAATAAATTCATGAAATTTTCTTTTGAAATGCAAAATAGATCAGTCTGAAGTTATTATACCCCCCCCCCCCCCAAAAAAAAAAAAAAGAAAAAAAAAAAAAATGAAATAAATAAACTAGAAATGCTTATGGATGTAAGTATGCTTTTACTATAGTGGGTGCACTGTGCTCCATCCAGGATTTTTTTCTGTATCTCCCACTGCCCCCATTTACTGTATAAACCAAAAACCACATTTTCAAAAATATGTACAATTTAATACTAAATTAGGTGGGCCCCATAATTTTGGGGGCCCTGGGCAAGTGCCCCACTTGCCCATGCGGAAATCTGGACCTGGCTTAGACACTTAGCACATACTATATGTGTGCTTGAGTGAATGTATGTATACAGAGGCTGTTCAAACATTTTTTAGACGATGTATATTGTATTCACAAAACTTAATTACATAAAATTCTTGTGTTTTAAATGTTCTATTTGACATCCCTTATTCTGAATTATCTTTTGACACCGCAATTTCCAGGATAATAATGCCTTTTGAAGTGTCAGGAGAGGTATTCTATCCCATTCCTTCTGAACAGCTTTCCAGAGTCCTGTAAGGGTTTTGGGACGACGTTTGGATAATGCAGATTTTAAAAGTCTGAAAGCACAAAAATCCATAGGTGATACATCGGGAGATTTAGTAGGGATATTAGTGAAGGGTATGGCCTTGATACCAGTTTTTTGTTCCATTTCTTTTAGGAAATTTACAGTAGATTTTGATGTGTGACTGCTAGCTTTGTCCTGATAGAGTCTCACAGATTGATGGCACTGTGGGTAAAGCGATGGTATCTCATTCAGAAAAATTGGCAATAAAATATGTTCCTGATAGTATTTGGAGTTAATCTTGACATTTTTTCCATTTTCTTTATTTTTAATTTGCCATTATAAGAAAAACCAGCAACAATCATGAATCCCTTAGAAAAACTTTCTTTCGATTCTTTGAAACATGTACTTAAATTTTGTTCTCCCCTTTTATGATAATAAATGGCTCTTTTTTTGTTGCAATCATTTAAATACACCCATGATTCATCTATTGTGACAATTGTTTTCCATTTTTCTTTGGATAAGTGTTTCTTATATAGAATTCTGCAGCGTGTCCTGCGTTCAGCGATATGATTTGGAAGAAGACAATGCACATTGCGTTTTTTCACTTTCTTAACATTTAAATCAACGTTTATCATTTTATTTACAGTGGACACCGAGCATTTTAATGATTTTGCAACTGTCCTTTGACTAGGGGATTTTCTTTTAACATTAAACAACTTACCTTTGCAAAAGTCGAAGATGTCCATTTTTTCCTTGGATACTTGTTTGGAATTTTTGTCCCACTTGAGGCTCCAATTTGACGTTTTTTGCCTTTCTTATTGACAATATTACCTATCGACGCTTTAGATATCACAAAACCATGACTCTCACATCGTTTTTGGATAACGGAGTATGCATATTTCTCTTCGGAAAGAGAATAAATGTAGCCTTCGAGCCACTGCTTTGTTAACAATGCCATTTTGAATAAAAACAAAACTTTCAAGCCCTAGATAATTTTGACTTTTAAAAACATAGTACAATTGCAATTATTTCTTTTGCAGCAAACGATTTTTTATTATCGCTTACCAAAATCGTCTAAAAAATGTGCGAACAGCCTCTGTACTTACATACAGTCATAATACAGTGAGTGTAACATTTGTTAGCTTATTACAGTTGTATAAGTCTAATGATTGAATTCTTGGATATTAGTTTGGTATCTTGAATTCTTAATATTTCATTTTGTTAAATTTTATCCTTTAAATAATCAGCAGACCTAATCTGTACAAATTTGTTTAGCATTTTTTAAATTTAAAATATGAGAAAGTATTACACATGTGCAAATAAGAAAAGAGGTATTCACTTGTCGAAATATTAACCTTTATTTATCAGAAATTTTCTTCTTTTATAACATTTAAATGGATGCTCAAAAAGTTGTGGCCAGAATTTGACTTTTATTTATAAATTTTGTTTACAATTTTTCTTACTTGTTCATAGTATGCTATTTTTCTCTCTGTTCTGTATCAAAGAATTATTTTCTCTGAAAAGTGTATATTTTACATAATGGAATTAACATAAGATGTTTGCTTTAATTATGCAAAATATGCAACTAAAATTAAAATTATCTTAGGTTTATAACTTTGGCTTAATTTTTTTAGAATAATAATTTTAAATTATAATATGCTAAATGTATCTTAGTGTAATAATCCCCCTTTTCTTTTTCTTTTTCTTTTTTTTGTTGAAACTAGACACAGGGAAGCCTTCTGAAGCATTTGTTTTATTGTTTGATGACATGCTACTTATTACACGAAGAAAAAAAGGCTTACACAAAAAAGTAATATTGCACTTTTCATTCTAAGTCTTGTAAAAAAATTTTACTGCAATGAAACCTCTCTCAAACATTTATGAGTTTTAAAAATGACTACCTAAAGGAAGCTTAAAATTATGTTTATATTAAAAATTTTAAAAAAAATCTTAAGCAGAATATGATTGAAATATATTAATGACCAAAATAAGACTTGCTGAAAATACTGCTCTTATCAACTGTAATATCGGTATTGTTATTGTGTGATTACCAGTTTGATATTATTTGCTTTGAATTTCTTATCAGTGTATTAAGTTAGTATATTTATGAAAGTACTCAATTGAAGTTTACCTATGACCTTAAAAGTAATTCCAAAAGTATGCTTTGTTGAAGGGTTGCAGTTGTTTCAAACATTCTGTGATTGTTAGAAGTTTACTGGCATTTTCCAAACGTGATCTCTCAGACACCACAGAAATATCCTGAGTGAAAAAATCTTCATTAAAATTATTTTAGCACTGACTATATATTTCCTTATTTTTTAGTCTGTTAAGTTTTTATGGATGTTAGAAATTCATTTTAATGTTGAGTGATAAAAGTAGTTTATATTGAAAAGTTGTATAGGTGCACCATATGCTTTTTAAAAGTCATACATTTTACAATGCTCCACAAGCAAAAGGGATTATTTTCATAAAGTATTAATTTCCATTTATTGTTAGCAGTCTTGTCAGTTATTTAAGGTGGCAAATGGACTGAAAAAGGATATTATTTAACATTATTTTAGTCATATTCTGATCAATCACATTTGTATTTTCCTAACAGTGCTTAAAGAAGTTTCTCTATATTTATTTTTCATAAGTATTTCCTTTAAAAATTAAATTCTTTTTCTGAATGAAAAATTATATTTGTTCATTTTATAATATAATTCCACTGTGTTTCTTCCTATTTGATTTGAGAATTGTGAATTGTGATTCAAATTAATTTGTTATTTTAGAGTTGATTAAATTAAGTGTTTTTGTCTCATCAGAAAACATATTAATGAACTGTAGAGATAATAAATCATTGGCTGAGAAACTAATGATTTTTATTGCAGTGAAATTATTTCTTTTCGACATTTTAATTTAATAAAAAATTTTGAAAGATTTGGCCAGGAAAAAAATTGAAAGCAGAATTTTTGCATAAATGAAAAAAAAACAATTTATCTTTCTGGATTTTTGTTTAACATTTACAGCTGTATGTTTATGAAATGTTGTCCCAGAAGATTTCCTTTATATCCATGAAAATGTAGCAAACTGCAAGAAAAAACATTGATTTCCCATTTAGTAGCCCTGCAATTCAAATATTAGGAAAAACTCTGTGTGTTATAAAAGGTCTTAACATGACATACAAAATCAAATTATTAAGCATCTATTATACATTCTTCTTGGCAGAAAAGCAATGAATATTTATATAATGTGCATTAAATAATCTCTTCATGTTTCTATCAGCTATGAAATTTATTGCTTATCTTTAGGCCCCAGATGTGGAAAAAGGGCTTGTAATGCAGCTGAAACCATTTATAAAGGAAACATTTATAAATAAATTACTAAATAATTTTCTACTTATGAAGCTCTATGTGTATTTTTTATGTCTTCTGGTGCTGAGGAGTCTTGTTCCTCAACATGCTTGAAGTCTTGCAATGGTTGCAAATATATCAAAGTTGCTTGCATCTTGCTTTCTTTTATACATTCTGGATAACCAAAGGCTAAGTGATTATTACTACTGAACCTTGAAAACCGTGATTACTACTGTAGGAACTTCAAAACTTCACAGTTTCATTTGTAAAACAGTACATTTTCAGAGGGATTTTTTAAAAAATTCTAATATTTACTATTAAAACAATATGTTCGTCCTTGTATGTCATCTGTGAAAGGCATCCCTTTTGTGTGGCAGAGCATCCATATGATACATTGTCACATTCAAATCTTTCATTGTTCTGTGGTTCAACTTCTTGAATGGCTTGCCGTATCTCTAATATTACATATTTTTTTTATTTACATATGTGTAAAATTTTTAAAAAAGAACTCTCAGTTCTATTTTATTTAAGTGGCATGTAAGATTCTTGTTCTCTATTCAAATTTATTCAAAAATATTTCCAGAAAGATTAGTAACTCATGGTTTAAATTAATGAATGTCATGCCCTATTGTCTCTTTTTTACTATTTTTATATGTATTTATAGCTTATTTGTATGTTTTAGAAATCATCTATCACAGAGAACTGGTCATCAACATGCAGCACTAAAAGTTCCCATATGCATGAACAAGCATATAAATACATAGTTTACAAACAACCCCTGTCTCTTGATAGGTTCTTTATACATGATGTCAGTGTTCAAGATGGGGCAGGTAAGTGTACTATTAACAAACAAACAGGAATATTCATATGGATATAAAATAGCTTTATAAGTAAAATTGCTGTTAGATATGGTCTAAGAAACTGAAAAGAAGATTAATATCAAAGTTTATTTAAAGTACCCATTATTCAATTTAAGAATAGAGAGAAGAAAAAAGGGTGAACAAAATTTTGTTAACCTAATACTTTTCCCATAATTTTATTTACCAAGTTTTTCATGTGGCAAAATATACATCTTGCATCCATGTATGTATTAAATAAATCAACCCTATTATGTCTCCCAAATTTGTTTAGTTTGTTTCCTTTCTACCCATCTATACTAATAAGGCCATCCGCACACGGGTCGTCTCGTACTCGGCTCAAACTCAAAGCAATTTCTCCCACCACTCAACTTCCTACATAATTGAATGGAGCTCCACTAACGAGGCGATTGGCAATCGGCTCGAAGTCGAAGCAGTCTCGATTCGTACTCGTCTCGTTTCACTCGAACTGTTTGGAATAGGAAAAATCGAGCATGACACACGGAATTTTTGATTATCAATGGAAGTGTTTTACTTTAAATTTGTAGGAGAAGAGGAAAAACACCCGGAGCTTTATGACCACACACTCCGAGAATATTCTAGAAAAGATTGTACAGAAAAAGCGTGGAATGAAGTTTCACGAGAAGTCAGTTTGACAGGTAATGTATTTAATTACAAACTTTATTAATGTTATATAGCTTAGTGGAAAAAAATTTATTACACTATAGTATTTCTTTATTAATTACAAAAACTTATTACAATCATTCATTAAAATATCATTAATTATTCAATCAAAATTATGTAATAAATGATTCTTATTACATTTTCATGAAATCTATTATGATTAAATACATAAAAATAATAATAATGGAATATAAAACACAGAGCAAAATTCAATATATTTAATTTTTCAAATCAGCAAACATAAAAATTATGTTTTTAGTTTTGATGAAAAAGTGTCATAGCCTGGACTTTGTAGTGATGATTGCTACCTGAGTCCCACTCACACAAATACAAGCACAAACTTTTGTATCTTAAAAATTATATGCATTTATAACTCCGATTAAAAATGAAATTTCAAATAATTTTATAATTAACAAAAAAAAATATTTCTTTATAACATTAAAATATACCGAACTGAAATTTTTTTGACATTCTTTTGACATTCTATAGAATGCTAAAAATTTTGCATCACTTTCTTGTAATTTATGTGATGCAACAAACAACCGATAATGAAAATTCCGTTCCAAGTACGGATGTACTTGTACTCTCCTCCGAAACCTTCTCCTTTTTATCTTTTTTTTAAAATTAATTTATTTATTTTATTTATTTTTTTTTCCAATGGCACATTAAAAGAAAATTGAACATCAAAAAGACAACAATAAATCTATAAATGAAAGTGAGCAATCCAGTAGCGTTCCCAGATTGATGTCCGAGGAAGAGCAGGACATCTGGACAGGTGAGGCAAGTCTATTTCCTCATGAACATCAGACAAGGTACAAAGAGGGTCGGGAACCACGTTGATGCGACATAGATGTTTACGCAGGCAGTCGTGGCCAGATATCAGACGAAACATGGCGACAGATTTCATCCTAGGCCACTGAGGGACATTTCTCCTTTTTATCTTACAGTACCAATATATAACATAAGAATGCCCTCCTCATCACTGGAGCTGCTTATTTTAAACAAATAAAAACAAGAAGTTTTGTACTTTGCACGTGAAAGACATTCAACCTACTGAGAAAAATAGGAACTCGTCATCTCGCTTCAAGTTTGCGGCGAAACCACTTCGAGTGCGATTCGACCCGTGTGCGGGTAGACTTTGCATAGTTCATACAGGACGCACATCTCGCTTTGAGTTCGAGCCAAGTACGACACGACCCGTGTGTGGATGGCCTAGCATTTCCATTTAGAAACTGTTGTATAGGTTAAAAACATTTCATTCATCTTTCTGTATTGAATTTAAATAAATTATATGCAATGCTGAACAGAGTATGACTGAAGTAATATGAGATTTTGTGCATATACTTGATGTCACACACACGCATATTTGTATTGGTCTCAAACATGGTGCATATTACACAAATTGACTTAATTGTGTTAATTAAAGCATTTTATGAACCTTGCTTTCATGCCGAGGTCTGCTCAGGTTGAAATTTCATAAGTTGGCTTGGCCTGTAAGATAAAATAAATGTTATTTGGCTTGCTCCAACCTTTTACCCACGTTGCACCAGTCTATTAAGGCCAGAGACAGGCCCAGTCCGATACATATATTCCAGCAAACTGAAGCTGACGTTGGCTTGAAATTTTCAATCAAAATATTTTATTTAAGCTATTATTTCATTTTTGCTATTTATATTTTAGTATTTCATTTTGCATAATTTTAGAGACCTCTGTTAATTACTTGTAGCATTACTCTTTTATTATTGCCTCTAATATTATTTAAGGTATTAATTCTATGATTTAACTTTAAATAGCTTAATATAATACCTTAACATCACTTGAGACACAAAATTCCTATCTTTAAATTTAATATTTCAGTAAAATAAGTATTTAAATAAATTTTAGATTTATTTATTTATTTATTTATTTTACCAAATATATATTTCAGTAAAATAAATATTTAGATAAATTTTAGATTTTTTTTTTTTTAACCGAAAATATAACATATTTTGCCTCGTATTTTTATGAGAAGGAAATTTTTTTTTTATCGCAGTTATCAAAATTGACATTTATTTCATTACAGCAGTGGTTCCCAACCGGTGGTCCAGCACCACATTAAAAAAGTTGCCAAAGAAATGGGGATTTTGAAAGCAATGTTCATTGAACTAGATGAATGTAATATATCCGATGACTATCAGGTGTTGAATTAAAATTTCTTAACAGTTTAACAATTATTTCTTAATTAGAATATGATACGTTAGAATGCAAGTATGTTAATCCTGTATCCCTTTTGCCTGAGGGATATTCTATACCCCTATACCCCCAGAAGGTCCCCCACCCTCAAGTCAGTGGGCCAGTCCGCACATGGTTCAATTTCTAGCTTAGTGGTCTTCAGACTTCTATGGGTTGGGAACCACTGCATTACAGTTACACCAAAATTTTAAAAAAGAACATAAATAACTAACTGCTTAAAATTTTGATTCCACTTGTGGATGAAAATTAAATAAGTTGTTTGGAAATCAGCAACATATTACAAATGATACTCAGATTTTAACCTAATACACTGAAGTGCCACTGAATTAGGGATAGCAAAGCCTATGCAAATTGTGTAGCGCTGCGCATCATGTATGCACAAGTGAGGGCGCTGTGGTAACTGCATATATAGCGTGTACTGTGGTTGTTCTGAATTAGTTGTTGGAATTGCCAGTATGGGTAAACTGCCTGATTTAGACGCCTTCGATCGCAAACAAATCGTAGGTGTGAGACGCATGGGCCATTCAATTTCCGAAATCGTCAGACAGCTAGGATTTTCAAGGTCGACAGTGTCAAGAGTATACCAAGAATACATGGATGGTAGAAAAAAACTAGCGATCGGGCAAACTGCAAAGGACAATTAGCCTTAACAGTGCGTGGTGAGAGACGGCTCAGGCGTATTGTACGTAGCCAGCGAAGCCAAACATTAGCTCAAATTACCACCCAGTTTAATGACGGTGCCAATCATACAGTCAGTAAATGGACTGTGCAACGCTCGCTTCACCATATGGGTTTCGGGAGCCGTCGACCTACGAGAGTACCATTGCTCTATACTCGCCATCGGGCTGCACGTCTTGCCTGGGAAAGAGAGCACAGAGACTGGAGTGTAGAGGACTGGAAACGAGTAGCATGGAGTGATGAGTCTCAATTCCGACTACTTAACGCCGACGGGAGGCTGAGAATATGGCGTCAGGCTCATGAAGCCATGGATCCTGCATGCCTGGCTGGAACTGTACAAGGGCATGGTGGCTGAATCATGGTCTGGGGTGTTTTTTCGTGGCACAGTTTGGGATCTTTGGTGCATGTACCAACCTCCCTCAATGCAATTCAGTACGTAGAGTTGTTGGGTGATCACCTCCATCCGTTTATGCTGTTCTGTTATCCGCATGGTAATGGAGTTTTCCAGCAAGACAACTGTACCTCTCACAAGTCCCGGTTGGCTACTGGCTGGTTGGATGAGCATTCCTCTGACTTCTCTGTCATGAATTGGCCACCTAGAAGCCCAGACTTAAATCCTATTGAGCATCTTTGGGATGTTTTGGAACAAGGCGTGAAAGGCCATCACACAGCACCTAAGAACCTTACTGAATTATGGACAGCTTTAGCCAATATTTGGCAAGCCATTCCCGTGGAATGTTTCCAGAAACTTGTTGAATCTATGCCTCGTCGTGTGGCAGCCGTTATCAAGGCCAGAGGAGGCCCAACTCATTACTAGGTAGGTATTCCTAATTCAGTGGCACTTCAGTGTATCACACTGAATAAATATGAAAGTTTAAGATGCATCCTAAAATCTATTAAGCATTTATCATTGATCCATGGAAAGAAAAAGAAATGTAATTGCATGTTATACAGGAATAAGACTGCATTGATTATTTCTGAGATTAGTCACTGTCTTGGATTAAAGATCAGCTAAGTTAAAGCTCCTTTCACTATTAGCTCTTACTGCTGGAGTGCAAAGAGCACTTTCTGTTAATTTTGGTAGTTTTTTTTTAAGTGCTGCTCATAGTGCAGCATTCAGATGTGTTTAAGATTTAACTGTACTTAGTAGCTGGAATAAACACTTGAAATCAATAATATCTGTTGGAAAATATATACTGTAATTTCTGATACTATTAAATGATGGTCATGATTACCTAATTATGTTTTTATAACTTTTTGAAATTTATTGTGGGAAGTTTCCTTTCACAGAAAAATTTTTGATAACTTTTTACTGTTTTTTATAAAGGAGTTGTAAAGTAATTCATAATTCAAAACATTTTAATGAATTTTGATATTGTTTAACCTTTTATCTAAATTTCTGCTTTCCTTGAAAATTTTCAGTGAATAATCTCAAGAATGCTTTTGTACTTGTGTGCCTAAATCGGTTTCAACAAGTAGTTACTGTTCACACATTCCAAGCACCTAGTGAATCTGTTAAGGTAATATAACCTCTTAAATTGAATTAATTTTTTTAACAGTAGTGATATTAATTTATTACATTAAAACCGCTATATGAAGGGCTATACCAAAGTTATGATGGGAAAATATTTAATATTATATTGTGTTAATATTTTTTAGTTAAATACTTTTAACAGTCATATCTAAAGTTTTCTTACTATTTCAACTAAGATGTTGAATAATTTTGTTCATGTATGATTTATTGTTATAATCTATAAATTTCTGTATACTTAAAAAAATATTCATAGTAGTAATTTGATAACCAACCAGATATTTTCATTGAATCATCTAATATTAAAACATATATCTGTAATAAAAGCTGACTACCTGTGGTATGCATGCATTTTTATGTACTTATATGTTGTAATAATCTTTTATGAAATTTCTCTTATTTTTGTATGTGAGTATTATTTTTAAAATTTCTGTTATAAATTTGTTCTGATTTCTTCAAGTGAATACTTTGAATTTATATGGATAAATTATGTATTGTTGATAGGTATCATTTTATATTTTTGTTTATTACAATAAGACGAGCATAAAAGTTCACAGGAGAACTGTATTTTTATGTTGAGGAATTTAATATCTATTTATATAAAACATTTCCGTGACTGACTGACTGACAGATAATGCAAAGATCAAACTGCTGGACCTAAAGGGCTGAAATTTTGCATCAGGATTTTTCTTATGGTGTAGGGGTGCACTAAGAAAGATTTTTGAAAAATTCTTAGATTTTTTTAAATTAAATTTTTAAGCTGTTTTTGTAACATTCTTATAAGTTTGTATTTAAAATGATAATCTGAGGGTCATAAAATTTATATCATGAGATAGATCATAAAAATTCCTTTAAAATGAAATCATTTTCGAATCTTTACCTCCATTTTCTGATTTTTGGTGAATTTTTAAAGATTAATTTTTAGAATTTAATTTATTAAATGCTGATCACGTGGTTTTTCTTTTTGTGATACTTTAAATTAATTTTGTGTCACGTGCATAACAACGAAATAAATTGACAAAAAAAAATATTAAAATATGGTAAAAGATAAAATTTAACCTCTAAACTAATTGAGATGGAAGTTTTTTAAGAATTTAATTCAAATTAGTATGTTTTATGGATATTAAACATGCAAATTAATTGCATACATTGACCATTGTATTTAATTTGAATATTTTCTACATTATTTTGTCTATAAAAATAGCCATTACGATTTTTTTATAAACTTTTTTATTTTTTTTTTTTGGGGGGGGAGGCATTAATTACATACATTGACTGTTGTATTTAATTTGAATGTACTCTGTAGTGAAGCATGGTTATTCAGCTAGTTAAATATATTTTAAAGAAATGTTCACTCTTAAGAAAATATTGCATACAGTAATATTTCAATAAAAGTATAAATCAGTAATATTTAAATCTATTAAAGATTAGAATAACTGACACTGCCTATGAAAGCTTTCACGTTTGTGATCATCTATAAAAGAAACTCATCTCTCCATTATAAATGTGTTTATCTATACACATATTGAACAACTTTTCTTTTGGCTTGTTGAATAAATAAAAAAAGTAGTTCTCATATAAAACTCTATCTTATATTTGCATTTTTGTTTGTCAGCATCTTTTACCATTCATTTTAAGGAAGAATTATTTTTAAGTCATTATTACAAAATACAATTTGAGCTAGAATGCTATTTATTTTTGCTGATAATATGATTGATTTCACTTCTGTTTTTACTGATAGTTCTTGAAAAACAAAAAAATAGTTCTTTTGCCTGTGTTTAGCTTACGTTTTTTATTATCAAATTTCTATGCAAACTTTTCAATGAATATGCAAGGACAAGCTACTCTGAAAATTGATGGTTTTTGAACTCTATGACCAAAATTTCCTACTTATTAAGATTAAACAGAAAAGTCAATGTCTCTGAAATTCAATTATGATTGACTTTATTCTGTTTAAAGGATGTGGGACTAGGTGCCTTTGCAATTAATCTGATATCAATTAAGCCATACCTTAAAATAAATATGCATATCAGGAGATTGACTTTTACCCTTTAAAAGTTGGACACATTATGAGCCAAAATTAGACACTTGTCAACAAGAGTAAACGTATGATTTCTGAGTAATGTCCAGTCACAGAATGATGACTAAATTCATCACAAACAAACAAAGTATTAAATCATTTTTAAACTTAAAAATCTAGCATTGGTAAAAATCTGATATTGGTAAATTTGATTGCATAGTTTAAAGCATATTATTTAAATATGGGCAACTATATTTCTTGTTGCCATTGTTTCAAATGGAAAAGGAATAAGGTTCCATAATAAAATGAAAAATAATTCATGGTGTGTCAATGACTATAAATTCTCATAATTATGTTTATATTTTAGTATATTTCTTTATGATAAATTTTATATGTGATAAGTTAAAAAATAACTCTTTACTTCTTTTTTTACTGAAAGAAACACAGTTATCTAGATAAACTTAGTGTGTTTCTGCAAGTAAAACATCGTTAGCTTGTCTTATTAATAAATAAATTAAATGGATCAATGTTAGTAAAAATGACATTGTTCTTTACTTTTTTTTCTATTGAAAGGTGTAAATTTTCATAAGCAAAAACAGAAGGGCTTAATTTTCGTCTATCTTACAAACATTTCTGAACCAAAAGAAGTGGGTAAATTTGTCATTACCATTTAAAAATACATTAATAGAGAGAGAGATTTATAAAATCTTCAGTTATTTCCATTATTATGCAAGTTTGGTTTTCAGCGGAAATAAAAACTGTCAGAAAAATGAATTAGTTTAAGTTTATTCACTATATTTAAAGTTTAGCATCATGACGAAGTGCAATTATAACTGAAGAAAAAACTGTTTTCATACCAGATGTCAAATAAATAAATAAATAATGATTGAACTGAATTTTCTATTCTGAAACTTTACATGAAATTTATTTTCAGTATATACCAGATGATTCCAAAGCATTAACTTTTAAATGAAACAAAATAGTTCATACATAAATGTTATGAATGCTAAACATTTAATGTTATGAAACACTGTAGAAAGAGTAATATTTTAAATAAACTTTGTGAATTTTGAAGATTTATTCAATGAAAATAATTTTTTCAAAGCTTACATCTTGCATGGATTTGTACAAAATAAACTATCTGCTTCAAAATTTAATGCTCACTTTATACAACCTTTATTCTATATCCAGGCTCTCTGGTTGTCAAAGTTGCGTGATACCATGGATCGATGGAAACGAACCCTACAAAATACTGTGTTTAGAAATCAGAGGACATCAGCAAATATTGCAACCACTACTATTCAACCAACAGGTGGAACACCTATTGTCAAATAGCAAAGACTTGTTGATGGAAGTTCAATGACTTACATAGCTTTTAAGAAAAAGCTAAAGGAAGAAAATCATGTCTAAATGCTTTCTATAGCTGCCACAAGTGCCAAACACCATTGTTCTCTATTGTGTACATGAAAAATATCTTTTCATTTGGGATGTGTTTGAAAGGTCTGAAGATAACAGTAGACTCTTGAGATTTCTATGGGGTTGTATTTTAGCACTGAGGAATATTCAGGGCTTTTAATGTAAATATTCAGATGTTTGACTGAAAACATGTATTTTTAAAGCCATTTTATATTCTAATTAAAAAATTTTGTAAAAACTCCGATTATTTTCTAAATCTTTCAAAATTATTTTCATGGCTTTCTGAACATAATTGGTTCAGATGAAATAATTAATCATTTATAGGAAAATTTATATAAATCTTTTATCTCATTTATTGCTGTTTTAGCCTGGCCATTATTAATAAGGAGTGGAGATTTTTCTTTTCTTTTTGTAGTACTACATGAAGATAGTTTATTAAGGATGAAAGATGACTTGATTTAAGGATTCTTTTAGGGTCTTTATTTTTTTTTTATCTTTTAAAATTTAATGTATATAAACAAAGTATGTAAAACAAGAACCTATGGTACATTCAGATTTAAACAATGACTGAAAGAATTGCAAAGCTAAATTGTTTGCATTTAAAATAGGAGTCTTCAAAGGTATTAATATCACACTAACTTATTACCTTAACCTATAGGGTATAAGGTAATAAAATCATACCAATTATTCATTTATCATTAACAGACATTAAAAGATGGGTTTTCAATGCAATTACCATAGTATTTCAAGGGTCAACTGTATTTATTTCTATATTTGTGATTTCAGACAGTTGGACGTGCTGTAAATATACAGTTATCTTATGATTACATTTATTTCAGGTGAGTTACTATAATAGCATCCTAAAAATAATTTAAACTATTCAAACTAATTTTTAAAAGTTTCACATCAGCGAATATTGAGGAAATATAATTAACATAAATCCCACGAGAAGTGTAAGAATATTCACTATTTTTATATTGATAATTAGTGATAAAATTTTATATAAAAATATGAGTAATGATTAGCAATGTATTCTTACTCTGTTTGTAGAAAATAATTATTGAAGTTATTAGCATAAAATTAGACTTCACATGCATTTATAAATAAATATTGCTTCATAAAGAATTTATTCTAGCTTGTAAAATAAAAAAAGGTATTTTCACATTAAAGTTTTACCCAAGTCTTTCAAGAAACATTCTATATGCCTGAATTTTATAAAATTTTAAGTATGGTTACAATGGCTGCATGAGTGACAATCACTATTTTCTTTTCTAGTAAAATTTCTTTGAAAAAAATTTGACATTAAAAATAGAATTAAAATATGAAAGTCGCCAATGATATCATTCTGTAGATTTTTTTTCCTTTTTTTTTTTTTGTTGCTGTAAAGAGAAAAAGTTAATATTCAGAATTTTTTTTTAAACTTTTGTATTATAAAGGTAGCATTTTACTTTCATTGAGTTTATTATTTACAGATTGTTGAACCATGTCTCTGGCATTAAAATAATTGAAAGTTTGAAATGAAAATGATACTTACATAAAAGTAAGTCAAATATGCTCCAAAATTTGTAAATGTGTATGACTTTTAAGAAAGCAGCAAGCACTAATACTTTGAAAATTTTTTATAATGTGTGCATAAATTAGCAAATGTTGGGAAACTTTTTTTTTTCTAACCTTCAGTATCAACATCAGCATTGTTCAACTACTATAAAATTTACGACATTTCTGTTGATTAAATGGGTATATATTCCTTTAACAATAGACAGTATGTTACATAAATAAGTTTAATATTTCTTATCATTTACAGAATATTACTGGTTTAGTATAATATGTTTTCTTTTTCAATATTTATTTGCTCTGTTTAATTTTTACTACAATATCAGTGCTTTCAGATTTCTTTACTAGTCCTAATCTCTTCACAATAGATGCTAATGCAGTGTTAGTCATGTTCACAATAAACCATCTATGCCCCTTTTGAAAATTACCATTTTTTACTACTAATATATAACTGGATATTGCTAAATTGCACCCAAACATTGATGATTCTATTAATCATACCAGATATTTAATGTCACAAAATGTGATAGAAGATTCTTTTGGTTTTCTGAGGCCAAAATACAATCTGATCTTTGGTTCCAGCTATTAAGAGTACCATATTTTAAACGCACTACATTATCAGTCATGGAACTTTACATATTGAGTAACTTTTAAATGGTAAGACACTAGTTACAAAGTACCAAGAGTTACGATCAGTACAGATATAATCCTATGGTACAATTGAAATTTATCACAATACTAGTCACAAATTGTAGTCTAAAGACAAAGAAAATTAGTTGCATATATTCAGTGAGTAAATAATACTTTCATTTCATAGACTTTAATAAAAGTAATCAGATATGTATATAGTAGAAATCTGCCAATATATTCTATTTATTCACATTAATAAAATTTAAAATACATTATTTTCATATGAAAATGTGTGAATAGTTGAAGCTGATAAATTTTGTAATGCCTAAATTAGAGTTCTATGAACAATCTCTCTGAATCCTTCGTATTATTTACTTTTAAAAATGTAAAACTGCTTAATAATGTGTGTAAATGGGGAAAAATGGCTATTTTAAGAGAGAATTTTTAATTGGCATTTGTATCAATTTGTTTAATTATTTTTTTAACATATGATTTATTTTAATATGTAAAGCTTCCATTAATAGTGTGATACTGTGTGGAAAATGAACAAATAATTTTTGGAATTTTTTTTTCAGTTTTCATGCTTATATTTTTTATGGTAGAATAATGAATTATCATATTTCTCTAAATAATATTTTAATTTTAGCATTTAGTTAATTTTAATTTTTATAGCATGTAATTTTTTAGTCAGTTAAATCTTTTTAAAACACATTAGTTTAAAAAAATACATTTAATTATTTTAGTATATAAGGGACTTTGTTTAGAATGTTGTGCATAAAGTATAATATTCTTAGAAGCCATAGACAATCTTGATATAGTACATTCATTTTAAATGTGAGAAAGGTTTTCAATTAATAAAATCTGTAAGTGATTGATATATATATATATGAAAAGGAGAACAAATCACACCATTAATAGTATTGAAATCTTTTATGCACCCTCACTTTTTATCATAAAATGTTTGCATATGTTTGATGATAACGTATGTCATCACTTTTAAGTCTTTAAATAGTATTGTGCTGTTGTATCAATGTTGTGCTTTTGGAACAAGAAAACTTTTTTAGAAGTATATATGTATATACATATTTTCATAAATTTAAAGCTTAATACAAAAACATAACTAATACATTTATAGAATTTAAGGAAAAATTATAATTTTCTATGTACCTGTTTTACACTTCATAGGCTTGCAATCCTATTCCCATGAAGTCCTGGTAAATAGTTTATATAAATATTACTAGGTATAACAATAATTCTTAAAATCTCTGACATTATGAGCTTTAAATTATTGACCATTAGGTATATAAAATACTGTGACCAAGGATTTATAGATAAATATTTTTTGTTGGTGGCATTATTAGTAAATTATTTCATACTTTCGCCACATTAAGTCTTTGTCATGTTTTTGAATTAAACATTTTATATTTTAATTTGTTGATGTGAAATGTAAGGGTTACATTTTTTTTTCTAGTTGCAGGACTTAATACTCAAACAAATATCAATAAGTACCCTCATTATCTCTAAATTAAAATTTTCAAAGGATATTAAAATTGTATTTTACTGTTAATGTTCTATAAAGATGTTCAGTTCTCAAAAATCTATTTTGTCTCTAATTTCTGAAAAAAAAATAATAAATAAATGTTAAAATATTCTTGTACAAGAAAATGTATGGGAGCAGGAGAAGGCAGCTTTCTGGAAATGGTGATATTTTATGTTATAATTTCTGTTATTTTATGACATTTTTATAAGTTTTATGTTACTCTATGATCAATGTATTTATAGTATGAGTGAATTATTACATTAATTGTATAAAGAACTAAACTGAAACCTCCATTTTATCAAAGCTCAAAGATCAATGTTCTGTGAAATTGATTTCATATTTTAAATTAAAAGGCATGGTATGATAAACTCACAACAAACACAAATTATATGTTAAAGAAAAACAAAACTTTTGCTTAACATATGCAACTAGACATGACTGTATTAAAATTTTTCAAATGTTAAAAATAATTAACACAAAAATTAAATTTTATGGAGATTTATACAGAACCCCCCATATAATAATAGATGTTCCTGTCTTGTTATTTAAGATCTGTGAATTCATTTATTTTAAAATTTTTCGCCTGCTTTTTTTTTTTTTTTTTTTTTTTTAAAGTAAATTTTCTGTTGGAAAATTTATAATGGACCAAATATACAGATAATATCTGTGATCACAGATAATATTAATACAATTTCACCCATACTGTAAATAAAATCTTATGACATGATTCCTTAAGTAAATTTCCAATATTTTTGTTGTTATCATGCTAATACCTAGTTGGTTCGAGGAAACAAATGTCCTCCCAACTACATAATACATATATATATATATATATATATATATATATATATATATATATATATATATATATATAATGAAAACAAAAGAAAAAGATTCAAATAAACAAAAAAAGAGGAAGAAACTAAAAGTATTAGTCTCAGTTTAAGCACTTGCAGCTTAAACTGAAGTTTTGGAAATTAAATATTGATGAATATAATAAGCCATTAGGTCTAGCACTTTAGATGAGCTTATGGGGAAAATGTTTTATTCCCTTGTATATTTTTATCAGGCTAGAAAATTTGGAACCACAACATGTCTTATCAGACATGTGATTTAAAAAAAAAAAACAGAGGGAAAAAAGGAAATTCCTGAAATTTTTTCATGAAAGATATTATTTGCAAACTAATTTTTTTTTCATTTTTTATTGTATTAGAGCAACAGATAATTCAACAGCATCTATTTTATTAAAAATTCAAATACAAGTACATTTATTATTTGATTAACACATTATTTTATCATACCAATTATCATTTTATAACTATACAGAATTTCCTTCTCTCATTATCCTCCTGATAAGGGCACATTTGTACTACATGTCTATAAAGGTGTCTGATATCTTTAGTCTTTATTTGCCAGTCCTGTACTGTCAGCAAGAGCTACTCTAGGCCTGTCATTATGTGTTCTTGTTTATGCAACAAAAATGACCTGTATGTAATTTTGCTCCAAAATAATATGAAAGTAATATTTTGCTTATTCCAGAGCAGTGGCTCTGAAACTTTTTTGAAATGCAGCCCCACTGAGGACAACTGTTATAACTCATGGCCCCCTGTGTACCGTATATTGAAGGTAGACTGTAATTTTAAGATTAAATATTTTGTAAAATATCTTCTTCTCAATGCGGTAAACGGTTACTTGGACATTATCCTTACCATCATACGACACCGGAGATTTGCTGGCCACTTTTCTGGGAGCACCGTATAGGTGGACCAGCATTACCCCCCCCTATGGGCCAGTCCCATAATTTTGAACCGCGTCAAGTGACGAGACCGGAACACATGACCCCGCACCTCCAGAGATAAATTTGAGAACTTGGAGGACATTAGCACCCTATTTTACGTGTCCCGGCCACCATTAGTGAACATGGCGGTGGATTTTTGTCAGCATCTGACCTCGAACCCTCAGATCACTGGCTCGACGCCTTTGCCAACTGGGCCACCATGCCCTAGAATTTTGTAAAATATTAATTATTAAGTATTCTTGTTTATAGAAAAATAAATTAAATATATAAAATTTTAAAGAAAATATAAAAATGGCAGTTTTAGGAAAATTTCTTAAACCATTCCGTGAAAAATATTTTTTTTTAATTGGCTTTATCTTTTTTTATACATCAAAATATGCATCATCTTTTCAAAAAATTTAACCTTAAAAAATAAAATTTTGCAACAAGCCACCACCCTATAACTCTTATTTCCACTGGGTAAATTTGTATAATTTTCTCTCTGAGTAAATATTTTATTTCCACCATGTAATCACTTTATTTTCAGTTTTTTCCACATCCTATATCATATTATACCCATAGCAATTTTATTTAATGAAAATGTCCTGTTTGTTCGTAGCCCCTTGAGGTGCTGCAGCCTACAACTTTATGAAGCTTTGATCTAAGATATTACTTTTTCATGAAAATTTTAGAAGTCATTAGTTACTGCCAATGCTGATTAAATTCCGTAACCTCATTATATTTTCAAAACTGACCTAAACAGACATTACCCCTCCCCCCCCATTTTTTTTTTACTTGTTGCATATAATTTCTTTGATTTTGGTCATCAGTATTCATTACATGAGTATATGAAACAAAAGCAAATTTTTTTTTTCTGAAGAAATATGAGTAATATCCTTATGGCTGTTTACTAACTTATCGCCATAACAATCATCACCATCATAAACTGAATGCATTTAGAAAACTGGCATCCAGTGGCACACATTATGTAGTTTCTATCCTCATTCAATTTTCTATGATGCTGATGATAGTATAGTGGCAAGTTTCTTGCTTTCTTTTCCATTTGTTTTATCAAGCACAATGTATAGTCACACGAATATAACTTGAAAAATACCTCTCAAAAACATTGCTTTATGCAGAGAATGCTGATGATAATAATGAGTGAATGAATTATATTGTTTCTGTGTATGTATATGCATTAACAGTGTAAAGTCTAATGGTTAATGATGCAATTATTACTAAATTAACTAATGATTTGTTACTAAATTAATTAGTATCTTAAAATCCAAAACAGAAATGGCAACTAGTTTCAGATTAATAGATACAACCCTTCTACAGGCTGCACAGAGTTGAGTGTGATAATTTTTATGGGCAAATCAGAAATGCACAGCAAAATCCAAAATTACTTGCCATTTTTAAAATTCTACTGTGGATTTTAAAAAGCTTGTATTTAGTAATTCATGGTGCTGAAGTTTAATATGAGTAATAATTTATTTGTTCATTATTTATTTATGAAGAAGAAAAATCATTTACAGTAAAGCCTTAAAGAAAACAATTTTAAAGAACATTGGGTCTTAATTATTATTATTATTATTATTATTATTATTATTATTTTTTTTTTTTTTGGGGGGGGGGGGTTACTGTTTTTTTTTTAAAATTAAATTTCAGAAGGGAAGTTCTGTTTTATATATGTAAGAAATATATAAAAAAATTTAAAAATAAATAAAAATGCCCATTTTGTACTATGCTGTACATTTTATAGTATGAAACTACAATTTCTCAAATGCCATATTGTTTGGAATAAATAGAGTAACAGGTCTGTGATGAACTTTATGAGAGAGAGAGAGTTAAAAGTTACTTTCCAAATATAAACCTGGATTTTTACAACTGTTATTATTTAAGATGTGAATCTGTCATATGAACTCCTTGTATTTTAATTTTGTCAAAACTTTTAATTATTGACTTAAGGTATTTAAAATTTGATATCTTTATAGCATGAATGCCATGCAAGAGTATACATATCAGGAAGTACAGATCAAAATAAAATTCTGCTTTAATGCATTGATTTGAGCATTATAATCATAACTAAATTTAAGTTTGATGTAAGAGGAGCAAATATACTGAATATAATAAATTCTATTTGTACAATCAAGTTTTTTAAAAACATAAGTGACAAGTGTTTTTGTGTATTTGACAGTATAAGGTATCAAAACATTTTCTCCTAATTATATGTGTGTATTGTTCTTTATATACAATTAAACATCTTTTGTGTATATATATGAGTGTGTTACAAAAAGTGTGTATATATATGAGTGTGTTATAAGAAGTCTGTATACATCATCAAATAATATTAACTGGAACATTTACTAAGGATTTATGAACTTTTTCAGTTCTTCACATTTTTTAGATTATTATATTAAATTAATAGTCATTGATAATTTTTGTAAATTACATTTGTTCAAAGGACTGATGTGAATAATATATGACATATTTAAATACTGAAACAATTTCCCTAAGTAAATCTACCAAAAATTTGCAACTTGATATTATTGATTTAGGTTAACATGCTATACCGTCAACAAAGTATATTAAACTGCACTTGACTGAAAATTTACTTAAGTAGCAGAACTTTCATTTTTTTCCCCAAATAAAACAGTTAGTAAACTGATAATAAATAACCTATACAACTCCTAAAAAATTATATTATTATTATTTGTTTTTCTTTCAATTACCTTTTTGTTACATTTAATATATTGTAATTCCATGTGATTTATTATAATTCTGTGTGATTTTGCTGTTTCAAGTGATAATGGGGCAGTAATATAACACAATATATAATTGTTCACTTTTACTCAAAAGAGCTAGCCATAAAAATTTTGTCAACCACAAATATTTATTTTTAAAATCTTTATAGTTACCGGAGAATGGGGTTACTTGGACCCCAAAAGTGAAGATTTTTGTACATTTCTTACCCAACGATAGCCTTAAAAACATGTTTGTGCTGATAACTTGATTTCATTAACTTATTTGAAGATTCCCCAGGATTTTAGGTCTTTTTCAAACCAAAATTTTAATTATATATATATTTAATAAATTATTGAAATTTGGGTTCAAGTAACCCGCTGATTGGGGTTACTTGGACCCAACCTACATTTTACATGAAATATTCAATTCAAATAGTTAGTCGGCTCAAGTAGCACATAGGATCATGAAATAAAAATAGAGGCTTATGTATGAAAAATTTTTTTTACATTAAAACAGAAAACAAACCCCATTTTATTTGCAAATCTGATTGTTAACAGTGAATGAGTCTTCAAAACTAATTTTACCCAGTCCCGCCCAGGGAGGTTATTTTGAAAACATTTCTGATCTTCCATGCATTGCAAGGTAAGACTTGACAATAAATCGAAAGTCCAGTTCGTCCATGGGAAATCCAAAATCACAAATTTTGTCTAAATGACTCACACAGACCAACTCTTCTTCACTAGTAAATATGATTGGATCTCCAAGTTCGTTCAATAAACCATTCTTCAATCTCCTTTTCATAGTGGACCTACCAATTTTAAAGTGGGTTGAGGTATTTCTCCTGGCCTCACAGCATTAAACATTCCTATAATTTTTCAACTGTAAAATCTGCATACTCTCTGTTCCCAGGAGACCTTTTGTAATTTCGGAGCATTTTTGTATCAGATCTGCGAATAAATGCACATGAACTGGTTTAACCATTTAATAACAGGAAACCGACATGAAGTAATGATATTAATTACTTTTACAGGGAAATTTGAGAATGTCTAATCAAAATTGTGACTAGGGGTTAATTGGACTCAATTTCTTGCTTGGGTCCAAGTAACCCCATTTTTAGTTTATCAGCACACTAGTTAATACTTATAATTTTTACTGGGTTAATTGATTTTCTATCCATCTAAAACTATTGTTATATTCTTAAAGTCTGTATTTGAAATGTAAATTTATCCTTACCTAATCTGGGACTGCAGTGTGTAAAGAAGTGAAGGTGGAAGTTATAAGGTCACAAAAATTCGTGTTTTTATCACAAAGCAACCAACGTAACCTAAACTAAAAATAGGTGGGAAGAGCGGGAACAGGGTTAAGTGCATCAGGACCTAGCTAATGCTCCTATCTGTTGGATAGATGGTGAATTATACCTATATTTTAATAACAAGAGACCTAGGTGTAATTTAAAACACTTTTTTGGGTTCACAAGTTTGGGTCAAAGTAACCCCCTAAGGTCCAAGTAGCCCCAAGTTACAGTATATTATAGCCAAACTCTTTCAGTCTCTATAGGTATGCTCTAAATTAAATAAGCTAGATAAATAATTTAATCATTTGTCAATGTTAATACAAAAACAAAGTACTTGAATATGCCGGAGAAATTTAAATGCCTGTTTAAATATACTAACTATATATACATACAAATACACAATTTTATGTATATAGTTTATACTTAGATCTAACTTGATTCATTATATTCGAAGATGAAAAAAAAAATTTAATTTTAAAAAAGTATATTAGCCATATTACTAATTAGAAAATTTTATCAAAGAAATATCTGAGTTTTAAGTTTTATTTCATGGAATGAAAACTATTTTGGAAAGAATTCTTTTCATACATAAGTAATTCATAACTGTTTGTGTTTTGTGAAGTATGATTAAATAACTGCTTACAATAAGAGAAACTTATTGGATTTTCTTAGTTTCAATACCAGAGTGAGAAAATATGCTGTTACAACACTACTACCCAATTCCAATGTACTTACATATAATATGCTGTTTCAAAATGATGGTATTACTAAAGTATGTGGAAAGAAAAAAAACCTATCAAATAAATTCAAAATATCTGTAGATGTATTAGTTTCTTCAGTAACCTAAAGTACCACATACAGTTAGTATTCAGTCATATTTACAATAATATAAATTATTAAATTTTGAGATAAATCACTTATATATCGCACCAATTTTTTTATTTGTTCAGTGAAAGATGCACGGTGAAATCAATGTTAATATGATGGTTATGGAAGTTAATATTATTTTTGCAATTTATAGTGATGTACTAAAGTACTAGTAGCACTATTATAGCTCTCTAACCATGACAAAATTCTCACTGGGTATTATTACCTAGAACTAGATCAAATTCAGTTTGTATATCCACAGATTTATAAATTAATATTTGTGTACTTGTTATTGTTGTCTTTAGGACATAAATATTGCCTATTTACATAAAAGATATACAGGTGCTTCTAAGCTTTGAAATTAATTTCTAGTGTTTAAAGCATCCAGTCAATATTGTACTTGATTAATGGGCTTTAACAATGTTTTCCAAATTTTGAAAGATTTTACAAATTGTTATTGATTTAAATTATGATTGCATTTTTGTATAAATTGTTGTGATTATTGTTATAACTGTTTGTGTATGGTTTGTTGACTTATCTATATATGAGTTTATATGTAAAAAAAGTATAATGTGTGATATTAAAAGATATGATTGTTTCTAATTAGTATTTCATTGCCTGAAATTTACAATCAAAATTGTTAGTTGATCTAGTATTATAGATTACAAAATAAAGACATACTTTCTTCCCCTCACCTCCCAACTAAAATACACATCTTTAAAAAATACTGTTTGTTAATCGTTTACCGTTATCTCTCCCCCCCCCCCTTAACTTCTAAGTGGTGACAGTTTAGGCCATAAAGTTGGTGTCTAGGTATAGTAAAACGGCTAAGCACTAATCGATGAGACAACTTACAGCGCCATCTATCGGCAAATTATGGAATTAGCGTTTTTAATCTTAAAAACGGTACGAGATACGGGGAAAATGTCAATTACAAAGTTGTTGAGCATCATCGATTTAGTAAGAAAAGACACATTGCACACATTAATACTTAAAACAGAATGTAGAAAATGAACATTTGTTTGGTCACGATTTCAAAAATTGTCATGTCGCAAAGAGCTGAAGAAAGAAACAGACATTTTCCTATCTTCAGGATCATTTATTTATGTTGCTGAAAATGCTCTCCATTAGCCACTATACACAGTTGCACTGTGGACTGGTCTTTTCGAGCTTCGCTCGCGTTTCACGACGTCATAGTGTTGAAAATCACGACCAAACAAATGTTCATTTTTCACATTCTGTTTTAAGTATTAATGTGCGTAACGTGTCTTTTCTTGCTAAATCGATGATGCTGTACAACTTTGTAATTGACTTTTTTCCCGTATTTCGTACCATTTTTGAGATAAAAACGCCAATTTCAAAATTTTCCGATAGATGGCGCTGTAAGTTGTCTCATCGAGTAGCGCATAGCCTTTTTACTATACCTAGACACAAACTTTATGGCCTAAGCTGTCACCGTTTTGAACTTAAGGGGGTGTAACGGATATAGGTGGGAACCCTATATATAAAGATATTTCTTGTTTCATCAACTTACTTTCATGTTCTATTACTTCCCACAGCCAGCCAGGCCCAGATTTCCGCATGGGCAAGTGGGGCGCTTGCCCAGGGCCCCCAAAATTACGGGGCCCCCTAATTTAGTATTAAGTTGTACATAGTTTTGAGAATTTGGATTTTGGTTAATACAGTATAGGAGGGCAGTGGCGGATACAGAAAAAAATCCTGAATGGGGCACAGGGTAACCACTATAGTGAAAACAAGATTAGCGCCCTTTACACGTACGTTCTTTCCCGCGTTAAACCACGATCCCGCGCGATTGAGTGCACGTGTGAAGGTGTCGGAGAGGAAGGGAAAGCTGCTTTGGAGCGTACTGCAAGTTTTCCCGCACGAAATTTCAGGAATTTATTTATTAATATTAAAAAGTAAATTAATTAATTAATTAACACTTATTATTATTATTATTTTCCCCTTTCAAATTTTCGACTTGTTGGTCGAATTTTTTTTGAAATTCCGGTCCCGATTTACGGGAGGCCTGGGTGAGTGTCCCACATGTTCATGTGGAAAATCTGGTCCTGAAGGGGGGGGACGTGCCCCCCTCTGGATCTGTCCTTGAAGGGGGCCCCCAAAGTCTGCTTTGCCCAGGGCCCCATTGCGTCAAAGTCGGGCCCTGCAGCCAGCCTCTGCAGTTGGTTTGTTCCTTGGGTATGTGTTTCATTTTTGCATTGTTATCTTCATATAGCAGATCAATGAAAATGAGTTTCTAAAAATCAATTTCATGATTTTTGGAGTTAAAAAATTTTCTTGGCATAGTTTGAGAAAATTTACTTATAGATAATCGATGTCTTCATGGAAAAATTAAAGAATATGAAACTATAAAATTTCAGTTGATCATGCATTTATGCCAAAAATAAATAATGGAAAAAATTTCAATTTTGTTGAATACTATGTTTAAGTTTGGTAGGTTATATATCAACAAAACCTTTACGGGCATATCTCCCATGACAAAACCGCAAAAAATGGATTGGTACCAGTAAATTTCTGTTGGTTAAAACACATACCTAGGAGCAGAAAACCTGAATAATTTTTATGCAGATCATTTCCTGCCAGATATAGTTTCTTAGAATTTTAAGTTAAATATAAATCTTTATTTGTAAACTAAAAATTTTACTTTTGCAAAATTTAGAACTTTTTTTTAAATAAAGGTCTTTTTTTTAACTGTATTGTAAAATCTCTAAGATAAAATAAAAGAATAATTTTAATTATGAATAAATAACTAATCACAGACAAGATGTCAAAAATAGATAAATGCATAGAAAACCGTAAAAATTACTACTTAAGATCGAAGTGATTTTATATTTTTAAAGATATATTTCACGAAATATATCTAAAAAATTTTTTTTAATTATATTAATAATAACAAAAACAATTCTCGTAATGTAAAAGAAAAAAAAAATTAAAAAGTCGCGACGATGCGGATCGGTTTATCCACGATTTTCCTTGGTACATTTTCTAGAAACCATTAAACATAATTCATTGGCTTTTAGGCTGACAGTTAATAGAAAATATTGGAATTTTGTGCGAAAAAATAAAATAAAAAGTGAAGGTGAACATTGAATCAAATAATGTTTACAAGATCAAAACAATCAAAATGCTTTACAGATATCTTTATTCAAATATACTAGATTTACCATAATGATAGATAACAATTTAACTAACACTGACTTAGCAATAATATCTGCCATGTTTGTGGTAATTATAGACACGCACAAAAGCGAACAATGCTGTCAAAATTTAATCCCCTTTAAGAAAAATTCGTTACACACGATTTCGCTCGCCCGTACAAAACTTGATTTTGTAAAAAATAAAATTTTCTGCATTTTCAAAAATTGCGGATTTAAATATCAAAATTTTATGTCATTTCATAACCTATTTCAGTTCTTTGTTATAAGCAGTAGTTTGTTTCATTATTTTATTAAATGTCAATATTTGATCAAGAGAAATAAAACACATTTTGAGTATTTCCTCGTGACCTATAAATGAATTGATTAATACATAACAAAACTGAAACAGACAAAAGCTCACCGATTATTGAAAGAAATCATACGGAACATTACACCTTACGTGCTTTTCAAGGTCAGGTGGAATTATATTGTAAATTAAAATATATCAGATACGGAAAAAGGGGTTAATTTTTTTCGTAATTTTAAACTCCATATATAAAAAAAAATATTTAGTACACTACATCGCCGCGCGCTTTTTTGTATTCCGAAAGTAATATTCACAAATATAAGCGGAAAAGAAAAGAAAAAAAAAACCAGAAGTTTTTTTTTAAAATCCAGACGGGGAAATTTCAAAGAGCTACAAATATTTTCGTGTTTGGGCTTTAATTTCGCGACGTTTTCGAAACTTTGGCAGGCTCCCTGATTTAAATTTAATAATAAGTAGTACAATGTTAATAAAAATGAAAAAAAGTGTTTGTACATTAAAAACTGTAATTATACGCAACAGTTTTATCTTAAAAAAAGATCTTTTATAGCTTTAGATATATTCAATGAATTTGCAAACGCAGATTAATTTATTATTATTTTGGCCAAGTTTTTGCGCTAGAAATTTTACTTAGTACATACTTTTACACTTTAAATTGCTTCTAAGGCATAGCACTTTTTATAGAGAAAACACAAACAACATAATCTAAGTTAATGCCACACTTTAAAAAATCATATTAATCAGCCCAATATAAAAAGTTAATCCATTCCCAGTACTTGAATATATAATAGCTCTATGCCACAATTATCTTTAAACTTTCTAACACCATTCCTTAGGACCAATGCATATTTTTAATTAAGAACCCATTTTAAATCATTCAACTTTATATGGTTTTCATCATATTCTAAAGAAAACTGTTATTTTGACATTCATATATTTCTATGGGAAAAAAAATCTAACAATAAATATTGGTTCCACTTTGAGTCTCTTTTTTTTTTTTTGGGGGGGGGGGGGGTGTATAAAAGTCAAAATTTTGTACTGTGAAAATGATGTTAGTCACCAGTAATGATGGTGTTTATTTCTCATAAGAAAATAACATCAAACACATTATGTTAGAATTCCCCGCAATACCCAAAATTAGTGCAATAAGATTTAAAATACATTTCCCCAAAAGTTCAATGCTAATACACAATATTTATAAACAAAAAACATAGGGAAAGATAATTGTTAAATGAAATTTACAACATCAAACACATTCAATCTTATTTAAACAAGCAGATAAAAAAACAATTAATGTAACTGATAGAAACTGTAAATAAGAAAATCATCTCTTTAGATTTTGAGATCAGTCTCATAACAATGCAGATTTTTTCCATTGAAGAAAGTTAACAAAATTTTATAATTACGACTGATTTCTGTTGTGATTTTAAATATCTGTAGATTAATATTTTATTAGGTTCTTACTGCCATAGTAGCATATTAGAAGTTCTCTGACCTAGAACTCCCTATTTAATATACAAGCAGGCTCCAATCCAATTCACCAACCAAGACTTCCTTACTAAACCTGAAACCCTCCCATTTCTAGAAGATGCTGGGGGAGGAGGGGTATTTAAGAACCAACCCATGCATGCAGTCAAACCCACCATTTTTTGCTATTGCCATAGTAAAGCATTGTTTTGACTACCACAATAATTCACCCATTTAGAAGATTTCCAACTCAGGTCCTGAATCCAGAATTTCCTATTAACTTGAGAAGCATATTAATTATATAGCCATAGCTTGCATGTTGAGTTTCATAACAACTTTAACTTCATTCTCTCTAAATTTGCTCTCAGTAATAAGATAAGTGTTGTGGTATGGTAAATAATCCGATAACATGAAATCATTGTCCATTTTCTTGAGAACAGAAGCAACATGAAACAGGATAAAAATTATTTACTTCAATTTTGATCCTCAGCACACCCATTTAAAGTTAACCTGTTCTGAAGTAAATGCGAAATCCAAATTAACATTGAGCAAAATATTTTCATGTCTTGTCAAAATATATGGTAAAATATTTAAATCTATCCATTTGATAATTTTTAAAATCTAGTCAAATTCCAGAACGCAAGAGAACTTTTCCAAATGGAAATAAAAATTCCAAATTGCTATCACGATATTCAGAAGGCAAGAACATTGTTAAATGTTGGTTTTTACATAATTCAATTTAACAGTTTGTATTCATATTTATTGAACACAATTCAATTCCTAATAAATATTCAAACCTCTTTAAACATTTGTGTTTCTGGAAAAGTTTCTGAATATAAAAGATTATTTTTGAAGTAAATTTTAAATGCAAAAGGTCTTTTGAAAGCACAAGACTTTTTCAAACCCAGTAAAGAAATCTTTGATTAGCTGACAATACACCTGGAAGAAATGACTTAAATGTCAGCAGAAAATGGTTTGTGATTGGTCTGATGACAATTTCTGTACAAATAGCAAATTTCATGGTGACAAGCACAAACTACAAAAGGATGGTCTTTTGTTCTTCACCATACAGAAATATTTGAAGATAGATTCTTAATTAAAAAAATTAAGTACTTAATAGGTGATCACAAAACAAAAAATATAGATTATGAATGCAAAATTAGGAACTTTTTGAAACTTTTGAAGAAAAGTCCCTAAAAGCAAGCAGGTTTCCATAAAATAAGAATCTCCAAAAAATTTTGAAAAACTGACAAACCCTGTAGCAGAATTAATTTAATGTACATTTTATTAAAGCTAAATGTTTAATACATTGGTTCTTAAACTGTGGTCCGCGGACCCTTGGGGGTCCACGTAGCCATTACCGGGGGTTCGCGAAACAATTTTGACATTAACTTTTTAAAATTCTTCATTACCTTTGTTAATAGAATAAGTTCTCAACTATTTCAATTATGAATCAATTATCCTGGAAAACCAAAAAAGGATTGAGATCTTAAAGAAATGTAACATTTACATTTTAAGAGCCTATACTGATCGAAGAATAAGAAAGTCACTGTACTGGTGGGTAGATTTCTACAGGATCTATTCTCTGGAGGAGAGTAGATCCCGCAGGAAGTGTTCTTTTTCCATGACCGGTGGAAAATGACAAAAGCAAAGGTCAACGGGATGTCATACCCTTCCCCAGAATGTGGTGAGGAGATAGTCATCAAACATCCCCCACTTTTCGTGAAGCATCAGCATTTGCTCCATGTTAGACTCAAACAGGTTTTTCTTTCTACTGATGAGAAATGATTTACCCTAAGAAAAGGCAGTGTTTACAAGAAAAAGATATGGAGAAAAATACACATCTGCAGTTAACAATTGAAAGGAAATTTTCATCACTGTACCTATTGGAATATTAAATGTCATTATTTACTGTATAATCTGAGATGTTTAAATGTTGATTTCTACTCTATTTTCCAAGTTATAAATTTGCAACTGAGCAAAACATCTTTCACGTTTTTATTAAACTTTTAAAGTGCCCAAAATTATGGCTAACAGAAACTAAGTTTTGAGAAAATATGTCACAGAGGATGAAATTAGAGTTTGATACAAATTTTCCCTGTTCAAATTGCAGAAAATGGGAGAATTTTATAAAACGTTAAAAAAAATAGTTGCACACGTGATTTTACATTAGAAGAGGTCATTACTGCAATCATCATAACACTTTAAAGAGCAGGCCAACCTTAAGCTGATTGGACCTATTAGATCAGAAAAATTAAAAATATGTCTTAAAGGAAATTGCCTTAATGCAAAAGTTATTTTGAATAATGACCAAATGAAATGTGTAAAACATGCAGATATAGATCTCTATATGCTGGTTGAAAAAATAGAAGCATTAAAACATATTCTTCCGTTTTCATGTTTTAGAAACCCATAAAAATTCTACAATTCCTCCCTACGAAAAACAGAGCTACTGGCTTTCCAAATAAATTTATATCTTAAAGCTATTTCTAAAAATTCCTCATTTCTAGAACCAAATAAAATATCCAAATTAAAAACAAAATTCATTAAAAAATAGGATATCTAAGAAATGCCTTGCATGAATCCAAAAACTGATTTTGCCAAAACTCTGATAACAGACTCTTTATAATGCAGGCAATGAAAAAAAAACTCTAATTGAAAACCACACATCAGTAGTGCAATTTGTATTATTTATTCATGCTATTATAAGTTTCTAAAAGCCTATTTGTTTTATGGTTGCATTATTTATTAATATAACTGGCCACACTTATTTCAAATGAAAACAAAACTACCAAGAAAGATCGAGTTTCCTTAATGAAATAAAAAGGCTAACAATTTCAAATATCCAGAAATCTGCATCTATAATAATAAATTTTTGTAAGATCTAGTAAGTTACTTATAAAAGCAAACATGACTCTAAATTTTATCGCAGATTTCTGAAATTACCTCACATTACTTTGGGAGATAGTAAGCAGTATGATTACAGGATTAAATTACTGACTACACGAAAATGGAAAAGCCAAACATGCAATAGTTTTCCTAAAGCCCAAACCTTCATAATTTTCTTAATGACTAAAGAGTGATAAATATTTCTCGTGGGTACAGCTTGTGAGGTGTTGATTATCCCTGACCCCTCATTTTGAGAATAGACCTCCCTGATGCAGCAACCTTAAAACTGGTCCTAGGTCATTCTCTCTGGAGGTGGACAGTAATTAGGATTATTATATTTTATAAAAGCAGACAACTGTAACTGTTTGAGTTGTATAAAATTAATTTACAATAAAAAAAGACATTAAAAAATTTTAAAATTTATTGAAGCACAATGCATAAGAAATACATAGTACTATAACTGATTAATTTCTATATATAAAAAAACTACTATACATTATAAATAACATTTACAAAAGCATATTAACCTAATGTTTAAAATCACATTTTGTTTCAGACCATTGGTATACAATTTTTTTTTTATTTATTCAAAATCAACTTGTAAAAAAATAACTAGGCATGCACATAGTTTATTAATGATATATGCAAGACAAAAGGGCACTTTCAGATAAATATTAAGGCATGTTAATGCAGATCCTAGGTGGCCATATCCATTTAATGTATACAGTAATACTATTTTAAATTGACAAGGATCCCATACTTAGAGATACCAACAGGCAGATTAAAGAGAAAGTTTACATGTAAAATAAATTTTAAGTACAATTCTAAAATGTCAAGCATAACTGACTGTGCAGTGTTGAATCAGCTACTTGACAAAAGAGGATACTTATAAATATATTAAAATATAAATTTAAAAGAATTATTACATACTGAAGCTTTTTTTTCTTTTAGACATTAAAACTTAACCATATACTTGATGTATGACATTAAAACTATTTTTGAAATTTGGAAAATACCTGAGTGCAAGCAAACACAACCTACATAATACTCGCTCACTTACATACAAAATTTCAAGGTATTATTCAAGCTACCAAGATAAATTAGCTGTTGAAATAAAAAATAAAGAAAAAATATATACATATATATTTAAACAAATTTTTAGCTTCTTAATTCTGACTAAACAGTGCATGCATGCATGAGTACATATATTAAGATTTTGAAAATTTAACAATAAAGAAACAGTTTGAAAATCTTTTTGACAATCATGTATGTCTGATGTACACTGTCAGAGAATACAAAAACTACTTTTAAAATATAAATTTTACTTTTAATTGATAAGTAATAATTACAATATCAATTGAAAGTTTTATGAATAAAATAACATTACTTTTCGAAAATTGTTTAATATTTTATGCAAAAAGCAAATAATTTTAATGACGAATTTATGAATATTATCTTCTCACTGCTAGAATGAATACAAACTATATGCTCTAAAGTTTTACTTTTTGGAATAAAAACAATAAAAATTTTCTTCAAACAGATTTGACAATTGTGAAAACTCTCTTACAGCACAATGAAATTCTAGAAATTTCACGACAAATGCATTTGGTCCCAACTAAACATTAATCACATTTTATAAGTTTAGAAAAATACACACCAGATCATGTCCAAATTTAATTTTTCAATTAAATGATGACTTAGTTTAAATAACTTATTTACAAATAATACAAATATAAAACAAAAATAAAAATTATAAATCTAAAAACACTAAAAAAGATCATGGATGAAAATTCTCACTAATTTTATATCACATATAAATGCATAGTTTTCTTATTTTTTCCAAGCAACTTTCAACAAGGCGATGGATGGTCAAACTATAAATTATATTAGCGATTCTATAATTTTTAATTCTTCCAAGGAGTAGACAACTAAACACAGAAAACCTATAATCTGGATACACTAGCCCAAAAATAATCCAAGAGAGATACAAGTAAAAGATAATACATTACAGAGCAGCCATGATTAAAACTTCAAAAGCAAAATTCAAGGACTAAATAAATTTTCCATCTACTTGAGACTGAATAATGCTCTTGTTTAACAATGAAATTAATTCCTTTTAAAATAAAACTAATTAAAAACAGATTTGATAGTTCATTTCCTAAATCCAAATATTTTTCATTCAATGTTATAAATTTTACAAATTCACGAAAATAAATTTTTCATGAATCAAACTGACTAGGTATTGGAGAAAAACCTTATATTTCTATAAATATCAAAGACAGTGCAGAGAAAAGCATAAGTTTAACAGGAATGGCATAAAAATAGTTTGGTAATACTGTAAGCTGCCACTTAAAAAAGTTCACAAGGACAATTATTTAGTCTGAACCATTACTCAAAGCATTTTTAAAACCACGTTTGAATATGAAAAAAAAAAAAAAAAAAAAAAACACGCAAATACTATACATAGTGAAATTTAAAATAATTAATCATTATTTAATCAAATGTTATGTTGCTTCCTCTGACTCAGACATTATTCGATCTAAAATATCTTGTATTCTTTGGTGAATGTTTTTTCCTTTCCTTGCCTGAAAGTTCTTAGACTGACAATTCTGCCTAGGATTATCATTAGACAGCGCATTTTCTTCACCTTCCGATGTTGTAAGCCTACCTTTACTGAACGGTGTTGATTTTATATGGTCACCCGAAAAATTTACTTCATTTGTTTGGGTTAAGGAAGTCCTTCTTGAAACTCGATAATCTGAATTAGATTTTAATTTTTCTATAATAGAATTAAAAGGAAATTTAGCAGCTGTATCATCATAATTTGAAGAATTAAATTTAACAGTTTTTACACAAGTGTCAGAATGAGTGTCCCGAGGAACTTCATCAAGGTGCTTATCTAAATTACGATTTTTAAATAATGGACTATCCTTTTCAGTTGGTTTAAAACGTTTCTTAACAGACTGAAAATTAGAAGCACTTGGTGATGTATTGCTCACACCAGATTTTACATCCTTTAATTTTGTATAATTAGTAGGTGTAGATGATTGCACTGGCCCTCCACGGTTTTCATAAGCCATACCAGGTGTTTGAACTTCTGACCAGTGTTGTTCCGGCTCTTCTACAGTAATGTCTAAGAAACTACTTGCATTTGACAACAATTTTGATTTCACACAGTTCACATTTGATTCATTCTGAGAGAACTGAGAAGGCAAACTAGATCTTCGAGTAAGTTTAGAATTAGGATTACCAAAAGCAAAAGTTGAAGAAAATTTGTGAGGCTCTTTACGAGACAAATTCTGTATTCCAAGAGACTCACCAAGCTGCCAAGTCAATTCACGATTTTCAACAGTAACAGACTGCAACACCCTTTCCAGCATTAAGGCTTTTGATCTTAATGCATTTGTTTCAAGTTTCTGTTCATCTAAACTAATCCGAAGCTCACGGTTTTCCATCATAAGCAATCTTGTTTCATCTTTAAGACTACTTTCTACTTTGCTATTCTCCAGTGTTTTGGAAGACAATAACTGCTCTAACTCCCCAAGCTTTGTATGCAAGACAGCATTTTCCACAAGATAAATTAAAACTTGCCTTTGAAGGTCAACAACATTAGTTTCTTTTAAGATGGATGATACCATGGCACTATCAATTTTATTTGCTGCTCTCTTTTGTATTCTACGTACTCTATCTGTTAGAGATTTAGCTTCAAAATGTTCAGGAGATTCATCATGTGGATTCCTTTTGGCTTCAGTTTCCTCCATGTAGTTGCCAGCTATGGAACTAGGAACCTTTTTCGAGCAATTTAAGCAATTTTCAGTTGCTTTCACACTCCCTTCTTGTCGAACTAAAGATTGTATTTTATCAAGCTTTTTTGCAGGTAACATAGGAAATTCCTGATCGTCATCCAAGCAACTCTTCTGGTCAATGACAGCTAACTGCTTTTGCAGCACTTCAGTCCTTTGGCTAATTTCATCTAAGAGCAGTAATAACTCATCTCCTGATTCAGGTTTCACCCAGTTAACTGATGGCTTGTTTAATGAGAAATGATCATGTATTTCTCGACAATCAGAGTCCAATCCACTATCTTGTTTATCACTTTCTAAAGCTGATTCCTTATTCTTAGATTCAAATTGTTTTTCAGAATGAACAGAAATTTGAGCAGATGGAGACTTGTTTGCCCCACATTCTTTTGAGGAGGTATATTTGGTGTCTTTTAAACTCACAGGACTGTATGTAAATTTGATTGATTTTGAAAAAGATCCAGATTTTGTAATAGGGATGGAAGATGGTGTCTGGTTTGATGTATTTATAGAACTTTCTAAAGTCAAACCACTGAATGTTTTGGAATCATTACATAAAAATTTTCTTATTTCAACTAAAGAATCTATCACGTCATCTTGAATAGTTTCAATGTTTTGAACTCTTTTCTGCAAGTCCTAAAATATAAAATTACAGTTAGTGCTTGAACACCAAATTTTAAATGCTTAAGATACAAAAATTTTTTTTAAAAAATTCATAGACAGAAATTCAATTAGAAAGTTCAATGATTAATCATCAAACAATAGTTACTCTACGTATTTAAAATCTTTCAAGGTCATTGAAAAATGTTTTTTTCCTTTATTCATATGAAGACAAACTAAAATATACAAACAATCAAAATTAAATATACACAGCCTCAAATTTTATATTTAAGTTAAATCTTTTTTAGGTTACTATAAGAAAAACCAGGTACAAAATGTCCCCATCACAATAAATAACCATTAATATCAAATATTCAAGTTATATAGCATTTAAATACATATATTTTATCATAGTTATAAAAAATAAGAGAAAAAAGTGAAGAAAGGATGAAAAACAATACTCTTAGGTCTTCAATTTCTTTTTCCAATAGTATTAATTGAACAGAATATTAATTCTAATCATATCCTACACGAAAAGCAATTACAGAAGGAAGGATTTAATTCTGTTGTCCAACATGGCTAAATTCATATTTTCAGGTATGTAGTCTGTTCAGAAAGGAAATCGTTTGGAAATTTGGAATCTTTAAAGTGATAATTTTCCGCCACTAATTTTTTAAAATTCTTCAAAAAAGAACTAACAATTTTGTTAGTGCACTAGAAATCTTAATGAAAAAGTATTCTCAATAAAGGTGAAAAAAGTATAAAAAACAGCCCAAATTTTGTATGTCAATTAGTTGTCAGTAATTTTCAGAAATTTCAACGAAGTAAATTTCTGAATATACAGTAAAATAAATCTGCATTACAGATGGAAAAAAGCACAATCGGTAGCCTTCACAAGAAGGCAAACACATATCAGACATTCTAATGAAGTTAAAGTTATTAAAATTTATTCATAGCATTGTGAAGAAACGTAAGAAATTCAATTGCCTATCTGTCGCACAATAAATTTCAGTCAATAACTTAAAATTATAGAAAAAAAAGTACAAAAGAATGAAAATTGCGAGAAATTAGAACAAGAACGTTGCTTGAGAAAAATTTTCCTAAATCTTCATTTCTACAATATGAGGTTCCAACAAATATTAACTTGATTCAAAATTTAAAGTTTTATTTTATACAGCTAAAATTTTTAATAATGAAACCTATTTTTTTGAGTTTATCAGATATATTCAATTTTCATCCAGAAGAGCAAAACATAATGGTAAAAAACATTAAAAATTCTCTGCTATACTTTATCTGAAATGTTCATTTAATAAATAATCATGATCGTATATGTAACCAGGCGCACGTGTTTTCCAAAATATTTAAAAAACACTTTAGAGATACATTTTTGAAGGAGTAAATTTTTTAAAAAATCTTCTCCCTGTTTAGACTTAAAAAAAAAAAAAGTTGAAAGAAATGAAAATAAAAAATTGTATTGCAGTTTTTTTTTCAATAGAGAAATAGTTACTTTTCATAGTAGACTGGAGATTCACACTTGGGTCAAAATTAGAATTAAAATATTTCCTCAACTTCAGCGCAAAGCTATGAAAATTCGGTAAAAATTCTTTAAAAGTTTTATGAGAAATTTTTCAATGACTTCTTCTCCTAGACTATTACATTTTCACAGACAGTATCAAGTTCTCCAGAAGAACGAAACATGTAATTATAAAATAGATTTCTTGACAAATAAGTATTCCATGTAATTATAAGACTAAAAAAAAAGATGATGAGCCGCAAATTACTAATTGCAACTGGAGATTATTTCAAATTATAGAAATTATACATGACTATATTCATAGCATAAAAACATAAATGGTAATTTAAGATAAAAAATATATATATGAATATATAAATCAACCTGGATAGCAACAAGTGATTTTGCTTGTTCTTTGACTAAAAAGCATATGGGCATGGAAACATCACTTGCTTCTTGTCGTTGAGCAGTCTTGCCCCCACTCTCATTTTCACTGCATTTCTTTGCTTCCGATTCATTTGACACTGGCAGCTGCAAAAACAAACTTACTCTTAGCTATATAATCTACACCCTTAAAATCTGTTAACATGAAAAACATAATATATACAACCCAATATACAGTTTAGTGATATGAAATCAGATACAAGTATATTCTTTTCAGTTGAGTCACAATAATGTTCTCATATCTTATGTCAGAAGATAAATTTTTAAACCTCTAAAATTTTTACATCGAAGGAATACAGCCCATATTGAACATACTAAATTACAAAACATATTTTGCTTTCTAATAAAACTGACAAGTATGCAAAGTAGTTTTAATCAATAAATTATTCTTTTAAGTATATAAATATATATAAAACATATATATCAAAGTTTGCACTTTAAAAGTATATTATAATACACTTTACCAATAGATTTACAAATAAATACATGTCATAACATACTTTTCTCTCCAAGACTTTGATAAGATACATTCACAATAAAATTTCAATAAAAATATATTAATTATGATAATCTAATGGTATGCAAATTAGCTGTAATGTACTTGTTGTCATTAATATTTAAAAAAGGCAAACAAAAAACCCCTAAAACATTTATTCGAAGTCCTGCATGTGCATCGTTCATATTATTTTTTTAAATAAAAAATAAGGAAGAGATTTTAAATCAACTTAAGGACTTATGATAGTATTTAAGATCTCAACAACAGAAAGTTAAGAAAGAAATAAAAGCTGTTTTAAAGAAATAATTCTTCATAATATCCTTCGTGTTAATTTCATAAAATTGCCAGATAAATTATAAATTACTATTAGAATCTCCCCCCCCCCCCCCAAAAAAAAGGGAGGAGATAACACACACAATGACTGTTTTTCACAAGTAGTTTCCATGAAAATCAAAAATAGGTTTTCACTTGAAAACATGCAACACACCAAATTTTGTAATTGCACCTAGAGAGATCAATATTTACAATAAGTATCACTGTCCCAAATTTTGAAAAGTGAAACATAACAGTTTATTATAGAGTATTAATTACTCAGAAAAATGACTGAAAAATAACACCATATATCGTTCATTGGGTCAAGTTGAGTTTCTCTCCATGTGTCTAGGGACCTGCTTATCTTTAAGCTTTTGTTTTACAGATACAAATAAAAGTTGATCAAATGTGTAACTCCCTTACACCCCCCCCCCCCCCCAGAAATAAAAACCACCCAAGAAAGAGAAAAAAATTTAAGCATAATATAGCAATTACTTTAAAATTCTACAAAATTCTCTCTGTTGCAGTGCATTGCATTATATTTTACGAAAAATATCACCTATAAAAGAAATACACCACAAATAAATCCAGGTAATTCCGGTGTATCATGTTGCAGTAATAACAGCTATAAATATATTTTTAACTCTTAGACAAATTTTTGGTAACAATATATTTTAAAGACTAACTAATCGCTTATCAATGCACAAGGAAAATAAATATACTAGTACTAGCTGAATACCTGTGCTTCGCTATGGAGTACATTTTGGGATAGTTACAAAGAAAATCCTAACATATTTTTATAGACAAAATAATGTAGGAGAAAATATTTAAATCAAATCTAATAGAACATACTAAAGAATATAGTACAGTTTGAGGAACATTTTCCCCATCAATAGCCAAAATTTCCTCAACCACTTTCTGACGGAGATCCACACAAGGAAGAGATGCCGAGAATAGTCGCAGAAAATACAATTTTCTACACAAACGTATTGATGTGTCCCAATTTACCCCTTAGGGATGGAATTTCAAAAAACTCTTTCTTAGTGGTTATCCATGTCATTATAGGAATGCATTGTCAAAATTTCAGCCGTTTAGGTCCAGTGGTTTAGTCTGTGCAAGGTCTGTGAGTTAGGCATGGAAATGTTTTATATATAGGTTTAATTTAAAATTCATAAAACAAACTAATTTGAATTAAATTCTTAAAAAACAATCATCTCAATTTGCTTAGTGATTAAATTTTATCTTTTACTGTATTTTAATTTTTTTTGTTGTTATGCACATGATGCAAAATTAATTTAAAGTATCACAAAAAGAAAAGAAACCTCGTGATCAGCATTTAATAAATTAAATTCTAAAAATTAATCTTTAAAAATTCACTAGAAATAAGAAATTGGACTTAAAGATACAAAAAAGATTTCATTTTAAAGAAATTTTTATGATCTTTCTTGTGATATAAATTTCATAACCCTCAGATTAATTTAAATGCAAACTTAAAAAGACTTACAAAAACAGCTTAAAAATTTAATTTTAAAAAATCTAAAAAAGAATGTTTCAAAAATCTTTTTTAGTACACCCATACACTATAAGAATCGGCATGCAAAATTTCAGCCCTTTAGGTCCAGTGGTTTGGTCTGTGTGTTATCTGTCAGTCAGTCACCGAACTGTTTTATATGTATATATAAACAAGAAAAGAAACGTTTTCTTGCAGTTTAGTTATACAGCACAATACTAGGTATTCTATGTCGCACAAAAACTGAATTTATGACTCTATACATTTGATTCACCTTCAGAAATAACGGTTGACGACGACAATCCCCCCCCCCCCCCCAAAAAAAAAAAAAATGATCCGAGGAAAAAGTTTCAGCCAATCCCGAACAAAGTGACAGACAATCCACCGCATTTTGTGATGCTAGAGGAGTTATCCATCCAGCTTACGAGCGACGTCAATGGCACAGGATTACAGGTCAAAAGAATCATCAAAGCACGAGCTAAAAGATACTTCCGTTGAAACTGAACACTGACATGCATTGAACAGGTAAAAAATAAACAACACTCAAGCACCAATGCATCTCGTATTTCCCGACTTTCTGCGAAGTTACATAATCTCTGGGCATTACGGTAAGCTGAATTTAACAACTTTTAGAGGTCGGTGTATGTCGCAATGGGCAAAAAACAATAACCACAGTTAGAAAAGCGTTTAACAAAGAGGCTTCATTAAAACCATTTCGAAAGCAATTAAACCATTAAAATAAACTATGAGTAATTATGATTAGAATCATTAGAATAACAGTGTTAAAAATTAACATAGTCTCTTACATCAAATTTTAGCATGAAATTTGCAATAGTGGATTAAACAAATCCTGAGGAAGCCCAGCTAATTTTGAGGTTTCCCTTCTTTCAGAAACAGATTTTCGGGGTTATTTTCGAGTATTAAATGCTGAAGACCTTTGAAATTTGATGAGAATTTTTCTTTTGCATTTCATCTCGTAAATAAACGTCTCTAATATTATCTAAACAACGTACACAAAATTTTATCTCAGAAATTAATAATTAAAAATTTCAAAAAAGATATAAAACTAAGACTGAAATAATTCGACAGAAAAGTTTAATGCGGAAAGAAAAGTACACATAAAAACACTATAAATTACACTCTTTACAAAAATTATATTGTTTGCCTCTTGTCGTGTCTACGAATAGTGCAAATGCACTATCCATAGAAGAGGGGTGTCATTGCCTCAAGAGAGGTTTGGACTTCTATCTGTTGGGCCGCGAATTTTGAACCGAGTCAAGTGACGAGACCGGACCACTTGACCCCGCACCTCCAGAGGTATTGTTTGGGAACTTGAGAGGTCATTGTCGCTACGACAGATTTTTCCCGTGCACCAGCCGTCATTGGTGTACACATCGGCGGTTTTGTCGGTTACGGCTATCGAACCAGCAACTTAAAAATTATATTATAAACCATGTTAGGCTGTAAGATGCACTTTTATTGCTTAAAGTCTACAGAATTCTTCATTTTGTTTTCCAAAATCTAGAGCTGCTGAAATATTTTCTAAGAATAACAGTAGTCTAAAAAAGTTAAAACACGCTCAACAGAAAGCCTTCGACTCTAGCGTCAAATTTTAGGAGACAATGACACCAGAAGTGTGTTGATTATGTCCAGTTTATTCCGTTGTTTTGTTTTGGTTGTTGTCACTACAGAAAACCCTGCTTCACACAGATAGGTTGTCGGAAATAGCAATAGGGAATTAAGTGCTGTGGTGACAATCTCAGGGTATTCCGCCATGACTTTAATCCAGAACACCAGCAGAGTTGTCTCGAACGTAGTTTTAAGGCCGCCGTCATTTGTAATCTCCAGCAGTTGATATTGCACAGACATGCTAGATTCGCCTGATTTGTTGACAAATGGGTCGCAGATCATTCCTTACCAGTTCGTGGGTCAATTGTGGTTGGGAAGTAGCGCTCGAACTCTTTTAAAGCAAAGACAAGTGATCGAGCACCAACTGGGAGAATGAATGTTCAGGCTCAGTCTCGCTTAAAATCCCCACTAATTTCGGAAACATGTCCAAATTGCCTCTGTTCACGCGCCATCCCCACAACTCCAGTTTAGTTTTAAATGCAGCTACTTTGCCAACTTAAAAACAGTTGCCGTTTTCCCCTGAAGGCACGAATTGAGTTCATTGAATAGGCTGAATATGTCAGACAGGTAAGCCAGTTTTTCGACCCATACCTTGTCACTGAAATGTGCTGCCAGCAGTGACTTCTTTTCTGAGAGAAATTTTTGCAATGGCTCTCGTAATTCAAATACTCTGATTAGCATTTTTCCTCTGGATAACCATCTTATTTCTGTGTATAAGAGAAGGCACCTGTACTCTGCATCCATCTCCTCACAAAGCTGCTCAAACAGGCGCGAGTTAAGGGCGTGTGCTTTGATGTGGTTAATAACATAAACGGCAGCAATCAATACGCTGTTAAGTTCCGGTGACATTTTTCGGCTTGCCAGTATTTCCCTGTGAATGAGACAATGCGTAGATTCACTTTCAGGTGCAACCTCCTTAATCCGAACAGTTAAACCAGACAGTCGTCCGGTCATGGCAGCAGCTCTGTCTGTGCATATGCCGATACAAAAGGACTATTTTAGTTGTCCTGATATATAACCATCCAGTGACTTGAACAGTTCTGCTCCTGTGGTGTTGGTTGGCAAAGATAGTGTATATAGACATAGCAAATCCTCATGCACATCCTCCTGATATAGATATCGTACATAAACAATTAGTATTGCCTTGTTGTCGATATTTGTAGATTCGTCAACCTGCAGTGCATACCACGGTGATGTATTAATCCTCTCCAACAATTGTGCCTCAGTGTCTTCGGCTATTTCCTCAACGCGCCTAGTCACAGTGCTAGCCGACAAAGGCACGTGTGCTATCTTTTCCACAGCAGCCTCTCCTAGAAGTTCACGGCAAATGTCTTTAGTGGAGGGCAAGACCAATTCTTCACCGACAGTGAATAGCTTTTTAGCCTTAGCAGTACGGTTAGCCACCAAATATGATTCTCTCAGTGCATTCTTCATTATTGATGTTGTGGCCCTCATAAATTTCTTCTGTTCCCGTTCTTTTTCTTTCTTTTAAAATACTCCAGGGGCTTGTCTTTTAATCCACGGTGCTTGGCGTTCAAGTGGCGAAGCAGTTTTGAAGGTTTCATTGCCTCATTAGAGAGCTGGTCGCAACAAACTATGCAGAGCGGTTTTGGTGTGTGGGAATCACCTGTCCCGATAAATCCATATTTCAAGTAGGACTCATGGTACTGTCTGTTAAAAGTTCCATGTTTCTTTGATGTTGAAGGCCCTTCTTCTGTCTCTTCACTGGGCCTTTTCTTTTTCCCAAGGAAACTTTCTAACGACGTCTGTTTTGTACTCATTTTTGCTTATTTGTGGGTTAAATTTGAGCAGACAATATACACATACACCAAGCTCTATTAAACATGAGAACGTACCGGTGAGAACAGATAAGAGCGATACACACCTTCTCTTTACCAAAGCTACAATGCCACTACCTTTTTTATAAAGTGTTGAAAAAATTAAATGCATGTGATTTTTCATTGAAAGAGGTCATTAGTATAGTCATCATAACACTGTAAAGGGCAGGATCGGCTTTAAGCCGATTTGACCTATTAGATTAGGAAAATTTTTAAAAAATGTCTAAAAGAAAATTGCGTAAACAAACAGATGTAAAAATTATTCAGAATAACGACTAAACGAAGTGTGTAAAACATGCATATGTATATCTCAATAGGCTGACTGAAGAAATGGAAGCATTCTTCCATCTTAATATTTCTGAAACCCATAAAAATTCTAAAATTCCTCGCTACGAATGATAGAGCTGCTGGTTTCCGAATAGGGGCCGGGAGCAGAAGCGTTTCTAGATTAAAATTAATTAAAACCCACCTGAGACCAACAATATCGTAGTAGAGACAAAACAGTCTTGCAATACTTTCTATAGAGCATGAGGATATTAAAATTTGATCAAATCATAATTTTACTGATAAAAAAATCTAGAAATATTTATTTGTATATATTTTGTTCAGTAAATTAAATCTGGCTTAAATACTTTTTTCATAATTTAAGGTCTTATATAATCGTTTTATGTTTAATCCCTCATTTCTAGAACTTACCACTTAGCACTTATATCCCAAACTAGAAGGTAACCCGTCATTTTGACGTCATAATACTAATAATGACGTCATAATGGAAAAAGTATATGAAAGTTAAAAAATATCCCGAATTATCTAACAATATTGCTTTTAATCCACACCTTGTAAAAGCAAACCCTTTCATTATTTTTTATTTAGTTTTTCATGCGATTGGAGTAGTAGACTGCCATCCAGTTTTTTACAGATCACTACGCGATATGACACTTGAGCTACTTGATTCATTCACATTCAAGTTTGTTTCCTTTCAGAATTCATCGTAAAAGTAAACAGATTTTTAAAAACTGTTATACAACTAAAAGCATCCACTTTTTTTTTAGTTCTGGATGTTTTATAGAAAAATAGGCTGAACAAACGTGATTTGATGGAGAAGATATTAGTTTTTAGGTAAGAAAAAATTCTGATCCACATCTGAAATTGAAATTAAGCCTCACCGGCTGTTTGTTTACTGAGGGCTTCAATTGAAAGATGAGTACAGCCCGGAAGTGTTAAACAGAGACAACGGCTGTTATATATATAATAAACACAAAATTCTGTAAAAAATAGGATATGTAAGAAATGCCTTACATAAATCCACAAACTGAATTTGTCGAAACTCTGATAATAATCCGTACAATACATGCAATGAAAAAAAATCTATAATTGAAAACCACACTTCAGTAGTGTTATTTTTATCATTTATTCGTGCTGTCATCGGTTTCTGAAAGCCCATTTGTTTTATATTTGCATCAATTGTTAATATAACTGGCCACACTTATAATTTTAAATGAAAACAAAATTACCGAAACAGATCGCATCTCCTATAGCGAAAGAAAAAACTAACAATTGCAAAAACCCAAATACCCAGAAATCTGCATCTATAATAATAAATTTTTCCCGTATTTATAAAAGTAAACAGGACTCTAAATTTTATTGAGGATTTCTGAAATTCCCTCACATTACTTCGGGAAATACACTAGTTATCAAAAATTAAGGAAAAATCATAAAAAGAGGGATAACATGTTCAAAACTAGGCCAATCTGCTTAAAATTTGAATATGTTGTTCAGTAAAAGGTGCTGAACAATACTATATTATGCAAAATAGTGGCGCTGCAGTCAGAATACGTCATTTGCGAGGAGCATAAAAGTGCATGTCTCAGAGCAAAGCGACAATTGTCGCTGCGAGACTGAGATTAGACATCTGGCATAGCCAAATTGTAACAATGACCTCCAGGCATCATTTGACCAAAGAACTGCGATGGCGAGTTATTGGGAGACTAGAGGCAGGACAAAGTCCGACAGAAGTGGCCAGATGGCTAAATGCGAGTCCGTCTGTTGTTCATAGACTTAAGCAACAATTTCTAGCCACGGATTCGGCATCCAAGAGGTTCAGCCAAGGACGGCCATACGCTACGACGAGTGACGATGACCGATATTTGTCATCATGCGCACGAAGGAATAGAGCCGAAACTCTCTGAACTCAGATCCTCCCTCGCTGCAAGCTCCGGAAGGTTGGTATCAACGTCAACCGTGCGTAGAAGGCTTCACGAAGGTGGTCTTCTTGGGAGGCGACCAGCCATTTGCGTCTCGCTCACGTCACGCCATAGGCGGGAACGTTTGCAGTGGGCAGTCAACATGTCCACTGGACGCGTGATCAATGGAGGGCTGTTCTCTTTACGGATGAGTCCAGGTTTAGCCTCCAAAGCGATAGTAGGCGTATTTTGATTTGGAGAGAACCTGGAACTCGTTTTCATCCATCACACATCCGTGAAAGAGATGCATACGGATCAGGCAGTGTCTGTGTTTGGGATGGTATCTCTTTGGGTAGACGCACAGACCACCATGTCTTTCCCCGTGGAAATGTGAATGCTTACACCTATAGAGATGATACCCTTGATGCTTATGTGCGCCCTTATGCCGGGGCAATAGGTGATGCTTTCGTGCTACAGGACGATAACGTGAGACCACACAGGGCTCGCATTGTGAATGCTTATTTTGAGCAGGAAACAATTCAGCGCATGGAGTGGCCAGCTCGATCACCGGACCTGAATCCTATCGAGCATGTTTGGGACGCTTTAAGACGACGTATAGCTGCTCTCAATTCTCTTCCTAGAACCCTAGCCACGCTTTCAACTGCTTTGCAAGAGCAATGGCTCTCACTTCCTACCGAACTCACAGACCGCATAATTGACAGCATCACACATCGCTGTATGTGTTGTATTGCTTCTCGGGGGGGGGGGGGGGGGGATCATACGCCATATTAAAGGTACTTTTCCTATACCAAACTGACACATCCGATTTGTTCATTGTATACATATGCTAGTTTCTATAACACCATAATTGTCTGGCGATTTCTTTTTATGCTATTTTATACCTACCTATGTGTTGTATAATGTGTGTAAGTTTCATTAAATTCTACGCGTAACTTTTTGAGTAATCGCTATTTTTGTGACTTTTCCTTATTTTTGATAACCAGTGTAGTAAGTAGAACGATGCATGGTTAAAAGTTTCAAAATACATTGATTACATGAAAATAGAAATCAAAACATGTGATTGTTTTCTTAAAGCCTAAATATTGAAAACCTTCATAATTTTCTTAATGGGCGATAAAAGGCCAAATATGGCAATCAGCATTTTGTAGCGGCGGGGAATTATTTCCGTTGCAGGTGTAAATTGGCCATTGTAGTATATGTTTAGTGCTCTCAGGTTAGGTTTGCCCCGAGTATAGTGTAATCAGTACTTCAAGATCAACTTCTGCCATGACAAAAAACTTTGAACTGATTTAATACAACTGTTTAAGCTCGATTTTATGCATGAAAGTGTGTGTGGCGCCAAACGAAGCCCGAACTTATGTAGCTTTAAAATGTGGCGTGACGCTCTTGTCAGCGCGCCTTGTTTTGAAACGGTAGCGTGGGTGTCAGAGTTGAAAAAAGGAAAATGGTGTACAGGCCGGCCAGAGCGATCGGTCCTCAATTTTGATGTGAAGTACAGGCCGACCAGAGTGCTCGGTCTTCAATTAATAATGTGCAGTGAATAGCGACCAGAGTGCTCGGTCATCAATAATGTGTGGTTAATAAAGAGATACAGTCCATAAGAATATAGCTTAATCTTGTGTGTGTTTGTACAATCGGATGCAAATAACGAACAACAACCTCTGTTAAAAATATTTTCTTTTTCGGGTGATCTGTAGGTAAGGATAAATGAAAGCAAAATCCGTTCCGTTGTTTAATTAATGTGTGGAATATATATCTTAAAACAGCAAACAAGAACAACAAAACCAGGAAACAATCGTATCAACTGCAAACGACACGTGCCGGCTAGATGTGTATTGCGCCATTGATCCCTTCCCCCTATTCATTAGCCGGTTTTCTCGACGACAACACGACAGTCGTCCAGAGCCGAGGGGCCAAAGGACTTCAGCACGACAACCGGGTGTCGTTTACACCCACGACATTTCTCGGACAAGTGTGAAACCGGCCGTACACTCTTCGCCCCGATAAAGTGTACACGGCATCGTTTAAACGACAGACGATAAAAATCGTGTAAGTGTGGAACAGGCCTAATTTGCGATAAAGTTTCGAGGATGATTATTTTTTCTTTCCTTCCTCAATGTGGACATGTTCAATAATTGAACAAATTCCAGCACCAGTATTATATTGTGACGATTTTTCCTCAATTTGTTATGCTGCGTTTGCATTCATGCACTCTGCTCTGCTGTGCCTTGGGGAATCCAGTGATTGATGTTCACTCCGTACTCTGTATATGCGTGGATCGCCTCCCCTCGCGGTCCGGATGCAGAGCATCAAAGAACCCGGGGTCCGGGGGTCAAATGGTGACAATGGGGGCGGGGGACACTAGATCAAGAAACACGAGGGACCTTGGGGGCTTACCGTGACTAATGTGACTAATGTTACCGTGACTAATGTGATGACAGGAGTCGGGGGTCTGCATGCAGAGAACTCTGCACCAATGTATATGCACCACCACAGTCGGAAATCTCTCCCTAAATACACCCACGTGTCTTCTTTACTGTCTGATCCAACGAATTTTTTTTTCTGTCCGAACTATACCCGTGTGTAAGCTGACAGGGGGAAACGAGGGGGTCATCTCTTATCTATAAGGGGACACAATAAGGATAAAATCGCGCGTAATTTAACGTCTCGTGTCTATATCATAATTACATTAAGGTTTTAAGTTAATTTGAGAAGTCGCGAACTAGGGAAATTAACAGATTTGTAATACAAAATCTCTCTCTATATATAAAACAGTTCCGTGACTGACTGATAGATAACGCACAGACCAAACCGCTGGACCTAAAGGGCTGAAATTTCGCATGGCGATTCTTCTTATACTGCAGGGGTGCACTAAGAAGGATTTTTGAAAAATTCTTCAATTTTTTTAAGCTGTTTTTGTAACATTTTTAAAACTTTACATTTGAAATAATAATCAGACGGTTATAAAATTTATATCACGAGAAAGATCATGAAAATTCCTTTAAAATGAAATCTTTTTCGAATCTTTACCTCTATTTTCTGATTTTTGGTGAATTTTTAAAGATTAATTTTTGGAATTTAATTTATTAAATGCTGATCACGAGATTTCATTTCTTTGTGATACTTTAAATTATTTTTGCGTCACGTGCATAGCAACGAAATAAATTGACAAAAAAAATATTAAAATACAGTAAAAGAAAATTTAACCACTAGACTAATTGAGATGGAGGTTTTTTAAGAATTTAATTCAAATTACTATGTTTTAGGGATATTAAATTAAACCTACATATATAACAGTTCCGTGACTAACTGACAGACCACGCACAGACCAAACCGCTAGACCTAAAGGGCCGAAATTTTGACAGTGCATTTCTATAATGACATGGATAGCCGTTAAGTTTTTTTTTTTTTTAATTCCATCCCTAAGGGGGTAAATTGGGACACTCCAATATGTTTGTGTGGAAAATTGTATTCTCTGCAAAATACCGAATGATGTCTGTCCTTTATTTTTTTCGTGTAGGCGATACGGTTTCCAGTGCGGGTAGCGTGAAGTCAAGCCCTTGCGGACCAATTTCCAGCAGAAATAAAGAGTTCTCGGCATCGAATTTCGCCTCTGAATTATTTCTGCTGCAAGGGGCTAGGTTCAGTAGCCCGTTAAAAATATCTCAACTGAGATATCTACTTAAATGTAAAGAATTGTTCAAATGGAGCAGCGGTATCTCCAGTGAGTTTACTAGAATTATTTTGCTGGGGAGGATAATGAGAGAGAAACCAAGATCCAAGACAGTCGCTGAGCATGCTGATTGTAGGCTCGAGGGCGTACGATTTCTGCGTCACTGAGCTTTCGGGTTCTTAAACGGAGACCAAGCTTGAGACTAGCCCTGCATCTCGACGCCCTGGGCTGCAGATACACGTTTATTTCACTTGGAAATGCCAATTTGCAAGTAAAATTGTTTTTTCGAAACGTTAAAACCTTCGGTTTTCTGACGGAAAAAGAAACAAAGGGTTTAACGGAAAGCCAAATAAATAAAAAATGTCATGCACATATAGCTTTTGACATTCCACGCTCAAAATTTCAATGCATTTATTACAGATTAGGCCCGCAGTTTGCTGGGCCCTAGACATACAAATGAAGGTCGGGGTTCTTATATAAACAAGAATGAGGGTGATATTTCTTTTTTACAAAAAAATTAAAGTTGTGTTAATTTATACTATTACTTTGAAATTATAAAGAAATATAAAATTAAAATTCAATATTAAATTATTCTAAGAAATTAAAAATTTTGGTTTTCTAATTTTGACGTCTATGAACTTATTAATATTCCCCTAACTAAGAGTTTTTACAATTAGAATATACTTTTCTATTCAGAGTTTAGTCAGATGGACGGGTATATCAAATCAATCATACATGAGAGTAGCATTTGAGAGTTGAAACCCCGTCTACAGATCCCACAGTGTTATATATATATATATATATATATATATATATATATATATATATATATATATAACAGTTCTGTAACTGACTGACTGACAGATAACGCACAGACCAAACCGCTGGACCTAAAGGGCTGAAATTTTGCATGCGATTCTTCTAGGGGTGCACTAAAAAAAAATTTGAAATATTCTTCTTAGATTTTTTTAATTAAATTTTTCAACTGTTTTTGCAAAATTTTTTTAAAGTTTGCATTTAAAATAATAATTTGAGGGTTATAAAATTTATATCACGAGAAAGATCATAAAAATTCCTTTAAAATGAAATCTTTTTCGAATCTTTACCTCCATTTTCTGATTTTTGGTGAATTTTTAAAGTTTAATTTTAAGAATTTAATTTATTAAATGCTGATTACGTGGTTTCTTTTCTTTTCGTGATACTTTAAATTAATTTTGCGTCACGAGCACAACAATGAAATAAATTGATAAAAATATATTAAAATATGGTAAAAAGTTTAAGAATTTAACTCAAATTAGTATGTTTTATGGACATTAAACATACAAATTATTTGCATACATTGACCGTTGTATTTAATTTGAATATTTTCTTCTAAATTATATTGTCTATAAAAATATCCGTCACGATTTTTTTATAAATATATGTTTTGTTTTTTTGGTATTAATTGCATACATTGACCATTGTATTTAATTTGAATGTACTCCGTAGCGAAGCACGGGTATTCAGCTAGTATACACATAAAATAAACAAAATCCTGATTGAAACTCCGATAGGCAGTTTTGTCGCTACTACAAAAAACTGTTCTATAAACCTGTAATGTGAGGATATAAAAACAATCTGTTACAGCAAGCATTTTTCTGGGTTGCTAGGAAATTATTCAACATAATTATTCATAAGATTCATAAATAGCATTCATAAACCCCCAAAACATTATTTTCAGTCGGATGTGGTAACATTGAGTCAATTCCTAAGATTCCGGGTCAACCAAAACAAGGCTTTGTGAAATAGAAGCCTTTTCGCTCCACTTCGCTTCGACGAGCACAGGATGCCATTTTCACTGTCAAAGGATCCAAAATGAAGGATGAAATTTTCTCAAACATTTTTGATTGAGTAATGCCTCAGCATCCGGTTAGCAAAGTTACCTCCCTCCGCGTGCTCTATCGGACAGCACATACTTTGATACTGTACAACACAAGGTATAAAAAGAGATAGGCTATAAAACCTAAACAGACTCATGACCTATTTCAATTGATCATAATTCAGTCAATACGGTTTTTTTTTGTTATTACGTCATCAATTAAATAATCCGATGATCTGTAAACTGAAACGCCTGATTATGCTACTTGCAACATACAAGTAGAACGTAATGGTTAACAAATTTAAAACGTCATTTCGCTTCCTAATCTTGGATTATTTTCCGAATTTCTGCCTTCAGAGAGGAAAAATTCTAAATGGTCTTAAGTATTCTTAGATCGAGAATGAAGTCGTAAAAGAGAATCCGCGGAAATCCCATACAACTTTCCAATAAAATCTACGAAATTTAAACAATGAAGAGAAGAACGTTTCGTTTCCGCTAAAACTTGGTCAATATTCACAACAAATTAAAATACACAACCTCAAGAGTTGTATAACGATTGGTTGCGGGCTCTGCGGTAATCCTTTGCTACATGAATGCTAAACTGACCGGGACCTACTGCCAATTACAAGCGACTACCCTTCCTTGCAGGGTTCAAGGTAGCATAGTGGTAGCGCGTTGGGCTTCGAACTGGGGGTACTCGGTTCGAATCCCGACAACGCCATTAAATACCTTCGTGTCTAGGCCGGTTATAGGCAAGTTAAATCCGTAGATCGGAAAGTCTATTAGGTAAGAGAAGGTGAGAGAAGATACGATCCAAGATGTTGCCCCTAGGGGTGCTCGGTAATGTCATAATGGACAAGTGCCCCGCATGGCGGGAGGGAAAAACAAACAAACCTTGCTTACAGGGGAATTTTGACTTTGTTTTGAAGCCGAGTGTCACAGTCATTCGGAAGTGAGTTGTGCACTACGTCGGCGAGGTGCAGTAACTGAGCAGAATTGAGTGATGAATGGAGTGCCTTGACCATCAGGTTTTAACTCCTGTACGCAAGATGTAATGTAATCAATGATAATGTGCTCAATAATTAACATTTAAAGGCTAGGTAAAAAATTAAGAGTTAAAATTACTTTCAAAGTACAAAATTTAAAGTTTAACACCTTCAAGAGTTGAAGGGTAAGAGAAATTTACGATTAAGAATTTAAGTTAGTATCAAGATAAGAATTTAATTGATTAATTTATCATTAATAAGAGACAGGAAGAACAATTTAACAAGTTTAGGATACGTGGCCCTCAGCAAAAGAAAAAAAAAGGCCCTGTTCAGGGTCATACAATTCGTAACGAGATAATTGCAGAATTCCACGGGGAAAAAAGAATTATAAAGATGGGGGCGAGGTGCAGTAGCACATTTTCAGAAATGATGTTTAAGGCTATAAAACCTCGCTCGGAAAAGCTTTAAAAAATCTAGGGGTACATTATTAAATGCTATTGAATGACTTCGTTACTCCCATTCCTCCCTCTGATTTGAAGTATATGAAATTATCATTAACAACCGAGAATGAATAAACATCACAAAGCATCTCATATCAAGATGACAATTTTAAAAGCGACATGACGTAGTTAAAGAAAAAACTGGAATTGCTCAGTTCCTCATTGAATACAAACGAGTGACACCTCTCAATATTGTTTCCTCTCCCACAACAATCATTGTGGCGCAATTGATGCGCTTTCTAGTGGGCTAAAACCAAGGTTTTGGATAAAACGTCAACAGGCGTAGTTAGCTTAAAACGAACCCACTCGTTGAATTTCTCTTCATTTAGTTTCCCCAGACGCATGAATTCCATAGAATGGATTTACAGCAGCTGTTAAGATTCCACACAATAAAAACAAAGTTTATATAAAAGTTAGACTTTCATATAAACTATTGTCATAAAACGGTAAACGCTATTTTAAACTGTAAATTTACTGGTGTACTTCGAACTCACAAGGACAGCTACAATTTCTAACTTTGAGTAGTTACATCTGGTATCAATGTCTGATGGGGAGGAGGAAGGTTAATGAAGAGTAAAGCAATTTCGAACACTTTATTTCTAATACATCTATTATTGTCTTTTTCTATCAGTTATTTATTTCCATTAAAGAAGAGATGTAAACCTTCACAACTCATCATCAATAAACCAGAGCTATTACAACCATTTTCCGAATATATATATTCTAAAAGTCAAAAGAACCCGTTGATAAATTGATGGCTTTCATTAAAAAATATTCCAGCATCGTTTCCAATCCCTATATCAATATAAATTTGTATTATTCAAATTAATTACGATCCATCAAGACAAACGGCTTACACTTCGGTAACGAAGAAAATTAAGTGTCACCTACTCATAAATCTTCATAAGTAGCAGCTACGAAACAAAACAAAGTCTTCCGAAGAGAATTTATGAGACTAAATTTGCGGGTTTAATCACAATTTTGCATGATATGATTAATGATCTGATATTAATTGAGATCTTTTGGGCACGAACTCATACCCCATTAACCCTGTTTTTCCTAAAATGTCTCTGTCCCAAGATATAATAGTACTTAAATACAAAGAAAAGAAAGAAAAAAACCCCGCAAAACGAAAATTTTAACGAAAAGTGTCTCGTTCTAAATTTAGACAACTCCTCGAAGGTATGTATCAGAAACCAGTGATCCTGAAGACAAACAATGGGTAAAAGTCTAATTCAAAATAAGCAAAGCATACAACGAAAGTCAAATTAAAAAAATTATATATCAAACGCACGTTACTGAATCGCAAACATTAATATGTTAGGTTTTAAATATATTTATACATGGGTCATTCCATGTCAAATCAACACACTGATTTTACTTCACCATTTCAGATTTGAATGAAATTTGGCTCACAGTTACTCTTCATATAGATTAAGAAAAATACCAAATTTTATCGAAAAATATCAACCCGTTTTGAAAATGTACCCCTGTGAATGTTCAAAAAATCGGTCAAAAAAACTTGATAGACCAATTTTCAAAATAACCTAGAAGCTTTCCTGATTAAGGCTAGAGAGCTAAGATTTGTGGCATTTTAAAGCAAATTTCAGGACCTTTTCACTGATATAACACAATTAGAGCTTAATAAATTTATTTTAATAAAATTTAAATTTAAAATTTGAATTTTTCAAAATGCGCCGGTTCAAAATTTTTCAAAATATTTTGAATAATACTTTGTTTAGTACTGAAATGATTGTATAAGTTTGAAAGTGGGATCTGTATGGGTTCATGTTTAAATATTGCATTGAAAACAGCATTCCTGATTAGAAAACACGAAATTACTTAATTTTACAATTAATTACATTGGTTTTGTATAAATATCAAATAAATAATTACCAGATCATATTTATTGTGCGAAGTTCTTGTGCATTTCATTTATTTGTAAAACTTCATTTTCTGACAATCTGTATACTCTCCCTATTGGAGTTATAGGGTCTACTAAAGATAAGATTTGAATGATAGAAATCCACAGTATATCTGGCCTACTTGGGTAAGAAAAAGAAGGTGAAGGTTCTGCTGGATGTAGAAAACACACCTTTACTTAATGATCTATTTCATTTTTTGCCAACACATATACAAGACACCAGTTATGCTCATATATAACACATACATAACCTTTTACTTCTGAAAGTTGAAGTCTGTCTTCCGATAAGCATACTTTTTCAATAACTGATTCAGATGCATGAGAAAATGTCTTGACTTTAACTTTTGATGTACTTGAAGTTATGGGGATAAATCCATGTAACTTCTGAGTACCTTTAATGGTAATGGATTTACTGTGACGATTTACTAGAAAATTTTCTGTATGGATGTATTCGTCTTGATTGACGTATAAAAAATTGACTGATGGAATATTTTCTACAGCCCGCTGGTAAAATTGTATTGGTGTCATAATTTGGTTTTCATATGGGCGCTGTAAGCTTGCCCTAGCTGCTAACCTCATTACTGTGCGAGCAACACGATCAGACGGTCCTTTACCATGTGCAGTGGCGGAAAAGTGCCACTGAGCTTCTACATTAAAATCGTTTTTGTGAAAACACAAGTCTGTAAAATTCTTCTTGCTTTTATATTGGGCAGCTGAACCATCGGAATAGTAAAAGATCCTTTTAATCCTTTCAAACTTTGTTTTCAAAAAATCAATCATTTTTTTTTCTGGAAGCAATACACTGCTACTGTGTTATGTTCTAAGCATTCAGATATTACAACTAAACTCACATGTTTAATCTTTCCTTCGCCTTTGTAATAAATTACAAAAGGATGGACAGTGGCTTGTTCACTGGTCCAGTGATAGTTTTGGACCCCATCTTGTAAAATAAACGTGTAGTTCTCAGAAAAGTTACACGTTACAACATATTCCGCATCTGTCAAATTGTTCTTGATTCCATTAATAAATATCATGCCGAGCAAGAACAGGAAGCTTTTCATAAAACATATCAATGAATTCTGTTGTGGATTTCTCTAGTTTCTAAATTACACCAATCAACAGAAATTAATTGTCGAAAAGTTACTTTTTCAACCATGTTCTCATCAAATACATTTTCTAACATGTCTTTAATTTTTGCACTTCCAGGACAAGACGAACATTCTCCCAAGTAACAAGCCATTGAAGCAGGATTACATAATATTTTAGCAAGGCAATGATTATGTTTTTAATTTACCATCAGTTAGTGCATCAAGTTTAGTATTTTCAATCATCAATTTTATATTTTGATGGGTAGTGCATACACAAACTGTATGACTTCCACTTTGACCAGCTAGTATGCAATACTTAGGCCTGAGTTCAGCAAATTTAGAAAAACTTACTTTCATATATTGTAAGACTTATGACCAGTAGCAAGTATTAAACTAAAATTATACGAGGCGAATTCCGCCAAATGTGGTGGCAAGTTGTTGTATTGCCGCCAAGATGGCGCGAAGAGGGGGAGGTACGAAAAGGGTCGTTGGCCTCCCGCGAAAGGGGCGGAGAGAGGAGAAGGGGTTTGAGAGGTAGCAGCGAAGCTTTAGGCTCGCTCATATCCTTTGTCATGATATCTGTTAATATTTATATGTAATGGTTATTTTGTATGTTGAATTAATGTATGTATGTTGTGTTAATATATGTATGTTATTTTAATTTACGTGTCTGTTTTCTTTGGAGTGTATCTTCCTTAAAAATGTTCAGTAACAATAACGACGCTTCGCATATTCTACGGGCAACCGTTAGCTAACACAGGCTTCGACGGCAGCTTCCGCTGATAGGCGAGAAGAGTTTTTAGTGGCGCAGCCTCATAGGATCAACATGGAAAGCCCAAGAACATCAACGAAGTGGTTGTAAAGGTGAGAGTTCTTTTTTCCCCTAATAAAGTGGGCGACTCGAGAAACCGCAATTATTATGTCATATGTTATTTTGACATATGTTTTTGTCATATGTTATTTTCGAGATATGGTACACCAGTACTATTAAAGGATATTCACTTTTACAGAATTATTTGTTTGTACGCCTGTACATAATTATACGTCAGTATAATAAATGAAGCACGCCAGTGCACATTTAAAGAGGTATTTGTTTGTACGCCTGTACATAATTATACGTCAGTATAATAAATTGAGCACGCCAGTGCATATCAAAGTAATGTTATATGTATAAACGTGTATACACCAGTATACCATATCGTAATTATACGTCAGTATAATAAATTGAGCACGCCAGTGCATATCAAAGTAATGTTATGTGTTATATACGTGTATACGCCAGTATACCATATCGTAATTATACGTCAGTATAATATATGCAGCACGCTAGTGCACATTAAAGAGGTATTTGTTTGTACGCCTGTACATAATTATACGTCAGTATAATAAATTGAGCACGCCAGTGCATATCAAAGTAATGTTATATGTATAAACGTGTATACGCCAGTATACCATATCGTAATTATACGTCAGTATAATAAATGAAGCACGCCAGTGCACATTAAAAAAGTATTTTGCTTTGTATGCCTGTACATAATTATACGCCAGTATAATTCGAGCACGTCAATGTACATTTCATTTATGATATTATCGCAAAAGTGCATTTACCTGTATATTTTGATGTTTTTCCTTAAAAGCACATATAATTTCTAAGAAATTTGAGTCTCGTAAAATTTAAGTCTTGTACGTCAGTGCATCAGTTGAGTGAAGTACATAAATATCTGTATCGACTTCCGTTTCGTTTACGAACGAAAAAAAAAAGGAGTGCTAAAGTGTAGTCTGTGGTTAAGAATTGGTTGCTTGTTTTGTTTGTTTTTGCTTTGATACCGTTCGGTTGTATTTTATTTTAGTGTCAAAAGTTGTTTTTAAAACTGCATCATTGCTTGTTAGATAACTCACGGAACAACACATTGTGACGTTGGTTGACGTTGATTTTTTTTTTAACGAATGTTGTAATTGATCATATTTGTATTGTATGCATATGTAAACAATTGATTCTCTGGAATTATTTGAGCGTTAAAACTATTATATGTTCGGTGCTGACTTTTGAGCAATTCGAAATCTAGGGTTGTTTTTTTTTCTGTAATAGGAATTTTTTTTCTCATAAATATGGCTTTCTTAAATCGAGCCAAGAGAGACGATTTAATAGCTTTAGCTCAAGAGCTAGGTCAAGTGGTCGTTGAGGGAACGAGGTCAGCAGGTATTATTAGATTGATTAAGGCCAGTGATGACTATGAAGAAGAGTTTGTGAAGGGGCGTTTAGCCGTAGTGGAAGAAGAGCGCGTTGCTCGTGAACTCAAGGAAGAAAAAGAAAGGGAACAGGAACGCCAGTTCCAACTTGAAAAACTTAGAATAGAAAGGGAGAAAGTCAATCTTACTACTGTTAGACAAGACGAGTTTAGAACGAAAACGTCCGAGTTGACTAAGCTATTACGAAGATTCGAGATCGAGGACGGAGACATTGTCTTATTTCTTTCACTCTTTGAAAGACAGGCTCATAGAGTCGGCGTTGAGAAAGCTAACTGGGTGTCGGCATTGTTGCCCCTGTTACCTTCAGAAATCACGCAACTCATCGCTCGAGAGTCAGAAGACAAATTTGACGATTTCGATTACATCAAAGGGGTTTTGCTGAAGCATCTTAAAATAAGCCCAGAAACCTTCCGACAGAAATTCGTGAAACATCAGCGAAATCCAGCTCGCTCTTGGAGAGATTTCGTATTTGAAATAACAAATTATTTCGAAGAGTGGATCGAAGGACTTGACGTCAAAGATTTCGATGGACTAAAGAACTTGATGATCACCGATCAACTGAAAAGACGTGTCCCTATCCAAGTCAGAGAACACCTCATGGACGATTGGGCAAAATTTCTGCAACCATCTTCGTTAGCAGATAGGCTGGATGAGTATGAAGCTGTTAGACCTCCAACCAAGAAGACCAGCGTGGAAGACGCCAAAAATAAGCAGAGGGGATTTTCGCGTCCCTCGCCACCTCAGAAGGAATCTCAGGAGTATTATAAGGAAAAGAAGTACTCCAGCAGCGTAAAAACCGAAACGCCGCAGAAAGTAACCTGCTACGCCTGTAAGCAAACTGGACACATCTCCAAATTTTGTCCAAAAAATAGCCGCCTTCCTAAGAACTCGGGGTCAGGTGTTCAGAGCAATACAGTACAAACCGTGAAGAGTACAGAACCCTCGGTACTCACCGCCAAAGTTACAGTTCCTGCAACGGGAGCTGGAAAGCTGCAGACGATTAACGATCTCAAAATTATCCCGTTGAGGTGCGGTGACCAGTCGTTAAAAGCGGTGGTGGACTCAGGCGCTCAGATCTCCGTCTTAAGGGAAGACTTGGTACCTGAAAATTTTTGCGAGGGAGAAGGCACAATTCAGATCGTGTCAGCATTTGGTGAGGGGGAGACCACAGCTTTGAAGATCGTCGACATTAAAATAGACGATGGTCTGCACTCTCCTGTGCCGATCCTATGTGCCATCTCGAAGAAATTGGTCAACGACATGTTGATTTGTCCTACGGCTTATGAACTATTGCAAGAGAACATTCAGATTCATGGAGCCACCCGCGGACTTCCCGATCAAGATGACCCCCAAGATGACGTCGGCAACTCGCCTGAAGATGGAACCGTGTCACAATCAAACGGTAGTTGTGATCCGATTTTAACTGGTGTGGCGACAGCCACCATTGAATGCGCTCCCCATCAAGAGAATAAGAAAAGCTTCATTGCCGTCCAAAAAGATGACGAAGATTTAAAAGAGTTATGGGATTTAGCTAAAGATAATGAAAAGTCTTATACCATAACAGATGGAGTGTTGTCGCACGTAGACTGTGTTGAAGGACAGAGCATAGTTCAAGTCGTGTTGCCGTCGTGCAAACGCAAGAATGTTCTTCGCATGGCTCATGAAGTCCCTTTGGCAGGCCATTTAGGCGAAAAGAAAACTTTGCTACGCATCAAATACTCGTTTTTCTGGCCAACCGTGAGACAGGACGTCAAAAAGTTTTGCGAATCCTGCAAAGAATGTCAGGTTAGACGAACGATGACCTTTAGGGACCGAATCCCCATACAACCTCTTGTGAGACCAGAAAATCCGTTCGAAGTGTGGAGCGTCGACTGCATTGGGCCTCTAGAGCCGCCGTCGAGAAGGGGGCATTCCTTCATTATTTGTGCAGTTGATTTGTGTACCCGTTGGGCAGAAGCCATCCCAGTGAAGAACATAAAAGCAAAGACAACTTGCGATGTCTTGATGAGAATCTTTACTCAGACTGGGTTCCCTAAAACCATTTGCATGGACCAAGGGACGAATTTCACAGCAGAATTGTCTAAGCATTTCAGAGACCTTCTCGGTGTGTCCCCTAGATTTGCTACCCCAGGACATCCTGAAAGTATGGGGGCAGTAGAGAGGTGGAACCGAACGTTAAAAGACATGTTGAATAAGAACATTCAAGAAAACGGACGAGATTGGGACGTCCATTTACCATTTCTGCTGTTCGCGTACCGAGAAGTTCCCCATAGCACCACGAACGTCTCGCCATACCAGATGGTGTACGGTCGGTTGCCGAACGGACCGTTAAAGTTAATGAAAGAAGTATGGACAGGGGCGAGAGAAATACCCACAAATGCGTCCAAATCAGTAGAAGATTACATATCAGATTTAAGGGAGAAGCTAGAACAAGCTCACAAAATAGCAAATGAGAATTCAACCAAAAACCAGGCAGAATACGCGTCAAGGTACAATTTAAGATCTAGAGAGAAAAAGTTCGGAGTTGGCGACCAAGTGTTGGTCCTTATTCCTTCTTCATCACACAAGTTGCTGAAAACTTGGATTGGCCCGGTTACCGTAGTCGAGACCACTAGGCAACATTCCGCCAAAGTTCGGATGGAAGATGGCAGTATCCGAGAACTCCATTTTAACAAATTAAGACCTTACATTGCTAGAGTGCATCAAGTCGGGTTAGTGTTTGATGACGACGCGGAGTTTGGTGAACTTCATTATGCCCCGACTGATACCGCAATCAAATCTGTTGAAGACATTCGTGTTCGTGTCGAAGACACTAGTGAGAGGCTGAATTATTCTCAACGATGCGATCTATTCAAGCTCTTAAAACGGTTCCATAGCATTTTTTGTAACATCCCAGGACGAGCAAAGGTTGAAGGCCATTCAGTACGCTTGACAGCTGATTGCACGCCAAAGAAGTTGCGGCCCTATCGCATACCCGTAGCACTTCAAGAGGAAGTCGACCGCCAGGTTGAAGAACTGTTGCGACTTGGATTGATAGAGCCAAGCGATAGCGAGTGGGCTCATCCCGTAGTCTGTGTTTCGAAGAAAGATGGCAGTGTCAGGCTTTGCGTGGACTACAGACATTTGAACAGCTTTACCGTGCCAGACGCTTATCCGATGAAGATTGCGAAGGATCTTCTCCTGGAAGTAGGAAAGGCCCACTACATAACAACTATCGACCTCACGAAGGGGTACTGGCAGATTCCGGTCAAAGTTGAAGCTAGACGCTACACAGCTTTCGCTACTCATTCGGGTCACTTTCAATGGAGAGTGATGCCTTTTGGACTTAGGAATGCCGGGAGTACGTTCCAGAGAGCCGTGGACAAAGCCCTCATGATCCATAAGAACTATTGTCGACCGTACATCGACGACGTCGCGATTTTTTCAGATACATGGGAAGACCACCTAAATCACCTAGAAAAGGTTCTTGACTCATTACAAGAGATTGGGTTTACCATAAACCTGGATAAGTGTGAGTTCAGCAGACCAATGGTAAAATTCCTTGGACATATTGTTGGTTCTGGACGACATTCGCCAGACCCGCAGAAAGTTGAAGCCATACGGAACATGGCAAGACCGACTACGAAAAGAGAAGTTCGTGGATTTCTGGGTCTTACTTCTTACTATCGGGACTATATCCAAGACTTTGCGAGTATTGCCCTGCCGTTAACAAACATGACGAAGAAACATCTTCCTAACAAAATTCCTTGGAGCGACGAAGCGGAGAAAGCCTTCCAGGCGCTGAAAGACGAACTGGTCCAAATTCCTGCTTTACACACCCCTGACTTGGAAAAGCCATTCCAGTTGTACACGGACGCTTCGGCAATGGCAGTGGGCGCTTGTCTTGCCCAAAATGACGAAAAAGGGATCGAAAAACCCATTGCCTTCTTCAGTAAAAAATTAACGCCAACTCAGGTGAAATGGTCAACAATAGAGCGAGAAGCCTTTGCAGTGATATCAGCATTGAAGAAGTTTGACACCTGGATTTACGGTGCTGAAATCCAAGTCATATCAGACCACAACCCTTTGACCTACTTGACTAGCTCCCTGCCGCAGGGTCCCAAGTTAGCTCGATGGGCACTTGCCCTTCAACGTTATAACGTAACGGTTTCCTACCGCAAGGGTCAAAAACATGGAAATGCAGATGCATTGTCTAGATTGCCCGTGACCAATTGTGAGTTTTAAATTGTGCCATTTTTATAATGTAAAAATTCGAGTATTTCATGTTTATGCAGCGCATGGTTGTATGTAAAATTTAAAATCAGTTATCGTATTGTATTCTCTTCCAAAGTGTTTCTTGACTGCTTAGTATATTTACACTCATGAAACATGCAACTGTAAATTATCTTCTAGTTATTCCTTTAAAATTGTGTATCCATGTGTGCATTGTTAATAGTATTTCAGTGTTGAAATTGGTGTTGTGTTTAAATATTCATTGGATAAGAGTATATTGGTTGATAATATGTATTACAGGTCATTTTAATTTCTAATATTTTGTTTTCGAAATAATTTTTTTCTGTGTCAATTTCTCGAGTCACCTGCTTGGGGGACAGCCGTTAGCCAAGGGGGTTGCTCTCGCGAGGGGTGATGTTCATGAGTACTCACTCATGAAATTAGTTAAAGTTTAATGTGCGTGAAAGAAAAGGAACTCTCTCCTTAGTGTGGTCATGATTCAAGAAGAACTTCTAAAGGACTCTCCAGGAAACTTCAGGATAGTTTTCGGAACATCTGTTTTCTGTTTATAGTCATATTAAATGACGTATAAACTCCCTAAAGGGGAACGTGTAAGACTTATGACCAGTAGCAAGTATTAAACTAAAATTATACGAGGCGAATTCCGCCAAATGTGGTGGCAAGTTGTTGTATTGCCGCCAAGATGGCGCGAAGAGGGGGAGGTACGAAAAGGGTCGTTGGCCTCCCGCGAAAGGGGCGGAGAGAGGAGAAGGGGTTTGAGAGGTAGCAGCGAAGCTTTAGGCTCGCTCATATCCTTTGTCATGATATCTGTTAATATTTATATGTAATGGTTATTTTGTATGTTGAATTAATGTATGTATGTTGTGTTAATATATGTATGTTATTTTAATTTACGTGTCTGTTTTCTTTGGAATGTATCTTCCTTAAAAATGTTCAGTAACAATAACGACGCTTCGCATATTCTACGGGCAACCGTTAGCTAACACAGGCTTCGACGGCAGCTTCCGCTGATAGGCGAGAAGAGTTTTTAGTTATATGGATATTTTTCTTTATATGATCTGTAAACTTCCATTAAATTACCTATAACTAACCATTTGGATAGTTGTACTTTCTTTCCATTTTCTGTTCGTATAGATATACAATCTTTCATTCCTGGCAATATTCTACTTATTTCATCACTTTCATAAAAAGCCTTTATGTTTTCAACAATTTCTGCAGAAAGACTTTTTCCAGGCTTCTGATTAGGACTTGCTAGAATGCCTTTGTCTTGCAAGAGTTTTTTTGATTTCCTGACCATATAATTAAGAGCATTAAATTCTTGCATAATTTTCCGTATACTCCATGTTTCGGGAAGCAGGTCAGTATCAAAATTTTTTTAACTTTAGAAGTAGAGTTAGAAAATTGAATTTTAATATTGCTTAAAACTGCTTCTTTTTATAATCTAATTCAATAGATAATATATTTAAAATAAAAATAATCATGATCTTTACAATCATTTCAGCAATATAGTAGGTACAAAATGAAAATTTTAAAATAAATGAAATACACAAGGACTTCAATAAATACATGCACTAATGTATTTGATATTATACAAAACAAATATGATTACTTTCACATCTTAAATAATTTTTTTTTCTAATTTTCTAGGCTTTAAAACATTATATTAAGTAATTTCATATTTTCAAATCAGGAATTCTGTGTTCAATGCAATATTTTAACATGAACCCATACAGATCCCACTTTCAAACTTATACAATCATTTCAGTACTATATAAAGTATTATTCAAAAAAATTTGAAAATTTTGAAAGTGGTGCATTTTGAAAAATTCAATTTTTGAATTAAAATTAAAATTTTATTTAAATAAATTTTTCTAAGCCCTAATTGTGTTACATATCATTGAAAAGGTCTTGAAAATTGCTTTAAAATGACACCAATCTAAGGTATCTAGCTTTATTAGGAAAGCTTCTAGGTATCTAAGGTATCTAGCTTTATTAGGAAAGCTTCTAGGTCATTTTGAAAATTGGTCTGTCAAAGTTTTTTTGACTGATTTTTGGAACATTCACAAGGATACATTTTTAAAACGGGTTGATATTTTTCGATAAAACTTGGTATTTTTCTTAATCTATATGAAAGTTAACTGTGTGTCAAATTTCATCAAAATCTGTGAGGGTAAGGTAAATTTTTGTTGAAAATTGTGTTGATTTGACACGGAATGACCCACATACTAGTGCATTTCGATTGCCAATAGCAATAAGGTGCGACTGTTATCACTTCGAAAGATAAGCGTTTCAATCTTTTCCAAGTTCGCCAACATTTCAAAATCAAGTAATACAGCAATCCCTTAACGATGTTTAACAGAAAATGAAAAATTTAAAATTTAAAAAAAAAACTGGGTTTGAGACTTAATTTACATACCAAGGTGTTATTAATTCATTATTAGGCGCCTTGGGGCGAATTAAAAATCTCAAACCTAGTTTTATTTAAAGTTTGTATTTTTTAATTTCTTTATTGTCTCATCTGTATAGAATTTTCACGATAAAACATGAATGCCGATCGATATTTCCCCCCCCCCCTTTTTGGAATTTGGTCTACGCCTGAGGCTCGTAAATTGGATCAAATTAAAGCGATGAATAAAGCGAACCTTGTTTTGCTTTCACTACGAACATATCTATTTGTATTCCCCCTCCCCTTTACTATTTGAATTTCATCCCTCAAACAAAACACACACAACACTCTCTTCGTATCATTCCGCAGAGACGCATTTAGAGCAGGGGTTCTCACAGCCTTTTCAGTTCCACAAACATAAAAAAAAAAAAAAAAGTACGTACACTTCGCGACGACCCCCCCCCCCCCCAGCCCCAGATCAAAACTTTATAACAGTAATTATAAATAACTGCACGCGCAACTAGTTCAAACTATTAGCGCAACTAGTTCAACTAGTTCAAACCTTGGTAGCGCAACTAGTTCAAACCTTGGTAGCGACCCCCCTGGAGGTCGAGGCCCACAGATTGAAAAATGCAGATTTAAAGGGTATCTTAATATTTTTAACCATTATGAAGCTGGTTTTCTCTGCCTAAATAAAGTATTTTGTAGATTTTCATAATATTTGTAACAATATTTCCCTAAACACATGCTTATTGATAACACATTCTATTGAATGTCATTTTTCTTTGAAATAAAGATATATTTGACGAGACGTTTACAAAAATTGTTATAGTTTACAAATCCAGGCATTTGACCTCTAGGCCATTAAGCTTACGAATATCATAATACTTTCTACAATAACAAAGAGCTGAAATACATTTGCCGTTATCAAGGATTAATCACGGAGAGAAGTACTTCTTTTAATACCCCCCCCCCCAGATTTTATAAAACAGTTCTATCGCTTTATTGTATATCATTTGAGACGTTTAACTACGTGTATAATGTATATGCATGTCGGTGCGTGTTTAGTGTCAGTAAAGATGAATTAACATTTGGCAATTTTATTTATTTTAATGTGTGGGGAGAAGTGTATTTTTAATGCTATTATGAAAGATTCACGTTTCCCTGGAAAGATAGCCGCCCCTTATACAGCACTTCACTTCAATAACATTAAATGACCCATCAGTGAGTATTTGGAGAGGCAGTCTAATTTCTCTGAGGAGGCTGTTTCCAAGAGAAGTAGAGTATTCCACTGCATTGCTAAGGTCTATTTAAAAACATGCAGTCAAAGAATTGGGTTGTAGTACGTTGTGCGGAAACTTGCATTGACATAAAGTACAATGAACAAAATAGTGCATTCGCATACTCAAAGGTAATTTTCTGGAAAGTGTTGACCAAAAGGAATAAAAAGAAAAGGAGAAAAAAAAAAGACTTTTACTTAGCACACGACATTGATCCAGAATATACGAGTCATTTTGTCAGTATTTGGCTATTTTATCGTATACACACGATATCCCCCCCCCCACCCACCCCAAAAAAATATTTCATTTAAATCGAACTGAAATTTTAATTTAGATAATATGGTTTCTACTTTCAACTTTTTTGGGTTTTTTTTTAAATTTATTTAGTTTTACTTTCAATAGACAAAAGCAACTCAGCGATGAAGGGTAAGATTCTGGGTAAAAGTGGTATACACATATGTAATCATATGTGGATGAAAACGGGGAGTAATAAGCTTTTATCAGTGCATATCTGCTGATTTGGTTCATAAGCAATACCTCACATTAATTCGCGAAAAAACAGAATTTTTTCAAACGCACTTCAGTAAAAAAGATTGTGAACTGATAATTTAAGCGCCTAATACATCCAAAACGCATCACCGATGCACCGCTTACGCATTTATATCAACATGACTTTCAGACGTTGCCTGAGAGAGGATAATAAAATAAACACGTGCATTTCAAGTAATTGAACATCTAACGTCGGGAACTTCCCATGTGTTTCTTCTCGTGCTACGGAGCACTTTCTTCGGCATCCACGAAGAGGATATTAATACCCTCAGAGGATTGGTTATGATGCGTGCCGTTCAAACACACAACAGTTTACAGAACCGACTGATGCATTAATCGAATCGTGCCTATGCACACAGCATACGAGTTCGGGCACTGCTATATGCACTAAAATTATTCCTCGCCTATCATCCAACGATGTAGGACATCGTTGCACGCGCAAGTCAAGCACGGCTGTTGACACCAATTTCCAACATTCTCTGCTCCCTTCTCTCGCCCCACCCCTGTGACTTCCATGGAATCCCTTTTCTGACGTCGCACCACCAACCAACCGTTGAAACCGCGGGCGTAAACAAGAAGTCTGGTTATCAATAAGCGAAAACAGCTCTGCACTCTCCACGTCTATATACTAACATGCAATTAAGCAAAATGTCTCCTTTTACACTGGTGTGAGGAGCAAATCAAATCTATAACCATCAGGAATGTATCTAAACCAGGGGTGGGCAGACTTTTCCAGGGTACGGGCTACTTCTAATTTTTTCAAGGTGTTGCGGTCCACCCAGTGACGTAGGTGTGGTGAGCTAAAAAAAAAAGGTCTACAATATTTATTATAACTTAATAATAAAGACGGAATATGTATTTGCCAACATAACTACAAGAAAAAGAACTTACTCTTTTAAAACCGCGTTTAAAGCAAATCGCGTCGGTGTTCTATAAATGTTTCTTTTAGTATGCGCGTCTTAGGTCTTAGTAAAGGCGTCCCCAAAATGCCTCGGTGGTCCACCTGTCGATCGCGATCGACTTAATGCCCACCCTTGATCTAAACTATTGGACTTTCCTTGAAATTACGTCATCTGTTTTAAAACACTCAGAGTTTCGCCTTGTCACACTCCAGAAAAGTATAAACGGGTGCACACCTACTGATTCTTTTGTTCCTAAAACAATTACGGGAATCACGTCTGTTCAGTGACGCACCCAGGGGGCCCTGGCCCTCCCCAAAGAAGTAGAAATATTGATTTTGCATTATAAATATTTTTATTCGTTCATCTCGCCGCCCCCCCCCATGCATTATAAATATTTTTATCCATTCATCTCGCCCCCCCCCCCCCCCTAGAAAAAATCCTGAGTGCGCCACTGCGTCTGTTAGGGTTTTAGTAATAATTACCGCCGATAAGTTTTCAATTTGAAATCAAAATGATTGACAAGAGACACAACTTCTTAAAATCCATTTAAAAGAGAAAGAGATAATTGAAAATATTTTCGAATTTAATCTAATCATTAATTTCTTCTTCACGCCACGCCATTAAATTTTCAAAGGCCCTATTAAACAAAACAATTCCTTATTTTTCAACTAATAATTAAAAATTGATTAAACGGAAAATTAGCTATCCCAATAAAAGATGGTGATTTTTTATCCCAGTAAAAGATGGTGATAAAAAGAATCCTCATCTACTTCTCATACACTCGTATGTTGCAATGAAAGCGTTTATTCAAAATGCAATTTCGTATAAAATTGGCGATTTTTTTTTTAGATTTCGCACATTTTTGTACGCTCCCCTAAGTTAAAGAATCAGATTAAAAAAAGAAACACTGCAAGCATAGAGTTATGAAGTATATGCATAATATTATACGAATTAAAAGTTGTTTTCTGCAATAAACCTCTGTTGCTGAGAGCAATGATGGTAAACTTTTTCGTTCCACGTAAGTTAGTACTGAATTGAAAACTCGACGCCTTGTATGTGTCCGCTTAATTCGACATGCATCAAGACCTGCCTGGATGTTTTTAAAAGAAATTTCATTAAAATGAGAAAGAAAAAGTAACTGCACAAAACAGTTGAATACCTTTCGGGGTAAATTGCAAGAGAAATCCACATAGCGGCGAAAGAGTAAAATAAAAATCAAGATATTTCACAACGTTTTCTTAACAAATTTACTTCACCTTCAGCACGATATAGACTCTACGAAGCGGATCGAAAGCTGGGAAAAGGAATGAAACAGGTATCATTGACTGTCAACGACAGACACTTACTTCCCTTGGATCTGATAACCTAAAGTTACCGAGGGAGAGAATATGTAGCTCTTGTGATAATTAAAGTCTAAATATAATACATCGATACGAACCTCAAAAGGAACTACTCACCAATAAATACTGTTTTATATACGAAAAAGCGAACCAGTGACACATCCTTTAAGAGTAAACAATAAAGATTTAAAAATGGATTTTACGACAAACTTTCGAACATGATTGCTATCGGATGAAAGCAAGATCTATAACGAAGTTGTGATTGCAGATTTAGAGAAGTAACAAGATAGGAATGCATAACCAAAATCGACAGTGTTGTGTTCGAGATTTACACATTGCACTTCGCTTATTTCAATACCGAAAACTATACACCAGGGATCGGCAACCTTTTTTACTAGTAGGGCATATTTCAGAAATGCAAGAGTTCGGCGGGCGGCACAGGTTGAACAGTAGGGCGCGGGGGGGGGGGGGGGTGTTAATATTTAAACATGAAAATATTAATACCAATTTTTTATACATAAATTCAAATTTCAATTAAAACAAAACAATTTTTAAATTGATAATTTATGCGATATTTGACATAGCAAATCTGCGGCCAACTCTTTGTAATGTGGCACATATGTTGAATTCCCAGTTCTCAGGCATTTACCCAAATGAGTACCAGTGAGGCTTGATCGGTACTTTGATTTTAAGTATTTCATATTGGAAAACAAAGATTCACAAGTATATGTCGACGCTCAATTTCAAAGCAAGAAAAAGAAACTTACTCACAGCGAAGGGAGAGCGACGCTGTCGAGAGAGCAGGCTGCTCAGTTTTGGGATTTTTACGATCTTTAATTTTTTAAAACTAAAATCATTCATTACAACTACCGAGTGTTTGTTGTTCAAATATCTAAAATTTAGATATTTCAACGGCGGGTACTTTAAAATTGTTTCGTGGGAACCAGGGTTCCCACGAAACGGCCCCGTGGTGCCCGCGGGCACCACGTTGCCGATCCCTGCTATGTTCCTCTTTAATACCAATCAGTATGTAAAACAGATTTTTACCTTACCTCCTACTTAACTGTCAGATGCCAAAGATAATAATAAAAAAGCTAAATTTCTACGTTTTGATGGGAAAATGGGGGAAATGTTTACGCGGAAAAAAAAAATAAAATCGATTTTCAGCGTTTTATCAGCACACAATTTTATTTATTCATTAGTATGCATGATTCAGAAGCAGAAAAAGAAAATTACAGTATTTTGAAGTGTATGCATGGTCTCTACAGGGGATTTAGAAAAATATATCTTCAGATAAAAATAATGCAAATCATAATCAAGAGGACCTTCAAAGGTCTGGTAGAAAAAACGAATGACTATTAAAAATAGATCGCTTTAGCAGTTCTAAAAAAAGAGATATAATGAAGAGCAAAACAAAATCAACCTCTTTGAAAGCTCATAGCAACATATATGACTGTGTCGGGTAGAATAGGGACGGAGTCTTTTAATATGTATTTTGTATAGTTATAGTGGAGTTAAAAGCAGCAAAGAACTAATGAAAATGAGGGAAAAAAATAATTTACAGCTGATTATACATTAATAAAAAAATATGAAGGAGAGGGGACAAAATGTCCTAAAAACTTTAAAAAATTCAAGACAGTTTGAATCACACTTAAAATTACCCAAGTATGGCATCCCTCCTACACGAGCACACATGCCAGGATATTCTTAGAAGGAAAATCGTACAAGAAAATTTATTATTTTAACAATAAAACGAGTACTCTCAGAACGAATATAAAAAGCAATAGAATTCCATTAAAGAGGTATTTCGAAAGAAATGGAGGTGCACACGTTATGAGAAAAATACACAATAAAATAGAGGCGGAAAGAGTCAGAAATAAGACTCAAAGGACCGGTAGGAAAAAGAGAGAATGGAGGGTGAGAATGAGAGTAACAGCGTTAACAATTATTTTTTCATTGGTAATTACGCTATCTATTAGTCTATTAGGGCGAGCCTTGTGTTAGCTTATACGCATCATGAGAGTGTCATCACCCGCGGACTACTGGTATAACGCTAACTCTAAGGAGCATTAGGGCCTTGTCAGGCCCCACTCTTCACCGAGGTTCTTCCTATGGCATAGGGACAATGAGGTAGAGAAAACAATTTCGTGGCTAATCGTTTGGAGGTTTGTAATTGGTTAAATGTATCTCAATACGGCGGACGCTGACGGAATGTATGTGAACATGCCCTAACTCTTTGAGGTACATGTCATACTAAGGCCGAGGTAAGACGTAGGAATACGCGGGGTGGGGGTATTTCTATCAATATGCGAGTCACGAGCGTCGATTCTCTTATAACATTCAAGAAAATTGACGTTTTATATAATTGCGTCATTTGTACAAAATTCCTAATTAAAACGTGGTTTCATGTACACAAAGGCTAATTGCTACTCGGAGATGTCATTTCATAACCATTTCAACATTTACTGTTAAAAAGAATGTATGACATGTATTTATCCCCCCCCCCCAAAAAAAAAAAGCTATTAGATTCGAATTTTTTTTCAATTGCTTGGCACCGTGAGAAAGTCCATAAAAAAAGTCAAAATATAGTTAAAAAATGTCAGGATTTTTCAAAACAATCGGAAAAACAAGAAATTGGTAAAATTGATAATTTTTTAGAGTATTGTTTGATCAAAATCGTGCAATAAAAGTTCATAAAGACTACTAATGTACAAAATATAATTTCATAAAATATTTCAACATCACCGAATAGGTATCCATTATTTTAAATGTCAAAATGTAATTATCAAGTATAGAAATAGATCATGTATTTGTGTAACGAATGTAATTTAGATTAACTAAAAACAAAAGAAGTCATTCTTAGAGGCTCAGCTAAGCGATAACTCGTAGCTCCTCTTATACCCTTTAATATCTACACATAATAGTTATTGATAAAAGCTCCAAATTTTTATTCATAAGAACTGATTTTAATAAAATTTTGATTGATAAATACTCATATACCGGTCTTCTTTAATGTAACGAGTAGTAAAAAAGGCTGGTGGATCTCGACACTGAGTAACACACGTAAAAAAGAAAATTTGACGTCGTCAGCAAGAAATATAAATGGATAATGACAAACGCGTATGATGTATCGCCATTATTGGGTCATTTTTCAATTTCCTACGACATGGGTTGAAAAGTCTACTTGTAATGCTAAGCCGGATATAGCAGTTACTGATTGCTATTCTAAGATTTACTCGCAATATTCTGATTCTGTACGTTCATAGAATGAACAAAATACAAATTTTTATTTTCGACAATGAAAACAACAAGCACAAAATTCTGTAAAAAAAAAAAAAAAGGGGGGGGGGGGAGAACAGTTCCAGTTACAAGTCAAATTTATAGAACATTTGAGTTTTTTTCAGATTTTGGTCGAGCTCAATGATAGCAAACAGGCAGACAAGTCGATCTATTAATTACTCTTAATTCATTCGATTAATTTTGTAGTCACTATCAATGTAACCACTACAGCTCGCATACATGAACGTGTCCACTCTTTCTCAGCTAGATTTGGCCAGGTTTATTACTTCACACTGTTCATTTGGATTACTTAATTATAACCAGCAACATTAATACCTAGTTATAAACTTTCTTTTCGTTGCCTGCTTTTATCGCTGGTTGTAAATGCAGAGACGATCATTCTTTCTAGAGGTCTCATTACTTATTTCCCCATACCCCAACATATCTTTAGCGATATTATTATGCTCAATACATCGTACTACATATATTAATGAGGCCTTTCCCTCCCCCCTTTACTGAAGTTTGTCAAATCTACAAATAGATTCACTTAATTTGCTAGTTCAGATACCTAGAGCTGCAACAACAGAAATGGTAGTGCACTTTAAAACCTCAGAGAGAAATTTTGGCGAGCATCGCCGTTCGCATTGAAATAACATGAAAGTTATATTTAAAAAAAAATCTATGACAAATTAAAAATAATGCATAATCAATAACATCTAAATAACGCTAAACATGCATCAGCGGCTTTCATTCAATACTGAATCCTACAGAGCAATAATAAAGTTTTAAAGTTTTGTCGTCATCATCTCCAATGCGGCAGACGGTTACTTGCACATTATCCTTACCGTCATATGACACCGCGGTTTTGCTGGCCACTTTTCTGAGAGCACCGTATAGGTGGACTAGCATTGTTTCGTTGTATAACAGGCATTATTACACGAATTGTTTGAATGGTATGCTTCTTCAACTCATCCACAGTTTCAGTTTTTTTTTTTTTGCTTATACACAACAGATTTAATGAATCCCCAAGCAAAACAATAATAACTGCTGATATGCTACGAAACACTTGGAGAAAACTGGATTACCATTTAGACGTTAGTCGTGCTACAAAAGGTACACACATCAAAATCTATGATACTATGACCGAAATCTATGATTGATATTAAAACTTGGTGATATGTTCTATTTAAATAAATATTTTAAAATTCTAATGGGTAGTTCCGTAAAAATAAGTCATAACTATTGGATACCTTTAGCCCGGACACCCTGTATTTCTTTTTAAATCACTTTTGAATATTATTGACCCATTAAAGTGAAAGAGCTACATGTGGCTTACAAGCCGAAGTTTAACACTCTCTGGTCTAGAATCTAGATCTCTCGAAGGCGCTTTTGTACTTGGAACATCCTACAGGAACAATTAATTCTAATTCTGTTAACAAAAGGCACCTCAAACCATTAACAAACATAAATAATTTAATCAGGGCGATAATCAAGGTGCTAAATTCCCCTAGCTAATCTATTCCATTTAAACTTCAAGTAATTAAAATACGGATTTTGGAAGCATATAGGGCTATATTTAGTTCTCTATTAAATCAAACCTGGCAGCAACTTAAAGAGTTACATTAGAAAAAGTAAAATATCTGACATGTAAGATCTAGTCTTTCAACATACGAAAATGATGTTAGTTGACACTAAAGAATGTGCAAATATGCTTAAGCACTATCACCATAAAAAATACATACAATGCAATTGAAAAAAAAATTTCATTTTTTTCCCATCTTCCCAAGAAACTTTTTCTTGTCTATACATGGCTTAGCAATAAAATCAAAGCAGGTTTTTGATGTACTACAAAACCAGTCTCTACACTATAGTTTATGTGAAGAAAAAAAATGCCATTTTGTTATATGGCTTAGTAAATACACAAGTGCAAAAGCATTTTTTTAAAAAACCTTATGAACAATATGAATGATTACTTAGGCAACAGAAACAGAATTTGTGTACTCATACAGCTGCATTAAACAGGTAAAAATCACAAAACCATTAAAAAAATGCTTCTGACTTGATTGATATTACATACTTTAATTTCAGGTTGATTAATACTATATTACATTGGATTCAATTGAATCCTCTTAAGTTTATAGGATCAAGTTAGGTTGATTTATAGTATAAACCAGTAGTTGTAAACCTGGTCCCTACATCCCACAAATGGGCGATTAGACCTTTCAAGGTTGGTGGTGGGAAGTTTGGTTTGATGACACTAATACTGCTTGTCTGCCATATATCAAATACACTGTTAACTTCACAAGTTTGACATTTGAAAATATGCATTTTCAATTAACTTTTAAATTCTCAACTTTGAATCTTGACAATTCACCGGACATTCCTTGAAGGATACTCATGGAAGAGGGAGCAACAAATGAGCTCTGTAATCATCTGTAGCTATCTATGTATAAACACACATAAAGTATCATAAAAAAGATAAATTTAAGTAGGGTGAAGTGAAGAAAATGAAAACACAAAATCATATAGTTCCACTTTGAATCGAAATAAGTTTTTAACCAGTTGTTGTATTTGAAAATTTGCATACATACTTTAGGTTATGTTCTACATTTATAGTTTAATTTTTTATTTAAATCTATCTACAACTTTTTTTGCCGTAAATATTTAAAGTTTTTGTGTTTTGCGTTCTCACTTGCCTCTACACTTGGGGGCAAGTGAGAACGTGGGTCCCAATACATCATAGTTGCTTATAGCAAAATAAGTGGGGCAAGGGAAAGAAACAATATTTCATACTGAACGATAGGCTTTTTTTTTTTTTTTTTTACTTTCTTTCATTGTGGAGGTATTTGTTCAAGTTAGCAGTGTCAGCAAAATCTGAATATTAACAAAATAAGTATACTTGTATTATTTGTTTTAGAGTAACAAATGTATGTTAAAAGTTTTTTAAAAAAAAAGGTTTTTTTCCATTGCCTTAGCCCTACTGAACATTGTAGCACCAAAAAGACACAGAAAAAATTAGTTCATCGCACCTTCCAGGCATCGGCTCTTCCAGGAACACTAAGTCATCTGGTATAAATGGCAACTCAGAAATAGTGACAACAAAATTAGAAATTCAATATATTCACATACAGTTTGTAATGTCCACTCCACTCACATTCACTAACAGTTAGTCTAAACAAGTTAGTTTAATACAATTCACTTCAAACCTACAACAAAAAAACTAGTTTCAGTTGCATAATTTACTATTTTTGAATGTTAAGGATTTAAAACAATCATCAGCTGTTAAAGAAACATGGCGAAAGGTAGTTGGTTATGAAGTTTTTCCAGCTAGAAAACATGGTGAGAAGAAAAAAATATTTATATGGCTGTTATAACACAAAGGTAGGTTTTTTCAGTATTTCTCACTTGCCCCATCAAGGTGGCAAGTGATCTCGATTTTAGCAATCAGGGTTGGCTAAAATCGAGTGAGATGAATGGATAAAAATATTTATAATGCAATATCAATATTCATATTGCAATTTCTATTTATTATTATTATTATTATTATTATTATTTATTTTTTTTTTTTTTGGGGGGGGGGGGGGGCTGGGCCCCTTGGTCCACCCACCCTGGGTTAATTATTTTTTATTTATTTATTTTTTGGCTAGTTTTTGAACTTGGGTACCTTAGTTAAAATGCAAGGATTTGGTAGGTATAAAAAATTTCCATTTTACAATTTGTTTCTGCAAATAAAAAGTAAACATAACAGTAGAGCAAGAATTTTCCTACAAAGTAAACTTGATATTTTTATTAAAAAGTTAAATTTTTTAGGGTTTTAAGCCCGTGTTCTCACTTACCTCACTTCACCCTATATATTTTATAAAAACTCACCCCTCTAAAATTTACACTGTACTTGCCCTAAAATTGAGTTACTATAGCACCAATGGGATGTAGGGAAATTTTATCAACAACAAAGATACAAAAGTGGGCAGAAGGTTTTAAAAGGTAGATGACCCCTGGATTTTAGCACAAAAGTTAAATATAACTGATTTTAAAGCTACAAATGGTTGGATGTGCAGATGGAAAGCAAGAAACCAAATTTCTTTCAAAAAAATTCACGGTGAAGCAAGTGATGCTGATGAAGCCGCTGCCAGTTCTTGGAAAAATGTAGTATTACCTGCTTTATTACAAGACTACAGTTCTTCTTGTATCTATAACTGTGACGAAACAGCACTTTATTACAGAGCAATGCCTGATGGGACTTTGTGCTTAAAAGGCAAAAAAGTTGTTGGAGGAAAAATCCCGAAAGACAGACTGACAATTTTATGCTGTAGTAATGCTGACAGCAGTCATAAAATGCCTCTTTTTGTAATCGGGAAATCCAAAAGCCCACAATATTTTAGAGGTGTAAAATCCCTCCCAGTTAAATACGAAGCGAATTCAAAAGCTTGGATGACTGCTAATTTCTTTCAAAACTGGTTAGTGTCATTTAACAATGAGATGAATAAGATGAAAAGAAAAGCTATCCTTTTTATCGATAATTGTCAAGCTCAGAAAGTCGACGTAAGACTAGAAAATGTAGCACTTCATTTTTTGCCTCCGAATACTACAGCTATTTTACAGCCAATGGACCAGGGAATTATATCACTTTTTAAGAGGAATTATAGAAAAGAAATCATTAAAAAGATCATAGCTTGCATAGATGATACTAGTGGATTTTCTATCAATAGCTCAACTAATAAAATTATTAGAAACATTTCAATTCTTACAGCTGTTCATATGATCAACAAATCATGGAATAATATTTCCTCTAACGCAATAAAAAGTTGTTTTGTAAAATGTAAGTTTTCAACAGACATAACAAATGATGAATTAAATGATGAATCAATTACAAATTTAAATGATTTACCACCAGAAGGAATGGCAGAAGAAAATTTTTCCAATTTTGTAAACTTCGACAATGACTTGGTAGAATGTGATGAAACTTCAGACCCTCAATTTGATCAAAGCGAAGTCAATGAAGATGAATTTGATGAAGAAGGTACCATTAAAAAGGTTCCGTCACATATTGAAGTTAATAATGCTAGTGATATTATAAGACGTTTCTTGGAAACGAAGCCAAATGCAGACTTTCATCTATATATATAAAAGAGCTTGTCTGTTTGTTTGTCCGCTATAGAATCATAGACTGTTTCACCCACCGGGACCTAATTCCGCACAGTTAATGTTTAGGACCCGAGAAACTTAAATCAGGAAAAATGAAATTTGGGGCTCAATTAGTTTTTTAAAAGATTTTTGTGCCCCTAAGCGCACCTCTTAAATGTGGATACAGCCCCTTCAACACAACCAGTCAAATTCAATACGCAGGGGAAAAGAGGTTTGTTCAGAGGAGGGATCTGGGGGTGACGGGGGCAAAGTGTCTATTTTATTTTTCTTACGTTTAGTGGAGTCGTAAGTCTAAAAAGGTTGAGAACCGCTGCTTTAGACAATTTTAGACAATGGCATTCAAACTAATAGAACTTAATAAAATTTGGAAGAAAGAAAGAAAAAAAGAAAAATTAAGTTTGTCCCATGGCCAATTTTTGGAAGCCTTTTGTTGATCTAAATATATTAATTGTTTGAGGATCATAAAATGGGAAGAAGTTTAAGAGTTCTACAGGTTTTTTCCCCCTAAGTTCGCGAAACAGAGTTAACATACGATATGTATTTGAATTACTTATTCCGTGAAATCATATAAGATAAATCTTTTAGAGTTTTGGGGTTTTTTAAGCAGTGGGAGGAAAAGCTCTTTAAACAGAGAAACATAATGACACATAACTTTCATTCCGAACTATTAGTCCATTAGTTATATTAAGGCATAAGAAAACTAATGAAATTATTTTTAAAGAATGATTGCCGGGGTAGATATAGATATAAAATTTTTCATGCTTTCCATCAAAAAAAATACTGGGTATATCATTTCAGTAGAAACGCGCTAAGCGCATTCTGTCTGGCCAGATGAACATGAAGAGCTGGGGGAGCACCCCAGAATTTTTTTGATGGAATGCATGAAAAATTTTATATCTATATATCTACCCGGGCAATAATGCTAGTTTATTTTATAAACTAGAAAATCAAATAACAGATTTGCTGCATTCACAGAACAGTAAACAGTCTAAAATATCCAACTTCTTTAGCAACAAATAAGTAACATTGTAATTATTTCCAAAAAATTAAGGGAAATTTGTATATTCTACAATAAAATTAGCTCATTTTTCATCAATTTTCTAAATTTTAATGTGTTTAAATTGTTTCTTACTTTTAATTAATAATTGTTTGTTAATTATAATAGTTTAAATATGCCTATGGTTTAGGTAATTTTTAATGCTTTCTAGGTTTAACTGTAACTTTAAACATTGTGGACGTGTCAATGTGATCCCGGATAATGGAATATCCCGCTTATTAGAATAATTTTTCGTGGCAAATTGGCAATTCTAGTAAGCGGGCTAGTATGTATATTGAAATTGAGCTGTTGTTAATGAAAATCTGTAAGAATAATAATATTCGAACTGATTTAGCTGTACAACAAAAGGTGTCTAATATTGCTTCAATAGCATTTGTCACATGAGTTGCCATCTAATCTGAACCTGTATATGCTACTCTAGATAGCAGTAATATCCATTAAACTGTTTACATAAGGAAAGAATGATTTTTCTTCAAGAAACTTTGATTACATACAAAATAAAAATTTGAGGACCAGTAATAGCCAACCCATACTTTTGCAGAGTTCCAACTAACATTAAAAAGAAAACCAGCTGTTTTTAAGAAATAAAGGCTATTTTCTCTTAGCCAACAGTAATAACCTGTTAAACCCTAGCGCATGCCAATACAAACACTTATCATCCATAAATTTTTGAATGAATAACTAAAAACACAAAACAGTTTGAACACATTGATAAGTAATAAAATATCACTAATACAGAAGTATATTAATAAAATGAAAAGATATTCAGGATTTACTAATTGTCTCATGATAAGCTTTAATTCTACACTATAATAGCTAATTTATTGATTGTTTCCCTAATAATGAACTAATGAGAATGAACATTTTCTTCATTATAAAAAATTTACATATTTAAAATTTTGAGAAAATTATATCTGACCTGAGACATAAAATTCGGGGACAGGATTAAAGTTTTGCTGATGTATATAAGTTTTGAAAGCTTTCTACTTGGAAACAAAAATAAGACACCCAAGAAGATATATATTTTTACTTCCATGAATGGTAACAAATAAATTAATGATTTCAACTACAACTAATTTTTATACATTAATAAAATATGTGTATTTGTTTTCAGAGCAGAGGAGTCATGCAGAATAGGGGAAAATATGTACACCATAACTGAAAATTAAATAAATAAATAAACAAGGTCACTAGAAGAAAAAAAAAGACTTAACAGGCTCTTTTTAAAAGGTATTTTAAGATCATACATCTCATTGTTTAAGATACTTATGTTTTAATTGATCACACCCCAAAAAATTACTTACAATTTGAATGACTAACTTTATAATTTGCTGAGGAAGGATATCAAGGGGCAGGATTTGTTTCAAAAGATTTCAATTCAAACTTTTTAAAATTATTTGTTTATGAAGAATTATTTAATGAAGTCAAAACATTAGTGGCAGTGACAAAGAGATGAAGTAAAGAAAATTAAGGAGGAATTATAGTAAAATTATGCAACAGATCCCTCCCTGACAAATGATCCTCATCAACTAACATTAATAGTCTTTCCTCTTTAAAACTTGTTCACTTCAAGCTGTGAAACAGATTGAGACACAAAAAGCAAATATTCTTATTTCAATTTTCAAGTTGATCCAATCAAGAAGTTTACACATAATATATATGCTAATATAATAATAAACAGAAAATTCAATTTTATTATTATATTAGCAATAATCATTATGAAATACAGATTATTGGTAACCATATACAGTTTTCCCTTTTTTAGATATCAATTATAAATAAAACACACTATTAAACTTACTTATACAAAAAATATATACATAAAAAAATAAATTTTAAACAAAGATAAAATTATAATAAAACATAAAAGTATTTTCAATTTTTTTATGCATTTTTAAAAACTTTGATGCAAGAACAAGTTTTTAAAAATTGGTTTGAGAGTTATCAGATTTATAAATTAAAGCATGATTAAATATTTTAAAGAGCTTCAAACAGTTTGTAAGGCTAAAATTTATGCCCCCCCCCCAAAAAAAGGATATGAGTTTATAGTTCCGTTAAACAAGTTGAATACTATTCACATTCTCAAAAAATTTTATTTATTAATCAGTAGTTTTAAAACACTAATTCTTAAAAATTCAAAATTATATAACTATAATAATTGGGTTCAAATCCTGAATAAGACTTTATTGTTTCCGTGTCTTCCCCTCATAGGAAGCAATGCAGGCTCACCTATATGGTGCTCCCATAATAAAGTAACCAGTAAAATCATAGTGAATAACAAAAGATGAATGTCTATCAAGTGCCTCTGCATTGGGCAAAATAATAATAATAATAATTTGTCCCACAAAAAATTAACTTTTAACCATCTCTAAAAAAATATCCATAAAGGTTACATAATTTAAAAATATAGATTAGCTAACCTAATTAAATATCTTCAAATCATTAACCCTTTGACATACTAATAAAATGAAACTATGAATTCAGGTCAGGAAGCATTATTTAATGTATCTCAACTACACAGCAATATAAACAACAGAAAATTCAAATTGCTCACTATAATTCACACTTTAATAGTAAATATATATATAATTACATTTCTATAATTATTTGTTTTATTGTCACACTAAAAGCAAATTTGATTGGCATATAAATCTTGTCATCAAAGTGACATCAATGTATGTTTAAGAGCTTTGATATACTGCCATTTCACTAGTAGAGATAAATACATGATTTTATAGCTATTTTTTTAACCTTCTTTCTCTCTCTTTTTTTTTTTTTTTTTTTTTTTGGGGGGGGGGGGGGGACATGGGGTCACCCTGGTAATCATAATTATGCAATATTTTATAAAATTATAATTACATCTATATTTAAAATGGATTTTTAATTTATTCAGCCCAACTTTATCCCATCAGATTTATACTAGTTATATCAAAACAAATTTGAATCACTCAAAGCAATACATATTTAATAAAGTTATACATGAAAAGTTACTCATGATTTTGCAAGACCTTTATGCACACAATGACCCCAAGCAAAACACTTTAAAATTACTTTTCTAAACAAAGAGAAATTCGATAATAGACATTCAGTTTTGAAAGGTAAAAAAAAGTAGTTCAAAATAAAATGCAAATTTAGATAAGGTACAACTCATATTGTATAGTATTTAATGTCACAAGGTTCATAGGGTGCAGCCGGGTTTGAATCACGATTGAGACATGGACATTTGTTGCACTGTCCCCTCACTAGATGGGATGTTCATCCACCTATATGGTGCTCTCATAATAAGGAAGCAAGCAAATTCATGATGCCGAATGGGCAAATCTCAAAAAATAAGTGTCTGCTGAACCAAAAAGAAAAAAATAATGAGGTGAACTGATACATAACTTTTTTTTTCTCCCTTTTTAAAAAGAAAATTTTGCGAAAATTACTATTCTCATTACTGTCATATTAAACAGAAATCTTAGAGTTATATAACAATTTTTGAACTTTTAAAATCAAATTATAAAGTAATAAAAAGATTTCTTGAAAACATGAACAATGCTATCAAACTTACTTAATAAAACTATACATCAACTCGTTAAAAGTTTTTATTCTGCTGTCTTAAAAGTAGCGTACTATTTTCAGTCTTTTAAATTATTTAATTATATAATAAATTATGTAGTTAAAACTTTAAAACTAATTTAGCTTATGTGCTTAAGTGATGTTAAAAGTATTATAAAACATATGTAAATTAAGAAATATTTTTATGGTTATATTCCTGATTAAAATTTCATTTTCTTCAAAGAGTATATTGAATTTAAATTTTTTTTTTTTTTAACGAATTAATCATAGAAGAGTTGCATGGTTTTATTGTGCTATAATCATGTTTAATTAGTATTGCAGTAGACTTCTTAACATACGCAAGTCAAGTTTTTAATCCATTTAAAATACACATAAAATTATGGAAGTGGAATATTTTTAACATTACATATCAAACAAATTAGAAATTGCTAAGTCTAATGAAAGGCTAAAAACAAATATATATTTTTTCAAATATTAATCAAATATCAGTTCCTGGATTAAATTACTAAAAGACAGATAAATAAGTGAAATTTCTTTTTTAATCTCACAAAAAGCAACCTTTTAGCTTAAAGTAATTAAGTCCAAAAGAGAAAGGAGTCGCTCTGGATTAGATGATGAGGGAGCAGCTGTCAGGAATTATTCTGAAATAATCAAAATATCTGAACCTCATATGATTGTAACCAATGAATTCCTGCCGTTTAATACTCCATAAAAAAATAAACCTTTAAATGTAGCTTGTTACAGCATCAAGTTAAATAAGCTATGAAGGTATCCCTGTCTTTTGATTCATTTTCAGTATTTTATAAAAAAAAGATCTGTTGCATTTCATCTTTAACTTCTTTCGGTGCTATAAATCTCAATAGCCCCCCCCCCCCCATAAAAAAAATTAAAAATAGGGCTTGCAGGTATAAATTTGTCAATATCTGTTTAATTTAAAAAACTAATGAATGATATTAAAAAATTAGGTTTCACAAATTTTAAAACAATTTTTCCAAAAATTAAATTTTCGAAAATACATAATTTAAATTTTCTGAGGTGTATAACTGCAGTCACAGATATATGCATAATTCATATTAACTTTTCAGATAACCTTATTCGAATTTTCTCCCTGGAGGACTATTGAAGGTAGAAAATTACATTAGCAGCTCATTATCCAATATTTCTGGAATAATCATTAAGAGTAAATATATGACAACAGTAAATCATTACCAACGCTATCAAAATGTTGAAGCACAGTGAAGAAAGCAAGCAAAGAAAATATATTCTTACAAGCATTAAAAATATCGGTATGCGAAAAAGAATTCCCATTTTTCGACATAAATATCAAAACACTGGTATTTTTCCCCATTAATTCGATTATTATAGACACTTATTAAATCTAAAAGCAATAACCTGTTTAAAGACGCACAGGTCAAAGAAACAGAACACCCACCTAAATATAAATTGCATTTTTGTTTACAAAAAGGCGTCAATTAGACAATAGTGCACCCGATGATTGGTTATGAAATAATCCTAACTAATATTTCACCTAACTGTGAAATAGAGAATGAATCATATATTTGATCCTCAAACACAAGAAATTAAATAATGAGAAAATGTCACATCCCAACATATTTATACTACATTTAAAACTAGCCACTATATTATTGTAAAACGTTTAAATGAAATCCAAGCATACAAAATAATATTACCTCTACAGGAGCACTTCGTTCTTCCATTGCTGAAGTAGCATATTTTATTGATTATACGAATCACATATTGTATTCATTTGTGTTAAATTCTGCATTTATAGCGATTTATCCACAGAATCATAAAAATTTTAGCAGGAGAAAAATATTTCGAGAACTCTTTCACATTTCCAACTTTGTTAGCTGTCATTAAAGTGAACTCTCGTCCTGAAAACTTAAAACGTGAACACAAAACACACAGAGCAAAATAAAATATAGAGAGAACACATCAGAAGCTGAATAATTTCATGAACTCAAATTAAACGATTGCAGCGCCAACATCTCAATTTTTTTTCTTCCATAAATGCTTGTTAATCTTTTGATTGTCAGGTTCTTTTCTTTCTTGTCGATATGTAACTAAAAGGCATTACAATTTTATTTTATGAATAGTTAAATCTCATAAGAAAATTTTAAAAAGTTAATTATCTTTGCCACGACCTTTTTATGAACATACTGAATTTAGATTGACGTAATAAGATCCTAATTCAGGAGTATTGTACTCATTTTTTATTGCATTCAGTTTAAAATATTTAAAATAGATTTCTGAAATGAAAATGCTGAGTTTTTTTTTTTTAACCTGGGCATGTACTATAATAGTTAATTATCTTTTGTACCACGATCTTCTAGAGCCCTCTGATGGCAGTTTTCTACATTCCATATCTGTGTCCTAGTGTTCCTCTATGTTTACAGATTTCTAAGCTCTTTAATTAGGTAAATGGGATGGGCTTTGGTAGAGTTTGCGCACCCATGATCTCTACGTGGCATGAAAATGATAGTAAAAATAAAAATTTGTTTTGAATTTTTGACGTACTAAACTAATAAAGCCGGTTTTGTTTCTTTGTTTTTCATTGATGAAATTACCATCTTTATCGTAAACTTTCCTGCAACACCTTACAGTATTCTGTCATTTTGGTACGTATTATTTTTGTCCTCGGGTCCCCCCCCCACCATTCGAGCTCCATTGTGCATCATCAGATGATTTATGGATGTTTTTATTTAATTCTGTTATTTACAATTAATCTGAAGAAAAAAGTGTGTATTGTAGACGGCATAGGTAATTTTTAAGTTGGTTATGCAAGAACTAGATATTGCTTACTGAATAAGGATTTTCCTCTAGAAACGTCGAGAATTTGAATTTCTTTGCATTTACCCTTCGCAAACTTGCGTATATAAATTTCTGAGTTGCTTTGTTAGTCCTAAAATTATGTATACACATAAATATATATTATAACAATCTAAATAATGTATATATTAAAATTTATATAATTGCTAACGAGAAAACAATATATTTTACGTGAAACACATATTGTGCAAAGATATTTTGTACTAATCTGTTTTAAAAATATAGATATTTTATATCTGATCGTTAATTATCTACTGCTGTTATGTTCCGAATTTGTTTTTAAATACTACTTGTATTAGAGTTCTTAAAATGCTCATACGTTATAATCAATCTGTTACATTATCAGTTATTTAATACATTTCATACTCACCCTCACAACGAGAGTTTAATGTATTCATTGCAATTAATTAATTATAATAACTCATTTTAAAAATTAGTTAACTTTTTTACCTTAATTGTGTGAATTGTATTTAAAATTTAGAATATACTGTATCATATTGTTTGTTGGATAAAGATCGTTCATTTTGGTGGAATGTAATAATTCCTGTTAGATCTGTCAAAACCAGTTCAAATTGCGTTCTGGGTGTAAATCTTTTCTCTTTAAATTACTTTTTCAAATCCCTGTTATATGCTGTACAGAATGCTGTATCATGTCACTCTATCTAACTCTATATATCTTGTAAACTCGTTTGACAGTTATTGTTCATCTTCACTCAAGCTGAATGTTTTTTTAAGAATAAACCTTAGTTACATGTAAGCGAATTTTTACAAATTAAAGAAAAAAAGAACATTGAAGGAATTGCCAAAAGGATATAGCTAATTAAATTTAGTTCGTGCAAAAATATGTCTGATAAGTTATGATTATATAGTTATCAAATGTTATGATTACTTTAATTTCCATATTAAGAACTTTTCGTCTATGTAAGAACATTATTTAATGACTACTTTAGAATTTTTGCTATTTAAATAATTCTAAAGTAGCTATTATAAATTCTAAAATAACCTTTATAATTCTAAAATAGCAATAATTATTTTAGAATAATTGCTATTTACAAATTTTTTTTTCTTGTGTTGCTTTAAAATTTGGAGCTTGCATCTATAAATCTAATTAAATTTTAGGATTGTTTCGATAAAAGTTAGTTTTTCCAAAAATATGTTTGTCACATTAATAATTTATTAATACAAATAGACGATGAGTAATATTTATTGTATGTAGGGTATTAAGTAAACTGAGATTTTTTATTTATTTATTTATTTATTTTTTTTTTTGTTGATAAATTCTTTGAAGCAAAGTGATTGCTAATGTTACTGTTCAAAATGGACTGTAAGTTGATACTAGCAATTTTTGAAATTTGAAATATATCAATTTAGTAAATTATTTAAAGATAAATTATAGATTGACAATTTCAGTAAGTTATTCTTACTGACTTTTGGGACTACATGTAAAGTTATTGATTTCATATAAAATTTCACATGTGTAATGCTTGTTAAATCAAACATGACTGAAAGACTAAATAAAAGGTATTTAAAAAATTAAATTTTAATTCATTGTTATGGGGCATATTATGTGACAAATATTACACAAAAATATTAAGTTTTACCCCAATGATATGGATTCATCTATAATAAACAATCTGAAATATGTTATGTTAAATATTAATATTTTTATGGCATCTGAAAAGATAGTCATTATAACTTACAATTGGTAATTTACTTTTGAAATAATATTGATATTAACATTTTATAATATAATACATCAATGTATAATTATCATATATGAGAGCTGTTAGTAATATATTAATCTTAGTAAGAAACCTAAGTTATCTGTTAATAAATCCTAAAAGAAATTTTTCTTTTCCATTATTAATAAAATAAATGTTATCAATTTCTTTCATTATGATGCTTTAATAACTCTTTTCTTAAGACTCAAAATTTCCAAAGATTTCTACACTTTGTAAATTAGTATTAACATCTTGAAAGGTTTTCTGAGTTTTAACTTTTTTCATTTTTGGTTTATCATTTTATGTCAAACACAGGCTTTCAAAAGATGTAGTAAAATATCTTATAAAACACAAATATAATGGCCAAAGTCTTGAAATAATATAAAACTGTCTGTTATTCTGTAGAACATAGAGAAATAACTTATGAAAAATTATGAAATTTTGATATGCATCTGGAGAGTATCATCTGGTTTTGTATCAGAGATGTAGCCTTGTAAAAAAAGTAATCAAATGCCAAAATGTCATTTCTACTACTGTTTTAACTTTAACGTGTAAACAAGTGGTGTCCTAAATTATAAAAACTAGATGGTAAAAATATGAGCTAAAACATTTAAAAGGCAAACTTTGTATCTTTACCTATCATGAAGCAAAATATTTAAGCAATTCCCTTTTGGAACTAATGGGAGAATCTTATCCAATTCCTTGAAACAGAATAAGTTATTCAAGGTATTTATCCCCTCTCTTTTGTAAGAAAGATTCTGCTATTACATAAAAATAATCAAAGCAAACTAAAAGGATTTTGAGCTCATCTTAATTTTAATTTGAACATACTAGTTCATTTTGAGGCTACATGAATCAGATTAACAAAAATAAACCCCTTGTTCTCAACAGAATATAAAATCAAATTCATCATCACTAAACATTATTTAAACAAATCCTCTTGGCAACTGAATTCATGCAATGAAATCTCCAAATGCTTGAGTTACAATCAAACTGTATTAAAAAATGAGACGTATTAAAAGGATCATTTTTCAAACTACATACAAGTTGTATACCACTGGTTTATATGTAGTATTACAGTACAATAAATGCTATATTGTTTTTGTTTAATTGTTGAATCAGCCTTCATTTAACACTGTTTTCTCATTATGTGGAAGATAGTTTAACATTGTGGCTTTTGTACAGTTTTTCCAGATCAAAACACACTTCTAAAAGGCAGAATGGGAGAAATATAAAATTTAAGTGTTTTTTTATTTTTTTTTATTTTTTTTTTTTTAACATTTCATTATTGGATCATTAAGGAAAATTTTAAACTTTCAGTAAAATAATATTTTGGTGAAGGAAATAAAATGAGGATTTGTTAGAGATACAAATAGCATTTTACAGGCAAGCTAAGAATATATGGTAAAAAGACCAATGTAAAAAGTATTCATTATGTGAGTTCGATAAATTTTATTTTTTGTTTATACTGTTGATGCAAAAACTATTTCGACATATAAAATTTTTTTATATATTTGCAAGGCAATAAAATGTATTACAAAGTTAAACAAGTTTTCCAATATTTGAAGGGAAAAAAAACTTGAAATAACTATGAAGTAATTCTTGACTTATAACAGAAAAAAAAATAATATTTTAGGAGAACAAATAGTAGTTGCACACTTTTGATTTTCAGTTATACAAATTATTAGTATTGAGTACGTAATCCATTAGATGGGGAAACTCTTGTACCTAGGGGTGGCTATTTTCAAATGGCAGTATCTTTACTTATAACAAACTTACAATAATAAAAATAGTTTGTATACATTACTTGCTTTATTCTCTTTAAATAAAAATCACATCAAGTGTAGAAAAAAAAAATTTGTAAATGATATTGAAAATTTTAAAAAAATTGCAAATGGCCCTAGGTACAATAACACTATTGTACCTCGGGCCAGTTATTTCCAAAAACTGAAATTGTTGTTTACAATAAAAAAAACAATTTGTATGCATTATTTCTTTCATGCATAACTTCTAAAATCTTCGTAAGGAAGAAATGTTAATTGTAGGCAATGTCTTAAAGGAAGAAATGTTTATTATTTCATCACTTTCTAATGTATGTTTTTCTCCATTGGCTTTTTAATGATCCCACATAAATTTTGTTTCAAACACAGATTTCGTAACCTTTTTTTTAACAATTACTTTTTTCAATATTTGTGCTTGAATTTCAATTTTCTTGGGGGTATCAGTGAGAATTCTACACTTGCCAAGTTTTCGTCCACCTTTTTTCTACCAGAGGCCATGGCCCTAGGTACAAGATGTTGTTTTTGGCAAAATGGCTTCTATAGCCAAAGACCTGCAGAAGCCAAACTTTGTTTTTATGTCATTTTTCCCTTTAATGATTACAAAAATTATCTGTTATACATTAAAACATAAGTTTGCACTTACTTTCACAAAATAAGACTTCAAATTGAAGTGAAAAAATTTAGTTTTGATCATCAAATCAAGACTTTCTTTTCTATTTAACTATAGCTTCTTCTTGCTTTTGTTAAAAATGGCTGTTATAATTTGAAACAGTGTTATCACTCACTCCAATGAGTACAAATGCTGTAAAACAATAATTATTTAAATAAAGTATGGTGGCCCTAGGTACAAGAGTTTCCCCTATCAATAAAACTCTTGTACCTAGGGCGATCAAATATTTTCTTCATTGAATAAACTAGATTTTGAGTCTCATTAGCTGTTTTGATCCATTCACATTTGATTACGATTCTAGGTTATTTTTCTGCTTGTACTGTCATGCTTTCAAACTTTTAAATCCAGAATGTAAATTTTTGACAACATTATCAGGAGACTGAGGAGGTATAATAAATCTTCATCTGACTTTCAATAGCAGACATTGTTGATTAACAGAATTATGTTTAGAATCATTATCCTGCAGGAAATAAGTGTTTTCAATGCCTGTCTTTTGGGTACTTGGCCAAAAACTTTGCCACAAAATGTCAATACTGCCTTGCATTCATATTTCCATAAATGAAGTGTAAGTAACCTTTTCTAGAATATGACGTGCACCCCTACAAGACGACCATGGCCCTAATTAATTTTAAATGAAACGTTCCATGGATTCAACTCCATAGTAGGGTGACACCAAATTGTTTTATGGCCATCTGAGCTAAAAAGGTTGACTATGCTGTCATCAGTAAATAATATTTAAATTTTTTAAAATCAATCTTATGTACATTTTAGCAAACAGCAAGCACTTCCTATAATCTCATTTAATATGTCTTATTCCTCAATACTGTACTATAATAATTAACACTTTGTAGAGCATTTCAAATAGTGGAAGCACAAGCACATTTATTGATTCGGCAATGATTTCAGCATATGTTTGAGCACTCATACATGGAGTTTTTCACACTTGTCCAACAAGGCTTTAACAATCTGTCAGGTAACATTTTGGGATAATCTACACAGGCTGTATTGGTTTTAGTTCAGTGAGCTTTGTGCCTTTTTAATAATATATCTAACAGTAGAAGAGCATTTTCCTTCATCTTAACTGATGTTATAACTTTTACCTTCAAAATGTAGTGAAATAATATGTTCTCACTAAGATAGTTTACTCTCTTTAGCAAACACTCTGTTACATCAGGAAAATTTTAAAGACTTGTAATAACCTATATAGCTTTTTTTGAAGTCATTTAAGACATCTAGATTTTTGATTCATCAGGAAAAAAAATTAGCATTTTTTAATGCCAGCAATAAATGTACAAATACTTGCATATATGCATCCTAAAATTTGCATTTTTAACTGATAATTCTACCAATTAAAAAATGTTTGCCCTTTTGCTCACTTAATTTGCATGATATTACTGTTGTAACAGAATATGGTCTTAAATATTTACCTTTTACTGCATGATATAAGAGTAAAATTTTATGGGCAAGTACTTTTTACACCTACTGTAGGTATAATAAATTGTACAATAAAAATAACCTTTTAAGCTTATCTGACTAATATTTTAGTTTAAAAGTAATGCAGCATCTGTTATAACAAAATAAACTTCAAGCAATTCATTACTGTGCTATTGTTTTTTATTTTGACACTTATATTTAAAATCATTTTCAGGACACCATGAATCCTCCTTACAGTGCTCCAGTTGGTAATCAAGGGTCATATATGCCACCATATAATCAGGCTCCTCATGTGAATTCTTATAATGCCTTTTCTATGCATGGTGGATCAGGTATAAATTTACTTTCATAAACTCATTTGTTTATAAATTATCTAATACAGTTTTCTTTCTATGGTTTGTTGAGTACATAGCTGATAATTATTATTAGAAATTTAAATTTATGTCTCTCTTTGTTATATACATGGCAGAGGAACTGAAAAATTGGCAAGTATGGACAGTTGAATTGGAAAAGCTGTGCTATTTGTAAAATATTCTGGTATTGGGTGATATATCATAGATTAAAAGAGGACACGTTGTTAGAGCATGTGTTGATCACTGATACATCTGTAACCAAGAGAACTTGAATTTAGTGTGTATTGAGAGCCATAGTGTCTTGGTCATTTTAGCATATCACTTTGAGTTACTAATTGCTTCCAATAAAATTAGCTATCAGGTCAAAGAAAGATTCCAAGTACTAATTCAGATTGTATGAAATAAATATCAAAACACATGTATATAACTGTACTGAATTGGTTGCTCATCTGGATGCACCTATTTGTGGCAAAACTGTTAGCCGGATGCATCACAAGGTTTTTATATTGTTAGGCTGCTGTAGCTGTGCTTGTGTTCACAATGACATAGCTAAACATCATAATATATAATGGTCACAGTACCATAAGTAATAGGTGATGAGTTATAGTAGTAGTTAAGTAATAGGTGATGAGTAAATCTTAATGGTTTTTCCTATCCATGGATGTTTTTACAGATGTGTCAGTGTCTCAACATTTTTATATTTACTTTCTTGGTGGCATTGTTGCAATATAAGTACAATTCGATTAAAAAAATTGGTTCATGTTTCATTTATTGAGGGATCTTTATATGCATGTGTTTGGAAGGTTTTTTAAATATGTACCCAAAGAATAATTTTAAATTTGTTATATGGATAGTATAATACACTGCTAAATTCTAGGTTTTTTACTCTCGTATAAACTTTATTTTTGCAAGTTTCTAAATTGGATTTTTTAAGAGCTTTATCACTGTTTTGAAATGTTATATGAGCTTATTTTTTCCCTTTATAATAGGGCCCAGCAAAAATTCCATGCCATATGGAGGTCATAACTCTCAAAATGGACCTCTAAATAACTGTGTTGGCCAGATGCCAAACCAAAGTACTTCCCAAGTGCAATCTGCTTCAGTGCCTCCAACCAGCCAAGTGGTTAATAATCAGGTAGTTATATTTGCAGTGATTAAATTATCAATATGAAAAAATCTGAGCATGTGCTTCTGTGAGGTATTACTTCAGCACTTTGCTGACTAACTTGTTTTTAGAATTTGTATATTTTAACAAATTTTGTATGGATCTCATGACACTCTGGACATCCCAAGTTCACATGTATTTGATAGTAAATATCTCATTTCCGATTCAGCCCCTCCCCTCCCCTCCCCTCCCCACCCCACCACCTTAATTTCTCAACGGACAACAAGAAAAAGGCATTTGATATTCATACAAGAAGCAATAGAATCTGATGAAGCTAGATAGAAATTGTTTGCTGTCTTTGCAGGTGTATTTTCTTTCTTAAACTGAAGAAGAAATTTTAAATATCCAGGACAAGATTTTTTTTGTAAAGCTTTTTTTAAAATCTAATTATCTTAATTAAGTTTGTTAAATTTAAATTAAATTCTGAATTATATATTTTTTTCTGAATATAGTCAAAACTCATTAACAGTTGTTCTTGTAACAAATTAGACATATGGAATGCTCCTGACAAATGTAATAATTGATGTTTTGGGAGGAGGACATGCATCATGTAGGTATGATACATGGCCTTGTATAACATAGTGACCCCTGCTGTATTTGTGTTTGAGAGAAAACATGCTGTGAGTTCTTATGATATTAAAATAAAATGGCTTAATTAAACATATTTTTAAACAACTAGATAGTGTTAAATGTCCACAAAAATAGTTACAGATCTATGGTCTCCTTTTAATCATTAGCTGACAGTTTCAGGTTCTAATTTTTATTAAACAGGTTGATGGGTTTGTTGAAAAACAAACTTCATAGGATTTTAATAGCATCACTGGGGTAGTTAAAAGTATCTGTTTTTATTTAAATTGTTGCTTTTTATTGGGGTTCAAATGACCTTTCTGTGTGATATGTCAGTGAGATTTGTCTGAGACAAAATTATAGCATAGCATTTCAACTTTTTTGTGGTGCTAAGTCTGAAGAGGGCAAAATGATAAAAATTTCTAAGATTGTGTGTAAACTTGATAAAAGGAGAGAAAATAGGGATCAATCTTTATTTTTCAGGATATGCCTCAATTGATGCTTCAGAAATACAAATTTCTATTTATATGGTGGTAATAAGTATACATGAATACACAATGAATAATATGACATTGAAACTGTACTTAAGTTTTTAGCAGTGATGTGTGTAATGGAAAATTATTTTTCAGTTTTCTAAAATTAATAATAAAAAATTCTGCTGAATGCAGAATCAGAAAAGTAATTTCTAAACTTTATGAAACTCTTTCATTTCATGGTTTAACATTTCATTTAATTATATTTTGATAAGAAATTAAAGTCTGAATAAGTTTTATAGCCATCATTTTAAAATAATATTAAACAGTAATCCTTGTATTAGAAGTGTAAAATATGCTTTTTTTTTAATCAAAGTATATCAATGATCAAACTTTTTAAATCTGTCATCATTTTATTGCAAGACGATGGCTAAATAGCTAGGGTGATGGCATTCAGTACCAGAATCAGTAGGTTCAAGTTGCACTGTCTACAGCATCTGTGTCAAACTCAAAGGCTAACATGGACCAAATAAACAAGGTTTAAGTTTATGTGGGCTGAAAAAAAAAAAAAAAAAACTTCAAAATCGATTTTTGTAGAAAAGTATGACATAAAAGAGACAAGAACAACAATATTTTCTTCCTGACACTTTGTTCTTGAATATTAACTTCCAAGACACTGAATAATTGAACAAATTAATAAGCGTTTCACAAAAGACAAATGTAACCTGTTTTACACCCGCCAAACTAATCACTTCATACAAGACTACTCGTCTGGCATGTGGTAGTCGCCTGCTAAAGTATCCACTGCTGGTGGGTGGAAATGGTGCATCTGGGAGTAAGATGCATAAGGTAATACATAATTACGTGCTGTCATATTGCCTGGGCCGCACAAATAATCATTGAGGGCCATGAGTTTGACATACCTGGTCTACAGGGGTGTTTGTGTTTGGTCAGAATCAGCTTTAAACAGTAGGTCCCAGTCTAATTAGCCCTCATGGAGCAAAAAATTATGGTTCCATTCTTAACCAACTCAATGTTATATCTAGATATTTATTTGATATTATACTTATTGCTCATTAGATTTTTCTTATAAAACAATTGATTTTAGTTTATTATTGATATGACAAAAAAAAGTATGCATATTTTTTAAGTACTTTCATATCACTAAACTGATTAGCATGTATCATATGTCTTGCTCAATATACAGTAGCTGCCAACCTATGAGAACGTTTCTCTGCAGTTACTTTGACTGATCTATTGAGATCATATATATATATAAACAAACACACACAGAAAGGATAATCAAAATAATGGAAACACTGCTTAAAAAGGCACATCTGCTGTACAGCACTGAAAAGTACATGCAAATCATGATTGCAACATCATTGTTGAGCAGAAGTATGTAATATATTGAATTTTGGGTATCAGCTATCATGCAATAGTAGAAAAGTTGATATAGAATAAGCTGTTGTCGAAGTAATGTGAAAAATCTCAGACTTGAGTAAATTGCAGAAAGGTATTATAATTGGCCCTGGCTTGCAAGTTGAATTCAAGTTTTTATGATTCTATTTCTGTAAGGACAGTTTGTAGAGAACTGCATATAGCTGAAATTTGTGGTTATGCTACAGTCAAAAAGCTGCTCAGTACTGACACCACTGCTTGGAAACATGTCAGATAGTGCCAAAGACACAAGAGTTCAAATGATTGGCAACATGTCGTATAGTTGGATGAATAAAACTTCACATTGTTTCTCACCACTAGTAGAGTTTGTTTGGCAAACATCTTCTGAAGCATACCATCCTGACTGCTTGGTGGTTAATGTCAAGCATGGTGATGGCTCTCTGTTGCTGTAGAATACTATCTCATGGCATTCTCAAGAACCCTCAATTGTCTTCATATCCATGTGATATAAGAAGTGTAAAAAGTCATTCTGGCAGACCACATGCATCCTATGGTACAAGCATAATCCCCAAATGACTATTCATGTTACCAAGATAAGACACTTGTCATGTGAGAAGTGTCAGTATGTGGTTTGAAGAGATTGAGGATGAGGTCCTGGCAAGCTGAATTACTTGACCTTAACATTATTGAACATTAGTAAGAATACTTGGAGAGGAGGGATCAGTTACATTTCCCCCCCACCAACATCACTGGAACAGTTAGGATGTGCTGCAGGATGAATAGCACCAAATTCCAATATTTTATGTACAGTACTTATATCACTTTATTTTGAATTCATGCTGTTATGCAAGCCAAAAGTGGACCTTCTATTTACAAATAAAAAGGACTGCAGAAATGATCAGTATTTCCTGTACTTTAATTACACCCTGTTCATGTATATATTATATAAAGATATGAGTATGTATCTGTAGGTGGGAGGGGGGGGGGTTCAGTTGATGATAAAAAATTTAAACAGATTAGAGATCTTGTCAATACTACAGTGAGTACATCGGGGGATTCAAGTGGTTGATTAGCTAATTGAAAGGAATCATGTTTCTGAGGTTCCATGTACAAAAGAATCATACAAATATTATCTTAAAAGACAAATATGTTAAATCTGGGATTCAGAAGTCATCTTGTGAAACTCTAGTTGTGATAGTACATAATGGACATTGGTTGTTCCTTGTAGATAATGCTTGAAATTTAAGTTGTTTTTAAATGTTCATCTATTGCATGATCAAAATAATTGAATTCATCATATGTTCTGTAATTATTATAGTAGAGCTAATATTTTGTAATATATCATCTGTTATATGTAAAGTAAAAAAGAATTTGTATATGTACAAGCTTGAGCTTTGTCTTTTATACATTTTTGACTATAACCTGCTTTTAAAGTACATTAATAGTTTGTCCTAGTAATTTATTTATTATGTGCTTTAACTAATTTTTTACTATAACTTCTAAAGCCTGCAGCAAAATTTATCCCCCCTTTTTTTTGTATTTCTAGAAATCATGTTTAAATTTCAAATGTATTAAAATATCTTTTTTTCTGTTTTGACAGCTGTCTCAGGACATGAATGCAATGCGCCTTTCACAAAATCAAAATCATCCTTTATTAACAGCCAATCCTCCTCATCATCCTCCAAGTTCTTTTGCTGAGCCTCCAGTATCCCATTCTCCAGGTCCTAATTATCAGCCATATTGGCAGCAGCAACCGCCAAGATTACCCCACAATTCTGGTACATTGTATAACCATCCATCTGGTCAGTTTGCGCCAAATTCTAATGCTGAAAACTATTCTGTACCTCCTCCACATAACTCTGGCTATGTGGATCGGACTATGCCCCCGCTTGAACAACAAAATCAGTCTCATAAAATTTCTAACCAAGATATATATCCTCCTCCAAACCAAATGAACAAACCTCCACCATACAGCAATGGTACTGGCTTTGTACCACCTGTAAGTCAGTATGGCCATCCACCAAATTCTAATATGCATGCCCGATATCCACCATCATCACTTTCTCCCAACATTTCCCAAAGTAATGTGCAGTCAAGTACTGGAGCAACGCAGTTCAATCAAGCAAGTAATGCTTTACCACCACAACAGAACAGGATGGGATCAGTACCACAACCACCTGCTGCACAGAATCGAAGACTGGATCCTGATAATATGCCTAGTCCAGTATGTTCTTTTCTTTCTAAGAACTTTTTAACTGTAATCTTTATAATGAATTACAGATTTATGAAATATTTTTATTAACATATGTTTTTTTTTGTGTGTGTGTGTGTGTGAGAGAGAAAAAAAATCTATTCTGCATATTATTGATTCTGTACTTATTTTATATAATGTATTTTGTAATCTGGTAAAAGGCTTTTGAACATCCAAGTATATATTTCTGAATTCTATTTAACTGACACAAAGTACACCATGATTGTAGGAACTGCAATGCAAAAAAAATGTTGGTAAATATAGAAAGAAATTGGTGTACCTTATAAATGTATAATATAAAATTTTAAGAATTTCAAACAACTTCTAAGTGTGAAAAATATTAAATTTATTCTACCTTTATTGATGTATAAGTTCATTTTTAAGTATTTTTTCAAAGTGAGCCTATATATCTATTATTCTTTTATCACTGGCAGGATAAATTTGAATTTTTCAATGCTATAAACATATATCTTCTAACAGATACAAGTGATTGAAGATGATCGGAAATTGCGAAGTTGTGAATTTTCTACTGCCCAAAGAGGTGTAGTGCCTCCTTTAGTAACAACAAATTTTACTGTTGTTGATGAAGGTAGGTTTCATTTTTGTTGCTTTTTTATTCAGTACATTCATAAAGTTGCTTAGTTGCAATAATTTTTTAGCATGATGATGTATGAAATTTAATACTTCATTTCTACTGATCATATATTTTTTTCTGTATTGAGACTCTTATAGAATGTACAGTGGCTCCCAAAAGTGTTCGTACACTTACGAATTTCAATAAAATAGGGATCTATCCATTAATTAAAATTAATATTTCAGAATGGGTATTTAATAATAAGATCTATAATCTACTCTTAACAAAACTGCATGATATATTTTGAAAACATAGTAAAACTTACTTTTTGATTACTGATTTCTTAAAAATAAACAAAAACTTTATCTCACAAAAGTCATCATACACTGAAATATTTCTGGATAAATTCATAATTAAAATTATCGTCTGGCGCTTTATTTTTATTTTTGAATTGTGGTGGCATTTAAAATATCGTTTGGCTTTAATTTTTGCTTGCCTACTCCGTAATATTCTATTTATTATTTAAAAATGGCTCGTAGTTGTAAAGAAACAACAAACAGCATTCGAAAATTGATTATTTTTCATCATAGTAGTGGTAAATCAGTTCGGAATATTGCTAAATTACTTAATTTATCCCATTCTACTGCAGTGTGTGAAAAAACGCTTTAAAGAAGAAAATTGGATCGAAAACAAGGTAAGAAAAGGCCGTCCGGCAAAGTTAATAAAACGTGATCAGAGATTTATAATTAGAAAATTTGTGGAAAATTCACGTTTGAGTGCTGTAAAAGTTTCTGCAGAATTCAATGAAACATTTTCTACTTCAATTTCACCTGAAATTTTTTGACGAGTTCTCAGAACAGCTGGATTACATGGGCAATTCTGCCCATAGAAAATTTTTTCTTAGTGAGAAAAACAAAGTTTAGGCTTTCCTTTGCACTATCAATGATAAATAAGCCCCAAACCTATTGGAATAATGTCTTATTTGCTGATGAACATTTTTGGTGCTGATGGGCATATAATTGTATGTAGAAGAAAAAAAGGAGGAACTTAATCCCAAGAACTTAGTAGAAACAGTTAAGCATGCCGGTGGAGGTATCCTTGTGTGGGGGTGCATGTCAGCATCAGGACTAGGAAATTTGGTGTTTATTGATGGCATAGTGAATCATGCTTTTTTTATAAATATTTTTAGAGACAATTTAAAATTATCAGCTCAAAATTTGGGTATTGGAAACAACTTTGTTTTTTATCAAGATAACAATCCTAAGCACATGGCTCTCAACGTTCGCATCTGGTGTCTCTATAATTGTCCACAAGTTTTGAAAACACCACCTCAATCGCCAGATTTAAACCCAATAGAACATATTTGGAGAGAACTGGAGATTTGAGTACGAAAAACACGACATTCACACGAAAAGCGAACTAAAAACAATTATGATTGAAGAATGGATGAACATTGATGCAAAAATTACAAAAGAACTAAAGCAATCTATTCCCAGACATTTAAAAGCTGTTGTGGATGCTAAAGGATATCCTACTAAATATTAATTTAACGAAAAATTAGAATATTTACTAATATGTAGAGATTTTTTACAAGTGTACGATGACTTTTGTGAGATAAAGTTTGTTACTTTTGGATTATTGGTTTCTTAAAAATAAAGTTTTACTATGTTTTCAAAATATTTCATGTAGTTTTGTTAAGAATAGATTATAGATCTTATTATTAAATACCCATTCTGAAATATTCATTTTAATTAATGGATAGACCCCTATTTCATTGAAAATCGTAAGTGTACAAACACTTTTGGGAGCCACTGTATGTAATAAACTAGATAAAATTAGATAAAGGTTCTTCATTCCTGAGTGAAGTAAATATCATTTTATTGTGTTCTTTGAGCATTAGATATTGACAAACATTAAAATTGTCTCTCCAAGTCCATACTCTAACGTATGCATCTTTTAGCTGTGCAACTCCCCCTCTCTCAAACTTTAGATTATCAAGCAAAATTTGAATGGTATTTTAACAATCGATCAAAGAGATTTACCAGAAAATTGAAGACTTAATTTAATAGAATAATCAATGGATGCAGAATCTTAATTCAAAAGAGCTAATGTACAGTGTCATGTGAGGAAAATTTTTCATGCAAAAGAAAGCATTAATCTGGGAGACACTGTACAAATTAAAGTGCTTCGGTGAAGGTAAAGAAACTAAAGGAGATTAAATTAAAAAGTTTTAATGTAAAGGAAAGAAAATTAAAAAAAATTTTAACATGTGTATGGGTTTTTGTTAACTTTTTGATGGTTTGTTTGCATTTTACTTACAAATCTAGCCTTTGTGGTATGTTTTTGAATTGTTGTCTTGACAAATGTATGTTTTTTGTGAAATGGATATGAGATCTGTAAAAGAAATAAGGGCTCTTGGAAATTTTTATAGGAATATATTTAGGTAATAAAATACCTTTCCAGTAGCATTGCTTTTTTAGTACTCTTTTTAAGAACTTTATGTTAATGAAAATCTTTCACTAACTATTCTATAACTTTACTATCTTTTCTTTAAAAAAAATTATAAAGTTTCAGGGCAATGCATGGAAAATTATGTGTATTATTGATAGTAATCAATGTAGATCCATTCTTAGCGTGAATGACAACACTGAGATCCTAATTTCAGCTGTCATAATGGACTAGTGTAGTTTATTGAGCATCTATATTTCCATTACAAGATAAGAAATCACTAAGTTCAAAGACCTCAGACAGATATTATCTTTCTCAAAAATGGAGTATTGGTGTATTTTTCCTTCCTCTTGGAAGGTGATGATTTTAAATATCTGTTTTGGCTTGTTGCAAAAGTAGTAAAATTGATGATGCAGCTTTTAAGAATTCTCATTTACAGCACCCAAAAGGTACGTTTATTTATTCTATAAACTTTATATTTGAAATTTAAAGCAGCAAAATTCTTTGAACTTTTCCTGTCTACCTTCATGTTACTGTTTACTGCAAGATTTTTATTGCTGCAAGATCATAATATATTTCTGTTAAAACTAAGATACATCATTATTTCTTTTTGAATGATTTTTAATTAAATGCTTAATCTAAAATTTGTTTAATCAAAGCATCTTTGTTTCTTAACTGAAGGAATATACATTAATTCCACAGGTTTGTGCAGTCCACGATTCATTAGGTCTACTGTATACAATGTGCCTACAACAGCTGAGATGTTGAAACAGACATCAGTCCCTTTTGCATTATCAATAAGTCCATTTGCTAGAGTTCATGAAGGGGAAGTAAGTGTATATCTATTTTGTATTTGCTTTTAGTTTGCCTGATAGAAGGGTTTATTTAACATAGTAACATGATCATCATATGTGGTATGATGTGCAAATACATCTATTTAATAGCTATCAATAAATTCTCTTTCATGGTGGTGTATATTTTTAAGGTTAATAACTTATTATACATTAGTATATTTTTAGAGAATTTATTATCATTAGTATATTTTACCTGGAATTCTATATTTCTGTATCTGTCGTATGATTTAGTTTAATATGAGACATTCATTGTTTTAATAATTTTTCTAAAGAGATACTTCATAGATACTATTTCAGAATATGTCTAGTTATCTCAAAGCATGTAAAGTTTTTCTCTCTAATTTTTGTATAATGTTCCGCTAATTTTTTTATATTTTAATGTTTGTAGCACTGTTAAAAACATTGATGGTTTAAATTTTCTGGGATAATTCTTACTGCAACAGTAGTAAAAATGATATGTTTATTTACCATCTGCAAAAAATATTTAGTGTTGAAACTTTTTCTGTTTTCTTACTTTCCTGTTTTATAACATGCTGTCTCCAAATTTTTGTTAGGGGCTTTTTTAATCCAGTACGGACATTTATTGGTTATTAACAAATTTGAATAGAGTCAATATGATCAAACATTCTACTGTAAATGCTTGGGAATTTAATTCACTGAGACCTACAAAACTAAGCTAGATGTACAATATCTATAATAATCTCACACATTTTCTATTAAAGTATACATGTTCATCATTGACATTTGTAAATCTTATAGGGTACCAGATGTAAATTTTGATTTATAGCAATATAGAATTGAAAATAATTCAGCTATTAAAGTGTGTTTAATAATTTTTTTCTCATCTAGAATCTTCCACCAATTGTTGATCCAGGAGAGGAAGGACCCGTTAGATGTAATCGATGTAGAGCCTATATGAGCCCATTTATGCAGTTTATTGATGCTGGACGTCGATTTCAGTGTATGCTTTGCAGAGCTACATCAGAAGGTAGGACAAATTATTCCTGTAAATTATGAACATGATGTAAATTTTCAGTGCATATATAATCCTCATTATATATGCACTGAAATGTTAGATTTTAGTAAAACTGCTTATTCAAATTCTGTTCACTTTTCTTTCTATTTGAAGAGAAAACTTCAGTGTGAGAGGAATCTTAACCTTTAGCTTATGAAGCCTATTTTTCCAATTCCCTCTTTAAAATGGGAAATTTCATACCCCCTTTGTTAGAACGGCCCCTAAGGGAGTTATATATATATATATATATATATATATATATATATATGTATATGTATGTATATATACATATGTAACATACTGGCCTGGCACCATGGATGATGACCGGAACCGGCATGCCACAGCGGGGAGGTCACGGCGAGTGGCCAAAAATAACACTGCTTTCACATTGGCACATAATATTTTATTGTCATTCTGCTAGAAAGGTTACAGCGTTTTTATCAAGCAACAGATTCACGCCAAAATCCACTCCTATAGGCATGTTCGAGTTTTTAAAGACTAAAGGCCCTCATCATATGACCTATTAGCTCTGCAATTATTGGGTAATCCCAGGAATCTGGGACAGAAGTCATCTGTTTTCTTATATAAGTTTTGCGCGAGAGATTGGGGATTTTAAGGGACGATATATTGATTGCCTACATTAGTTTTTAGGAAACTTACAATTCCTTTGTTCTTAAAATGAAAACGAAATTAACTTATGCCCAAGGGAATTTAAAAAAATTTAGAAATTAGTTAAGGTTTTTGGGTTTTGTATGTTTTATATATATATATATATATATATATATATATATATATATATATATATATATATATATATATATATATATATATATATATATATATATATATACACACACACATGGTTATCAAAATAATGGAAACACCTATCAATATTAGTGATGTTTATGAATGTGCTTCGTATTCCTTAAAAAAAACAAATTTGGCCAATGGTTTTTTTTTTATGTAATATACTATATGTATTATTCTACTGTCAGGTAGCAGAAATGAAGCTAAGGGCATCTTGCTTTTGGGAGGAACAGCATAAAATGTCAAACCTTGCAGACCTTGCGAAAAGGACAAATTATTTGAGCGCATTTAAATTAGATATCTGTTACTGCAACCCCCATGCTAATGGGTGTTTTTCAAGCTATGGTATCGAAAGTCATGATAGCATACCGAGTGCACGGAAAAACATCCTTTGCCAAACAGAATAGTGGACGAAAGGGAGAGCTGAGTGAAGGAGACAGACGTGGTATTAAAGTGGATTGTGACATGAAGAAAGAAACCAACTGCAACTAAAATGACCGAAGAGCTCAATCTGCATCTGTATGTTCCGGTATCAACCATCAGAGGTAGAAGGGAACTTGACAAACAAAGCATTTACGGAAAAGTAGCTATTCCCAAACCACTTGTAATAGATGCCAATACAAAATATCTTCAATGTTTCTACGAGCGTAAATCCTGGTCGAGTAATATGTCGGAAAATGGCATTTGGTCCGACGAATCATTGTTCACATTGTTCCTCGAAACAGGACGTGTGTATGTCTGGAGAATACCTACACAAGCGTAAGATTCTGGCTGTCTCGTTTCAACTGTCAATCATGGAGGTAGATCTATCAGGGTTTGGGATGGCATCTCATGGTTTTCTTCAGGCCCTATTGTAACCCTAAAAGGGAGACTGAATGGGAAGGGCTATGTCGAAATTTTAGCTCACTAGTCCATCCTATGGTGCACTAGTGGCACAAACAACATTGTTTCTTGCAGGAGATGGCGTTCTCCAGGATAATCCCCCTATACATACAGCTAAATCAGGGTGTCTACTAACATGAAAAGTAACGAAAAGTCACGAAATGGGAAAACGGTCACGAAAGGTCATGAAAAGTAACGAAATTGAAAGAAAAGGTCACGAATTTTTTCAATTTAAAATTTTTTTTATCGATATAATGTAGAATAGAAAATATGCTCCTAACTGGTACAAAAACTCTAAGATCAATTTTTACCTACTTTGTGACGCCGCATCGGAAGAGAGATAGCGGAAGTAGACATATGGTAAAGCATTAAAATTAACACGAACAAGTGGTGCACAATGCTAACAAGAGAGAGAAGTTGGACAGCGGAAAAACATAATTTAAAAAAAAAAATAAGAATAGAGCTTCAATTTTTACGTCAATCCTGAATAGAGAAGTATAGTTCAGATCGGTTTTTCTTTCAGTGAACTCGAGTATTACCGTTTAGATTTTGGCTTCTTGTCATTATTTGCGCTCGAGGTATTCTCTCTCCCCACGTAACAGACTATGTCCGATATATGCAGATTTCCCGCCGAGTATACGTTATGTAACGGGCGAAGGCGAAGCTTTCTCCCGCCAATGACGTAACGGGCGATGCATTCAACTATGAAGCTCTCTTCCACCTAATTTCGTTTAAACTAGTATCTACTTCAATGGTCATGAAATTTTATTTTTAAGGTCATGAAATGTCATGAAAAGTCATGAAATTGACTTGCTCAAAAGTAGTAGACACCCTGTAAATCTAACAAGTATTGGTTTGAAGAGCATGAAAAAGAAGTCAAATATCTTATCTTGCCCTGTACAATCCCCCAAACTATATATCATCCAACCACCGTGATCTGTATAAGCGGATAGAGCTAGGTATCGATATCCACCACAGCATCTCTACAGAAACTTTCAGGATTTTTCCCTGATTTCACCACCAAGAATGGTATAATATATTTTTAACCACTATTCATGACTTGTATAATCCAATTCGAAGGTGAATCAGGTGGTATTTGATGACAAAGGTGATCCTGCGCCATATTAATAAAGGTTTTCATGGTGTTTCTTAGTGTTTCCATTATTTTGATAACCACCTGTATATATGTATATATATTTATATAATATATATATATTCATTCTTGGACCTGTATACTTGGGTTACATGCTATCCCACCCCGTAAGGAAAAGGTTATGGTAATTTTTTAACAAAATTCATAAACTATGACAACTGAGTATCAAAATCAGTTGCTCCTTCCCCCCCCCCCCCCTTAATGCAGAGGTGTTTGTCATGAGACATTCGCCTTTTGTTATGCTCCTTTTTCTTTAAAGTGTTAAAAATATAAGTTCTACATTTTTTTCTGCATCAATGTATAGAAAATTTTTTGTTCCTTAAAAATCTAGCATCTAATTTAAGTCTTGTAAAAAAAAATTTTTTGCATTGTATTTCAGTACCAATGCATTACTTTACTCATCTTGATCATATGGGCGAAAGAGTTGACAAACTGGAAAGACCTGAATTATGCCTAGGATCATATGAATTCATGGTGACTCGAGACTATTGTAAGGTAATTGTGAATGTTCTAGTGAATACACTTATGTAGAGGATTTTAAACTCAGTAAATTCTTTTCATATGAACTATATAATGAATTTTTCATTGTTAAGATTATTATTAATTAAGTTTGTTATTGTATGTGTAAATATTTATTTAAACTTGCATCTTTATGGATGATTTTATATGTTAGCAGTAGATAGTGACTGTTTGTGGATAATTTCTTTAAAATTCATTGGAGTTTGAACTTTTAAATACTTTAAAATTTTTAAAGATATCACAGTAGCTAGAATAATATTCTGTAGGTTATTGATTAAAATTTCCATTTGTGCTGGCCAACACAGTTTTTTTAAAAAATTTAATTTATTTTTTTAGTAGTAGTAGTAGTAGTAGTATCTTTTTTCAAGGTCTTACTACTTACATGTCGTTAAATGTAAATATGTACTGTCATAGATTTGGTGGATAGCATGTGGTTAGTTTCTAATTATGGTTCTTATAAATCATTTTATTAAGCTATCTACAGAGGTGTTAATTACTATTTATAAGGTTTTGGACAGATATTGCATGTTAATACATTATACTGTATACTGAGCAAATGTATTTTGTGACAACATGCTAATGCTGCATATATCAAATGTTATACAATGTGTGATCTTTTTGTATACTAAGTATTCTAATCAGTCTTATTCTACATTTGATGTACTATTGAAGTAATTTTTTTTTTTTTAACTTCCTACTGGGATTTCTGTTGTTTGTGTATAATATATTAGAAAATGATTTTTCTTCTTCTAGGAAGGCAAATATCCTAACAAACCTGCTTTCATATTCCTTGTTGATGTTTCCTACAATGCTATCCGGAGTGGAATGGTTAAAATACTTTGTGATAATATGAAGAGTGTGTTAACATCATTACCTAGGTTTGCATTTCATGACTTTTAGTACTATTTAAATGTATTAGATATTTAACAGGAGAATAAAGAAAATATTTTAATAGAAATTTGAAAGAAAATTATCTGATTGTACCATATTGCTTTTTCGTGTGTATGAAAGGAAAATTTATCTACAGTTAGTTAGATTACCAATATAAGTAATTATGTGTACATAGTCTATTCAGTAGATTTTAATTATAAACTGTAAAAGAAAGAGTGATAGTTGCTATTATTTATGGTATCCAAACAGATTTTGTTGGGGAAAAAAAGGTTAAAATTGTGACCTTTTATTCATAAGTAGCTTCCATGCAGAGAGGAAATTTTTATTTTATTACTAGCTGAATACCCGTGCTTTGCTATGGAATACATTCAAACTAAATACAACGGTCAATGTATGCAATTAATGCCAATATATATATATATTATAAATCGTAACACATTTTTATAGACAAAAGTAATATAGAAGAAAATTTTCAAATTAAATCTAATAGGACATACTAAAGAATATAGTACAGTTTGAGGAACATTTCTTTTACTGTATTTTAATATTTTTTGGATAATGTTCAATCATCTGCCACATGAAAAAGAAAAAATAAATAAATTTGTCAATTTATTTCGTTATGCACATGACACAAAATTAGTTTAAAGTATCGTAAAAAGAAAAGAAACCACGTGATTAGCATTTAATAAATTAAATTCTAAAAATTAATATTTAAAAATTTACCAAAAATTAGAAAATGGAGGTAAAGATTCAAAAAAGATTTCATTTTAAAAGAATTTTTATCATCTTTCTCGTGATATAAATTTTATAACCTCAGATTATTATTTTAAATGCAATCTTTAAAAAAAAAGTTACAAAAACAGCTGAATTTTTCAAAAATATTTCTTAGTGCACTCCTACACTATAAGAAGAATCGCCATGCAAAATTTCAGCCCTTTAGGTCCAGCGGTTTGGTCTGTGCGTTATCTGTCAGACAGTCAGTCAATTACAGAACTGTTTTATTTATATAGATTGCTGAGTGTGATCCATAAATGTTTTTTTTTTAGTTTTTAGAGCATTCTTTAATTAATATCAATGCAACCACTCATGTTGACTGTTATCAGTGAGCCAGCGTATAATGAATCTTTGGTTATATGTTGTGGGAATTACAATTAAGAAATGTCAAACTGTATTTTCAAAGGAAATCGGGTATTTCCAAGAACAGTACTGCATATAACCTTTAGTTAAAATGTATAGCTAAACATAGTAACAGTGTATTACTTTGAATTCAATAGTAACTTTTGTTTTGTTCAGTAAAATATTTGAGCTCTTGTTGTCTCTTCCACAAAAATATTGTATATACTCTTTGTTTATTTATATCTTTTTCCTTTAATTTTAGAGAATATAATGCTTCTGAATCAAGCATCAGAGTTGGGTTTATTACTTACAGTTCAGTAGTTCATTTTTATAATATTAATGTAAGTTGTATTTTCTTTAATACTATATTATTAAATTTCTAATGTTTCTATTTTAAATAATTTTGACATTTCATCTTTTGTAACCTGAACTATTAACAAGTTGACTGTTTTTAGGGCAACTTAGCTCAACCACAAATGTTGGTTGTTTCTGATGTTCAGGATATGTTTATGCCCCTCTTAGATGGATTTCTTGTCCATGTATCTCAAGCTGAGCAGGTTATAGATAGGTAAGTAGAAGTTAGCATTATATGACATAATATTCAAATTATTAAAGTTATTTGTGTGTATAGTTTTTGTTTTCATTTTCCTGATATTAATTTCTTTTCTAGTTTGATGGAACAAATTCCCTTGATGTTTGTGGAATCTCGTGAAACAGAAACGCTTCTTGGACCTGCCATACAAGCTGGATTAGAAGCACTAAAGGTGATCTGTCTCTTTTTGTTTATTGGTGTTTATAATTGGGCTTTCAAAATGTTTTTTATGGTTTCACTACTTCTGCTTTTTAGTAACTTTTATGTCATCTTTAGTTTAAAGTTTGAAAGTATGTTTTAGAAAATTAATTTCTTTGGAAAGTTTCTTGAGAGAGTTAATTTCTTTACAAGATTTTTAATTTCTTAAGAAATAAAATTTGAAAGTGAAAGCAGTTTAACATGTGTTGTAAAATTCCTTAGTAAATTTTTTTATACTCACTCAAGTGTGTGAAGTTTTAAATTTTAATTTATAAAGACAAACAGATTTTATATATCATAGCTATTAATCTTTAAACCAGATGAGTTTTTTTTTCTTTCTTTCTTTTGGCTATACTTGAAATTTTCCACCCCCAAAAATTTATCTTCGTTTAATCTTTATTGGAGATGTCACTTTCTATTTTTATTTTGTATTGAAAATTATGCTTATTTTCCACTAATCTTAGGAAATTCAACTCATTTTCATATGAAATAGTACAAATAAACTTTATGGAATTATGAACAATTACAATTGCTGATAATTATCAGCTATTGTAGATGAATTTTGATGCTAATTATAAACATTTTTTTAGTTTTGTATGGTGATGAAGAGCCAATGTTTTAATTTTACTGTATATACATTGCCTACTACCAGCTGTGCTTCTTTACTTATTGTTTATGCTTTTTAAAATTTGATTTTGCCTTTTTTTTTATATAAACAGTAATAAATGTATTTTTTTCTTTTACCCCCAGGGTTGATTTAGTCTTTTTCTCTCTTACCCATATTTTTACATTTTGATTCAGATGTCCTGTACTGAGAGCTAGAATGTGAATATTTAGCGTCTTTCCAAATCCAGAGTTATTGAAGACTGATAAGTGTCATGAAAAATAATTTTCTTTGATAAATGAGTTTATAATTGCATTTGCTAGTGCACTTTTCTTTACATACATGAGTAAATAGTCGAATTCTTGTACATATCAATATATTTGAGAGGGGGGGGGGGTAAGAAACTCCAAAGACCTGATTGCTTGAAAAAAAAAAGCCTTTTTAGCAAAAATGGTAAAATATGCATTATAGCATGTCAGTGCAATCTCTGAATTTTGCTTTCTCTGTAAAGGAGTGTTTTATGTAATATGATGTTCAGTTAGAACATTTTCATTAAATTTTAATTCTGGACGACAGGTTCTTACTATTTTCTCTGGCATATTTTGTGTATAATAAACATTTTATATTTAACTGAGTCATCTGTGAGGCCATTTTTTGGACTCTGCTAAAAAGAGAAAGATTTTGGTTCCTTAGTGGTGGCTTGTAATTCTTAGTTTTAATTTTTGTGTTAACAGAATTCAATGTAAATTTTTAGTAAATTATATATTTTATTAATGTGATTGATCCATCCCCCCCCCCTTTTTCTTTTCCAGATTATCCGAAGTAGTTTTATCAAATTCTTGAAACAGTATGCCAAAAATCTCATGATGTAAAAATCACTTTAGTTTCAGAATGCTATTTAGTATTCAAAATCAATTTACTATCTCTCCTCTATTCATTTGAGGCTAATTTGGGAAGATATTCCCAAATTAGCTCTCTATTGCTCTTATTATTTAGTGAAGATATTAGTTGTTAATTTGTCCAAAAAATAGCAATTCTGTCACTTATGTTCCAGGCTAGCCATGTTGAATTCCAAGTGTATGCCTATGTCATAATTTGTATAGTTGACATAATAAAAATAAAGTGGTATTTATAATTGGTATTTAATATTTGTAAAAATATAGTGGTATGACTGTACAGTGCCTCTGTCTGTAAAAGAGGAGACCATGGGTTTAAAGTTTTTTTTAATTTTACAGCCAGTGACAATTTTTCTTCAAACTTATTGTTGACTTATATTTTTTTAACTTGAACTATATCATCCCATATGTGTTAAATATATACTATGTTAATGTTACTCTTCACTGATGTAAAAGCAATTTTTTTTTTTTAGGCAGCAGAATGTGCTGGGAAATTATTTGTTTTCCATTCATCCCTTCCAATTGCTGAAGCGCCAGGCAAACTTAAAAATAGAGATGACAGAAAACTGTTAAGAACTGATAAAGAGAAGGTTATATTTGAATTTTATTCACACTATTTTGTTTTGATTCATATGCATAAGAGAATGTACAAAGATGTTCAAACATGTATGCACTGCCTTTATAACCGAAAATGTACATTGAAAACATGGATTGCAAAAAAAAAAAATTCATTTCTCATTTTTTTTTTTTTTAAGTTTTTATGTGAGCTGATTAAATTAAAAGGAATGCAGGAGATAAATCTTCCATTTAATTTTACTCTGAAGAATATCTTCCCCGTTTAACTAGCCTATCAGTTGCTTTCTTTATAACAAACTTCACAGTAGGTGGGAATCCATTTAAAAACAACCTCTCTCTTATTCGTCTGAATTTCTAAATGTCTATACCTCTTTATTCTTATAAACTCGGGAGTCCTGATTAAGGACTTCCTTGCAATACATATGTGAGGCAGCGTTATGATATTTTCTTATTGTCTCATCTATGTAAATAAAAGAAAAACTTTGTCAGTCGGTTGGGGAACAATTCCGGGTAGACCATTTCCGGTATGGCATCCATTATGAAATTGGGCCATTTTGAAAATGTCGAAATAGATGTAATTTTTTTTTTCACAAAAGTACATAAATGTTTCATAATTGGTAAGAGCTTTAAAAGCTGATATTTTTTACTGCTTACACTTATTCTGTTACTTTAATAGTTTTAGAGATATTTCAATTCTAAATGCATACTCAACCGAACAAAACATAACTGCCATTTTTACGATGTAAACACAGCATGATTCTCACTAAAAAATGAATCACTGAAAAGAAATGTTTCATCGTGTGTCTAATTTTTAATTATTTTTCCATTTTTCATACTTTTAATTCAAACGTTTTACTCATAAATAGATCATTTGAAGATGTACTGATTTTTGGGGGATATTTTGGCAATTAAAAGTGAAAAAAAAAAATCTAAATTCAAGTGACAAGTGATTCGATAGCTGGGCAAAGCCCGGCTAGTAATCAATATTTATATAATGCATTGGTAATAAGACCTGTTTTATTAAGGTTTTTATAATGAAACTTTGATCATCTGTATGTGTGCAGTAATCTGTCTTGTAATTGCAAGGGAGGCATCACTTTTTATATTGTGTGCTTCATACATAAATATTAGTGTGATAAACCACTATGTCACATAATTGTACCTATATTGTGAGTTCACATATGTTGCACAAAAGTAAACCAATTTTCTTGATCTTTTAGTTATCTTCCCTTTGTTCAGTTATATTAAAATATCGACCAAACCAATTTTTGCTGTTCTTTGTCTTGTAGATCCTTCGCTACATCACTTTGATTATTAATGGTTTAATGACAACTATCCTGTCTATTACTTCTTTCCAATTTTGTGATCCATATCTTTTTAAATGGTTATAACAGTTAAAACATTGATATATATATATATTTATCTGTGCAATTTATTTGTTATAACCATTATACTGTTAAGATGGTTTTTAACTGTCTCTTTTGTTTTCAGACTATTTTGTCTCCTCAAACAACATTTTACAACAATCTAGGTCAAGAATGTGTCAAATCTGGCTGCTCAGTTGATTTATTTTTGTTTAACAATGCTTACATTGATGTTGCAACATTAGGACAGGTGTGCCGACTCTCTGGAGGACAACTGTACAAATACACTTATTTCCAGGTAAACATGAGTATTTTTGCATAATTTTCTCTCATTTGTTCTATTCTGAAAAGTAAATATTATGTACATTACTTTTTCAGTCTGATATTGATGGTGAGCGGTTTATTGAAGATTTAAGGAGGGATATTGAGAAGCCTATTGCATTTGATGCAGTTTTACGTGTCAGAACGAGTACAGGTAATTATATCATTACATAGTAAAGACAAAAAGAAAATTGTTTATATTGTTTGTACTCTACCAAATTTATTGGGGGCACAGGGAAATTATCAGTATAGAAGGATTAAACGATATTAACAACTTATTGGAACTTCAATTATTCTATTAATTAGAATGTTTCTTAGTGAGTAGAAAAATAATCACCAATGAGCAATCATAAAATAAAAAGTTTTATCACAATATCAAGTATTTTAACAATGGAATAACCCTGTGTCTTTTATAGCCCAGTGTTTTCAAAACTTTCTTTGGGTAGATTTCTTTCATCCCCTCCCTCCTAAGCAAGCATTTGAGAGAGTAGAATAACAATTCTAAATTTTGTAAAAAATTTCTTGTGTTTTTCTGTATGAATTCTAAGTGAGTTTTACCTTGTAAGCAGGGTTTGGTTATTTATGTGGAATTGAGTATGCTTGTGTGTGTGCATGCATGCATGCATGCGTGATTTTGGAGGTTTTAGGCAGTAGTAGTAGACCTGGGTTAGTAGAGAATGAAAATTAATTTTAACCAGTTAAGAGCTATGCTGGACTGAAGTGTGTAAGTTGAATTTATTTTTAATAAACTGAATATCATAATTCAGTATAAGTTTTCTAGCCATGAAGTAAAGTATTTTATCCTCTTAGGTTAACCAATGCTGAAAATTAATTAAAAATTTTCCCTATAACACATTCTGTTAGATAAATTTGGTCCATGTTTGTTTCTAAGTCGATATATAGCACATATTTCAGTGGGTGATCAAATATTTTGTGTTACAAAAAGGTACTCTCAGAAATGTCTTCCTGTAACCCATAGCATAAACTGAAATAGTTTTATTCATTGTTAAATCATTAAGAGCCAAGAAGGTAGAGGAATTCATCTGAACTGCCCTGTTTAAAGAAATGGTCCAGATAAATTACTGCAGGTGCAAAATTAGCACAATTATTACACAATGTAGGAAGATTTGAGCTATAATGTATTACCACACTTTAACTCTAGATCAGTGATTCTCAACCACTGTGCTGCAAGATTCTTGAAGTGTTCTGCCACCATCAATACCCATACATAAGCAATGTGAGACCCACAATTACCATCAGAATTGAAAATAGTGCTGGAACAATGTGGTAAAAAAAGGATTAATAATATAAAATCGAGTCCATTAAAAAGTCACCTATTTAGTCAATTATGCCAAGTTATGGAGTCTAAATACAAATTATTGTTACTGCACATGGAAGTTAGGTGATTGTCCAGAAGGAAAGTTTTATCTTGCGTGCTTGAATTAAAAAGCGAGATAAAGATTATTTTTGAACAAGATAATTTTGTTGATTTATTGGATGGCAAAATATGGTGTGCTAAGCTAGCGTACTGATCTGATCTTTTTGTTATTTTTATTAACAAAATACAGGTATGCAAGGACCGAAAGAAAATATTTTAAACTCACCTATAAATTGTTTGGATTTCAAAAAAAAAATTCTGAAAGAATAAAGCATAAGAAGGTAAATTAGAAAAGTTTGGGTCTGTTCCAAAAGACTATTTTATGAATCATTTTATAACAGTTATTGATCATTTGACAATACTAGAGCAAAGAATTGTTCATTACTTTCCAAATTAAAAAAAAAAAAAAATTATTGGATTCAAAATCCATTTATGATAAATGACATGTTGGTGTATGAATTAACTTTGAAAAAAAGGGGAAGAAAAAATTTCAGTGTGCAATGATCAAAATTTAATTTTAAACATTCATTAGAATCAATTCATTAGAATTTTCCACATCTTATTTGTGCGAATTCAGATTTTCGGCTTTGACCAACATAAAAACGAAATAAAGATCCCGACTTTTAAATCTGGATCACGAAATGAGAATAGAATTTTCATGTTTACTCTGAAATATAAATGAAATTATCAAAAAACAACAAGCTCAAATTTCGCATTAAATGTAATTTGTAGTTAAATAAACATTTTGTTTACTTTGTAATGCAATTTCATTTTATATTTCATTGAAAATTATTTCATATGCTATTTATACAAAATATATTATAGGTATATAATCAATTATCCAAGTAAAATTTTTTAAAATTTATCTTATTGTTAATGTGCCACCAAATTTTAAAATTTTTAAAAGTGTACTGTAACGAATAAAAGGTTGAGAATCACTGCTCTAGATAGATCATTCATACCCATTAAAATACTACTGGTTGGGAACTTTAATATTTAACTAGTTATTGATCATAGGAAGGAGTATTGTTTTTTTTTTCTCATTACTCACATGAGTTATGTGTTTTAAAACAATTTTTTTCTTTTTTTCAGTTAAAAGGTTTCAGGCATTGAGTGTAGAACTTAGTAACAGTATACTTGGCTTACTAATAATATTGTCAGACAGTTAGAAATAGTTTTTTTGCATTAGGTTTAATCAGACCAACTATTTATAGGTAGGGATATGTAATTTTCGTATTTACGAAATGTGAATAAATGCAAAATTTGCCAATATGAGCAAATAATTGCAAAAAAAATTTTTTACTTCTTTTTGGAAAAAACTTGGTGATAAACGGCTTTTTAAGCAAAATTAGGTAATAGTAATAATAATTTATTTACATAATTGCTTATCTTAGACAATCAACGGTCTTTAACTGAGAGATCTCACTCTCGAAATTTACTTATTGCTGAAGACTTCAGGAAGAGAATGTTGAGACTACTACAATGTTAGTTTTTAACTAAGAATTTTGATACTTACACCTAACCAAAAAAGTAAAAATGTGATTTTTTAAAAAAATAAATGCGTAATTTTATGTATTATAATTTCTTTTTTTGCGAAATTTCGATTATTTTTTATGCGAAATTTATGTACCCCTATTTATAGTTATTTGCAGTCTGTGTGCTGTAAATTTAAATACTGTTCATTGTTTGAAAACATTGTTGTGAAAACTAAATTCCTCATGCGAAAATTTTAGTAATGCACTTGATAGTGTGTGTTATTTGCATTTTAAAAATTTTTTTATTTTGCATACAGGTGTCCGTCCTACTGACTTCAATGGCTGTTTCTTCATGTCAAATACTACAGATGTTGAACTTGCCTCTATCACCTGTGACACTTCTCTTAGCATTGAAATTAAATATGATGATAAACTAAATGAGGATGATGGTGTAAATATTCAGTGTGCTATCCTTTATACAAGCTGTTCTGGTCAACGAAGACTGAGGGTTCACAACCTTGCTTTAAATACTTGTACGCAAATGGCTGAATTGTTCCGTAACTGTGAACTTGATACAATAATGAACATCTTCTTGAAAGATGGTATGTGTTTAGAGGTTTATTTTTTATGTTCTTAGTATAATAAGCACAAACTTGCATTATAGGAGAATATGTTGATAAATTTAATCAAAGCTAATAAAAGTTCTGTGAAAAAGAAAACTTGATTTAATTTTTTTCTTATTCTACAATGCAAAAAATAAATTATAGATTTTAAAATTTCAAAGGAAACACATTTCTGTTTGCCACAAGAAAAAAAAATATATATAATCGTAGGAACATCAAAAAATTTAGTTTAAAAGTGTTTATCTGCTTCTTTTTAAATAACAATTATAAGCTTTTGCTTAACTTGTCTCAAACAAAAAGTGTCAGTCACACAAAATTTTAATATCTTTTAATGGTCAAGCTTACTAAACAGGTAACACTTAGTTTTTGCTGTGTTGCAGGAGGCTTAGATATTTTATCATAAAGTTGATAGAACTCTAGTCCTGATGAATGAAAGCTTCTAATTTTGAGTGTGAATAATTATATGTGCTTAAGATATCAATTTTTAATTAACCTGTCACTATCATTAAAAGTCTATAGCAGGGATCAGCAACCTTTTTAACTAGGAGGGCATATTTCAGAAATGCGGGAGTTCTGCGGGCACCACTGGGTGAAGAGGAGGGGGGGTGTTAATATTTAAAATGAAAATATTAATGCAACATAAATTCAAATTTTAATTTAAACAAAATAATCTTAAAATTGATAATGCAATATTTGACATTGCGAATCTGCAGCCAACTTATAATGTAGCATATAAATTGAATTCCCAGTTTTCAGGCATTTGTACAAGTAAGTGTCAGTGGGGCTTGATTGGTACTTTGATTTTAAGTATTTCATTTTAGAAAACTAAGATTCACAAGCATAAATTCTTGGTATTAAATTCTTTCAATAAGGAATCAAAATGTTTGACAAACTAATAGGTGGTAGCATTTCCATCACAATAATTTTCCAATTCTAAATTTGAGAAATGTGATAAATTATCTCTCTCAATATGTGATTTCCTGATCGACAATTTATCTTTTATTGCACTGATAATACATATCATAGAAGCAAGGGGAGAATGACACTGTCGAGAGATCAGGCTGCTCAGTTTTTTATTTTTAGGGTTTTGCGATTTTTAATTTTATTTTACTAAAATTATTCATTACAAGTACGAGCGTTTGTTGTTCAAATATCTAAAAAATTTCAAAATTTGAACAGCGGGCACCTTAAAATTGTTTCCTGGGCACTGCGTTGCTGACTCCTGGTCTAATAGTGTATTGTAGCAAGAGTTAAAAACAGATAAAAAAAATTTGACTTTTTTTTTTAAACTGTTGTCCTAATATTTTTCACTCATGTTGAATGTTTTTATTCATTTAGAATATAAACTTTTATACTGGTTGGTTTTATTTCTATGCTAAGCGGCATGTGGTATATTTGATACATATTTATTAAGTTTAGTCTAACTACAGGATGTATCCATTTCAATATAAGATTGCATATTTTAAAACAAATTTTAATCAATTTTTTTCATTTGCAGGTGTGCGTAGAATAACAGAAGAAAATCCTAAACAAGTGAAAGAACACTTCATAACATGCGGTGCTCAAATTTTAGCATGTTATCGCAAAAACTGTGCGCAGGTCTCATCTGCAGGACAGTTAATTTTACCTGAATGCATGAAACTTCTTCCTTTGTACATCAATTGTCTCATTAAATGTGATGCATTATCAGGAGGTGAGACACAAATATTTAAATTTTTTTAGTATTATATACTTTTTCTTTTTAATTTAGAATTTTGTATGAGTTATAATCAGTATAGTTTTCAGATTTATGATTTAAAATATTTTTTAAGAAATTTGTTTCTATGGTTAGTAATAGTTTTTTCTTTTTTTTTTATGTGCATTAACTTGATTATGAAAGCATATGTAAATGACTTTTGATTTATGAGTGTTTATTATTAGAAATGTTAGGATATTTTGAAATAATGAACTATTTTAAAATTGGATATCAAATGCAATATTGACGAGAAATCAGATACTCAACCTTTTGCTATGCTTGTATTAGTTGAATAAGTTTATGAAAATACAGAAGTTTTTTTATATTCTGTACCTTTACTAACTCTAAATTATGTATGATTTTACTCCCCCCCCCCCCTCACAGTTTTTTTTTTAAAATCAAGTATTTTAATTTACCATACTCTTAATCAGGGCCTTTTTTTTTCGGGGGGTATGTTGGGATACATTATATCCCCACCTTTTTTTTTAACTTAACCAGCATTTTTAGAAACTTACAAATCGTCAATATAAAACAAAAAATCCTTTTTTTAAATTGAGAGCTTTTTGTTCCCCTGCGACATGACGTATGAAAACACGGTACTAAAAATATGCACCTTTATTTGAGAAAGCACCATATACCCACATATTTTTTTAGAGAAAAAAACACTGCTGTTAATTAAGCTGATGTCATGTAGCTTTTCTGAATTCATTATATTAAGTTATGCCTGAAAAAAATTTTTAAAGTTTTCACCTTATTAAATGTAATGACCTCTTTATGCTGCTACTTATGTTTTGTTTTTTAATTGATTTTGATTTTTAATTGATTTTGTTTTTTAATTGATTTTTTCTGAAAATAATGAAAGTGCCTTTGTATTTTTTACTCTGCTATAAACTTCCAAAATGGGCCACTTTCTCCAAACTGGCATGCTTGACCAATGCTATTCAATTTCAAAAGCTTAAAACATATAGTGATTTATTTTCTAAGGATCTTTCTTTTGTCACTTTTTTTATCTTTCTAATTAATTGATCAGATCATGGATATGTTGTTTGGGGATTTTTTAATTTTTGATTTCCTAGGGTTTTATTTTGTCTCTTAATTAGAAGAAATAGTGTCAATGTATAAATAATTCACATAAAACATGGCAAGTGTTTTAAAAATTACACAAGCTTTGATATAGATGATATTTGTAATTTTTTGTTTATATATTGGGAAACATTTATCTATATTTAAGGTGAAATAAAAGTTCCTTAAAAATCAAGTTTTATGAAATTTTTTCTGAGAAGTGACATATCTGTAGCAAGTTTTCCTTTCTGGATTGGTTTGGAGCACTGCAGTTTTTTTATTTTATTTTATTTATTTTTTTTTTTTCTCCCTACATGAGGGTTAATTAGACAGGGACTTACAGCTTAAAGCCGGTTACAAACGGCTACAAACATCCATGCCAAGAGTGGGACTTGAACCCATAGACTCTGGTACCGAATGCCAGATCCCTAGCCATTCGGTCATCGTAGGGAATAAATATCAATATTTTCACGCTACTTTTTTTGTGTGTAAAATGTCAAAATTTTTCTGTTTACTGTTTGTGTAAAATAAATAAGTTATTTTGTATAGTTTTCAGAAATTTTACACTGGAAAATCATAGACATGTGTTTTTCCTCATTTTTGACGTTTTTTCCCCCCCATCATGAGATGTTTTTTATTAATCAGGTTTCATATAAAAAAAATTTCAGGGATATGCTCAAGAATGATTTTTTATCCTTAGTTGCAATGTTCTATCTTCTCGTATCTTGCATTTGAATTTTTTTATTAGCAGTACATAATTACTAAAAAATAGCTTTTAATAACTATCGGAAAAAAAGATTTTTATTAAATTTTAGTTTACAATAATGATTCATATGAAAGTCTATATTATAATTTGTTAAATCATATCGTCATAAAAATGATGTGTACAGTTATTCGAGTTTTAAACTTTAGTATTTAGTAGGAATCTATTTAAATCAATAAAATCATATATATTGGAACCAATACAATTTTTGCTGTTTCAAGTTTTACTGAAAAATAACCATTAAAAATAGCAATAAAAAAAATTCTGTTTCTGGGCCTTTGTATCTGTAGGTATCTTTATGAACCTACGAAGGTATATTAATATGTAAGAAATGTATTATTTTCTATAAAAATTTTCATTGAAACCATGCTTAAAAGCTTTAGCTTAGTAATTATTAAAATTTAACTTCGTTATTTTATCCTGTAAATGCATGTTTTAACTCTTGTAAGCTAAAATTTTATTGTTATTTAAAACTCTTAAAATTTAATTTTCCACATTCTAAGTCAATAAAAGGATATTTTGAAGGTTTTTTTTTTTTTTTTTTTTATCATAACTATACTTCAAACTTTTTTGTGGTGGGTATCAAAAAGTCAAGTTTAGAGTCATGAAGTTGACTTTAAGAAACTCAAAACAACTACTGCTTCTTTTTGTAACTCCTAATATGTGATTATTTTCAGGGCAAGAAATTTCAACAGATGATCGCAGTTTCATCATGCTATCAGCTTTAAGTATGGATGTAGATTCCTCTGCTGCCTATCTTTATCCAAGACTTCTTCCTTTGGTGAGTGTAAAATTTTTTAAAGCTTCATTGTTGTTTTGTTTTCTTTTTCCTTTGTTGTTTTATTAACCCTCAAATGGTATAGTGGTTTTGAGACAAAATAGATGGTACAGTTGGGTCGGATCTGACCCGATATATATATATTTTTTTTAATGAGGTTTTGGGTAGAAATAAGTACACAATAAGCATTTTTGATGTATAATAACATTCATTGGTGATATTTTATATATGAAATAAAACCCTTTTTGTTGAAAAAATGACCAACAAATTGTAATTTTGTTAAATAAAGAAAATCTATTTGGCATTTACATAGAATGTTATATAGAATATGCCTCAGGTGAAAGGGATACAAGATTAAAGTACTTACATTCTAGCTTATCATATTCTAATAATGAAATAATTTTAAACTTTTAAAAAATTTTAATACAACACCTAATAGTCATCGGATATATTCCACCCATGTAGTTCAATGATTGCTTTCAAAATCCCTATTTATTTGGCAACTATTTTATGTGGTGCCGGACCACTCCCGAGGCTCTCGCGGACCACCGGTTGGGAACCACTTCGTTAGAGGGTTAATATAAGTTAAACCAATTTTTCATAACTTTGAAACTTTGATTTCTTTTAAGGTACAATATATGCCATCCATGTTTACTTTGTATTTTGGAATATTTTTAGCATCATTTATTTTCATTCCCTTCTTCTATTTTAAAACTACTAAATTGTGAACAGATTATACAGTTTAATTTTATACTCTTGCAGCATGATATTAGTCCTGAGCCTCAAAATACACAACTACCTGTAGCTCTCAGGTGCTCTGTTGAAAGATTAAAAGAAAATGGTATTTATCTGATAGGTAAGTAATTTTCCCTGGATGTTATTCTGCTACTGTAATTTAAAAAAATTACTTGATCCTCTTTTTAATCAAGTGATTACCTTAATGGATATTATGACTTGTCTTTTAAAATGGATTTATTGTAGATTGTCTTTTATTACAGTTTTTTTATTTTATAAGTTTTCTGTAGCTAAAGTTAATAGAATTTTTAATGGAAAATGTTAAACATGAATAGCACTGAAAATTAGTTTTATGATGTGCATTTGTAGAAGGACATAGCTAATGTTATTCTAAGAGTAAATTCATTAAGATTTTTAGCTTTAAAATAAAATGCAATGCTGTAAAAAAAAACCTATGACCCTATTTATCTTTAAAACATTTATTCTTTATATGTATTTTATTTCAATATTTTCATGTGCATATCTGGGCTTAATTTTCAAAGATGACAAAAAAAAATTCTGTAAAATTAATTAATGAACTAAATGTTTAATGCTATCCATAGATAGAAATTTCAGTATGACAATTTAATAAAAGTTCTTTTAAAAAAATCCTGCTTCATCAGAAAGTTACAATTGTCTCTTAAACTGGAATTTAAGCATGGTTCTAATTTCCCAGCAGTACTTGTAATTTATTTTTTGTCTGTTATGACTAATAGTATCTCATGTATTTCTTCATTGCATCAGGCAGAAACTATATCATGATTTTCAGTGAAAATTTCGAGTGCTCTTATAATAAATTTAACCGTTTCCCAAAACTTTAAATCTGTTAAGGAACTTCTATTTTTCAAAGTTAATGTTGTAATTAAAATTGTTTGATTTTTCATTATTTTGATTGTATGTTTAGATTTTTATGGTTGTTTTCCCACTATTCATTTAATATGTTTGCAAATTTCTCTCATTAAATTACTAATGAATCTAATTGATCTCTCATAGAAAATGGATTAATTATGTTTTTATGGATTGGTGTGAATGCTGATTCAAAATGGATTCAAGAAGTATTTGGTGTTCCTTCTGTAGCAAGAATTGATATTGATAAGGTTAGTGTAATATATATATATATATATATATATATATATATATATATATATATATATATATATATATATATATATTTACATACAAGATACATTCCAAATAGTGAAATTTTATTGAATTCAGATATTTAACTCTAAACCTCAAAGGTAATGGAACTGAAGTATTATTTTTAAAAGGTGATGTGTTAAATTTGATTTTTATTAACAAACTGATCCCATAACCGTAGTTATAGAAAGAGTAAGAAAACATTGGTACCTCTACTTGAGAGTTTAATTTGTTCCATGATGGAGCTCGTAACTCGAAATACTCGTATCTCAAATCAATTTTCCCCATTCATATGAATGGAAATGCCATTAATTCATTCCGGGCTCCCCCAAAACACCGCAATTTTTTTTTATATGTTTTTAAATTTAAAAAAATGTGCTTATAAACGATGAACATTGTATAAAAACACAACACAATACAATAGAATGTACTGCAATAAATTTGTTTTATTAAGTGTAATGTACAACATTTACCTTGGAGATCAGACTTAAAGATGCTGATAGAAGAGGAGGAGAAAGGCTGAACTGAAAAATTTAATCTTATTCGTTGATTTTTGAACTTTTCGCCCCGCTTTCCTCACTTTTGCTCTTATTACCAGCTACTCTCTAATAGTGAACGAGCGAGATACAGAAGCTGGGTGATTCTTGTATCGTTCACTGTGGCTGTAATGTCCAGATTATTCTTTCTGAGAATCCAAAGAACGTTTTCTCAGAATTCGTAGAAGGGGAGAACTTGCGATCCTAGGACCAAGGTCATCCCATTCCCTAGACCCCATGGGGAGTTCCAGTGTTGGGGGAGGGAATTGAAGCTATCTCTCTGTGAGAGAGGTTGGGCGCTGTTCGTTTCAGAGGGCAACTCAAGTTTGGCAAAGCAAACTGCCCCTGGTGGTAATTGTTGAGTGTTAATCTCTCGGTTTAAGACTGGACAGTAGTCTCAGAATAATATGTATACAATTGTATAATAATTGTACATAAAGGTTGTAAATATTATATGCTTCTTGTTTTCTTATTTGATGAGCACGTAACATGGCATTCGCTGCTCAAACTAGCGGTGGGATATCTGAAGCTTGCTCATAACCCGAATTTTAGCTCGTAACTCGAAGCAAAAAATCTACCGAGAGAATGCTCGTATCTCGAAAAACTCATAAGTCGAGGTACCACTTTATATATCAGAGGTGGGGAAAGTGCGGCCTTAAAGCCGCATTCGGCCTCCGTGATCTTCTTGTGCGGCCTTCAAATTATTTTAAGAATTGTTGCCATGTCAGTTATTTATAATTTAATACTATTATTTTTCTATTGTATTTCTTTATAATGTTAAAATTATTTTAAAATACTTCTACTTTATTATTATTTTTATTTGAAGTCGTATTTAAATATGTAGTTGTTTATTAAAATTTTAAAATCTGGATGTATATATGTGCTTACATAAATAAAAATACCAACAGTGAAATATAAAAAATTACAGTGGTATCTATGATTATAATTTTATAAAAAAAATTAATAATTAATGATTAATGTTATAACAAGTTTTTACCCTTATGTGAATACAAAAATATTTTATATTGTAACTTTTTAAGTCAAATAGTAAATTAGGACTTAATTTTTTGTTGTTATTTTTCTATATAATGCACCAAATTGTTAAAATTATACCTAACTATAATAATTTCATAAAAGTTGCATTTAAGGTACATCAACTTATGCAGCCTCCTTTCTTTCTACCTAATTTACATGTGGCCTCTAATGGTAAAAAGGTTCCCCACCTCTGGTATATACTGTACTCTAAAAGTGAATGTCCATTTCCTTAAGGACTAGATTATGATATATCAATACAGAGGGTTTCCTTTTCTTTAAATCAATTATCTGTCTGATCACCTCTTTCATTTTGCTTTCATGAAGTGTTTAGTAAGGGAACTTTTTGTTATCGTAAGTAAATGAAATCTTACTTATGATAACAAAATATGTAAAAAAAAAAACAATTTTACCAGTGCTGTATAGTATTTGTTTGCATGTTTAGTTTAGAATCGGAAGTTCTTCAGAGGCTCACAGTGTTAACTAATATGATGTTAGCAGGTCTGGGCTTTATAAGAATGACCAGATGAGCATAAGTTGTAAAATTATAGAGTCCTTCTATTTTTTAATGGGATTGTCATCAATTTTAATTTTTGTTCAGTATTTTTTTTCTGTTTCTGTGATTGAAAATACATTTTTAAAATAAAGGCAGTCATGCATGATAGTTAAATTTTAGGTGTTGAAATGAAGTCAAAAATATTAGTAATGAACTTAGCCTATTTGAATGATTAGAAAACTGCTATTGAATAGGCTATTAAGGAAAAAAATTTATACTATGGCATACTAGTATTTTTTTTCCTTTATTTTTTGTTATAAGATTTTTTTGTTTAGTCTGATGTTAATGCACCTAATTAAATATATATATATATATATATATATATATATATATATATATATATATATATATATATATATATATATATATTAAGAAATGCTAGGAAAATAGAAAATTTAATATACTCGTAAGTTTTTCTCATTTTAGGATTATGTATTAACTGTAAAAACGTAATGCCTAGATGATGGAAAAAAGAATAGCAGCATTTTGTGGCTGTTTTCTGGTCGGAGGAAATATTTTAAATCTTATCTCATCTCTTTAAGAGAATTAACAAAATCCTCTGTGAGGTTTCTGTTAAATTTGCTTCAGAGATATTTAAGCTGAAATTCCCTCAAAAATGTCAAAAGAATTTCTTATATACAGTACAACCTCCCAAATCCGGATGTCTCAAATTCAAAAACCCCCCCAAATCCGGAACGTTTTAATAAATGGCCAATTTTACCTTTCCATTTTATTGATAGATGTCGTTACCAAAATGACCAGTTAAAAAACCACTTTTCTTTCAAGGAAGTAACAGCAGCAATTTTGAAGGCTTTCAAGTGTCTGGGAAATAAGCTGAAATAGCAGAATGCAAATTGTTGGTGTGGTCAAAACAATAAGTAAGATGTGGTAGTTATATTAAAAGCATTATCGCAGAATGCAGCAGTGGGCCGAAGCAGCAGTAAGCAAAAGAAGCAGTCCCCATTAAAAACAAAACGTGGATTTATTTTCTTTTTAAAAGACAAGCCACCACAAAAACAAACTCGAAATAACATCGAGTATCATTAATAGCTTACTGCCTAACAATATGCTCCGACTGATCCGCCAAGAGCTAAGTAAAGCCAGCGTGTTATATACATTTTTAAAAAAACCGCATGTGCATCTGGCTAATTTCCATAAACGTAATTACATATGCAGAAAGCAGAAAGTGTATGGCAAATAAACATCTATATAACTGTCACACAAAAATACACAATAAATAACAAGTATTACAAAACTATATAAATATCGAAAATAGGAAATATTAAATTTAAACATCGCAATTAGCAATAGGAACTGAACATCACAATTTGCGATCGTAATGAGACGGTTACATTATGTCATTCCTGAAGCTGGTACCTCTTACGCTGTGCGGGAAAAACAACATAAAGTTTAATTCCCAAGTTGGAAAGACGAAAAAGTGGGGAGTATCCCAACACAAATAAAGGCACACATTAACTTGGATAAATCGGACATACTGGAAGTTTTAGATATCAACGAAAATGTGCAGATCGTTGGTTCTCTGAGCAATTCAGAAATTATTGATAGTGTAGTAAATAACAATGGTTATGATAGCAGTGATCATGAAAGTGATTCAGAATGCCCCGAAAATGAACGAATGTCAACGGAAGACCTGATAAAATCATTAGATAAAGCTATATTAGGCTCAGAACAGCAGAATTTTATCTTTGAACATGAAATTATGGCAGTATATAGGATTCGAGAAAAATTAATTTCTAATAAGCCGAAACTAAAGCAACAGACATTGACTGAAATGTTTAAATTATAATGTAATTATATGTTCTGTATTCAGGTTTTATTTAATAATTAAACCATTTTCCATGTTTTCTTAAGTGTGTGTATTTTTTTCCCTAAAATTTTGTAGTGTTATTTCAAAACCTCTCAAATCCGGAAAATTCCCAAATCAGGAATTGCCGTGTCCTGAACGATTCCGGATTTGGGAGGTTGTACTGTATATATATATTTAGTGGTGATAACAGTATAACTGTATATTGACAAAAAAAATTATAAAAGGAATGAACTGTATAAATTATTTCATAAACTGGACATTGTTATTGTCCTTAAAAATTGTTAATTATGGTACTCGTATGGCTTTTACTATTTTATGTCTGATTACCTAATTACAAAAAAAAAATTCAGTGGGCCATTGGGGAAACTCAGACCATCAAATTTAGATGTATCAGTTGTTGTAATGAAAGGAATTTTGCCGTTTTAAAGGCTATGGATGGTAATATGGTGGTTTAGAATTGATATGGGTGAGAGGTAGCCTAGTGGTAGTGTATTGGCTTTCGGTACTGAGGGTGCTTGGATCGAATCCTGACAAACGCCATTAAGTACCTTGTGTCTAGACCAGATATGGGTAAATTAAATCCATAGACTGGAAAATCCTTTGAGGTCAGTGGGTAGGGAATATATGATCCTCCGGATGTCACCCATGGGGGTCTCGGTGAAAATTGAGGTGGCACCTGGCTAAGTCGGACCCCAACCCTTGTGGTGCCTTTTTAAACTGGAGCCGCAGCCCACAAGCCTATATGGGCCTGGCCTGGAATACATTCTGGCCACAGAGCATAAGCAACAACAACAGAATTAATATGGTATGGAATGACTTTCTGATAAAGGTTAGGACTTGCATGAAGTTGTCCTTCCACTGAAGAAAAAACAGGTGCTATAAATTTTATAATGGAAAGATTCATTTATGTACCTGTTACGCAAACTATATCTTCAGATGATGTATTAATTTTTTCTCTTTTCTCTCTCTCTGCCTAGACTCAGCTACTAGAACTTAAGACACCCATGTCCCAAACTGTTCACAGCATTCTTGAACTTGTTAAGTCTGATCGTCTAAACAGATGCATGAAAGTAAGTTTTTCTTTTATCTTAACAAGATATTTTTATTGCCTTTTATTTTGCTACATTAGTAGTTATAACAAAATGCATATTCTAAGTCTATGTAACATGTAACAAATAATATGCACTTTCTCTTAGAAATTTTTGGAGCAGAAAGTGTCCCTTTATTGATCATATTAACCTAGCTTAACTTTTTGAAATCAGTTTTCTGTTGTCTGCTATGAATATGGCCCAGGATATCCTAGTGGTAGTGCATTGGGCTTTGGACTGGGGGTGCTCAGTTTGAGTCCCGATGAACACCATTAAATAACTTCGTGTCTAAGCCAGATGGGCACATTAACCGTCAGATGGTAACATCCGTCTCTCAGATGGATAGAGTTCATACTTTTCCTGCTAGGGTATGTAATTATCGATTTGAAACCTTCATGTTCGAGCTGTGCTTCAATTATTCCATGATCTTGGTTGTATTTGTTTATCTTTGAGTTTTGTTTACTTTATCTTCTTACACTTACCATTTCAAGAAAACTTACTTCGCTTTAGAGACGGATATTACTTTTAAAGGTACGTATTTGGTCCACCTAGGGTCCAGGACACATTTTAAAAGAAAAATTATTAATTTAATTAAAATTTTGAATTTTTTTGGGATGGTTAACATATAATTTGTAAATAAAATCACATCATAAAACTTCTAATAATTTTTTTAAAAAAATTTAAATTTAAAATTGTTTAACTCGAAACATTATTTGTCGAATTTCAAAATTTTTTCATTTCATTAAACAGAAATATATAAATTTTAATTTTAATTCATCATTTTTTAAAATATTAATTTTTTTAATTTAAAAATATTTAGAGTAAAAATTTTTTTTCACATTTACTGAATCAAAATTAAAGTAAAATAATCGAAAAAACACGTTCCAAGTTTGAATCATTTATCTTGAACAGTTCTTGATTTATAACAGTTTAAAAGCGAGAAATGGTGAAAAAAACCATCATGCAGAAAAATGCATTTAAAGGTTTAAACAAAGTTATATTAAAATTAAAACCAAGTGTAAATATACTTTATAAATCAACAATACCTCAAATATAGAGATAAAATTAAATGAAAATTGGAAAATTACATGAGTTATGAGCTACAAAATCAAACTTCGTCTCATGGACAGATGTTACTGTTAATGATTCCGGCACATGTTACCATTTTTGGGTTAAATCTGTAGACTAGAAAGTCCTATGAAGTCAGTGAGGGTGAGAGAAGGTACAAGCCCACCAGATGGTGTCATTGTGAATTGGACCTGCAATCCTCTGCCTGTTGCCATCTTTGTATGTGGTCTGGAGTTGTTCCAGTCAGGGGGCATAATAAACTATGAATATAATTTTTCTCCCTTCTTTAAACATTTGCAAATTATCTGTTTTGAATGTTTCATATTTGTATTTTCTGTTTGTTACAGTTGTACATAGTTCGACAAGGGGATAAATTGGAACTCCAATTCAGGCAGCTACTAGTGGAAGACCGTACAACAGAAGGTAGTGCCTCATATGTGGATTTTCTATGCCATCTTCACAAAGAGATTAGATCAATGTTATCTTGAAATTAATTTATTTCTTAATGAGAAAAGAAAAAAAATTCATTGGTTCCCAAAGATATATTTTTATTGCTCCCTAGGATGAAATGATGGCAGTTCAGTGTTGATATTGGAAATTTATTGTTATATAGGATATACTGTACATAATTGTCATATAAAAAAAAAATGAATATTCATGATCTGTCTGCCTAAGGTATTAATCAATGCTCTTTGATTGCTGGAATAACAGAGGCTAAATGTCATTCAGTTAATTTTTAAAATTTATCCATAACTTTTGAAATGAAATGTTTTTTACCCCCCTAAAGTAAATGTCATTTTGATAATTATTTTCAAAGATGTTTCAGTTGATCAGCATAAATAGATATTTATTTTGTTTTCGGATGTATTCCAGATATACGCTGCAGAAGAGGACCTCTGTTTTTCTAGCATTATGTTCACTAATAAATATTCAATCCTTGGGAGATTTTAGGACTGGCATAAAAGATTATCATGTGTGATTCTTGCCCCTTCCAAATTACTGAAGTCATTAAATTTGTTGTAAAAAGTAAATATTTATAATATTCATACCTTGGTTGTATTGTATGAACTTAATTTTTAGTTCACTTGTAGTATTATTCTGAGAATAAAATTTTCTTAATAAACAGCATTGTGGTAATAGTTTTGTTTCAATGAGAGTCCTGTATGGTTACTGAAAGATTAAATTTTTTGGTCTCAGATTTATAGTGATGATTTTTTAAAATTATATAGGTAAAATTAATATGCTATATATTTAACTGCCCACTATTTAGTTAATGATAATACGAGATTTAAATTTTTTTTACAATGTTCTGTCATTTATTGAAATTATTAGAATTCACACACTTAGGCACCATCAATTTTGTCTTGTTGTACATTCACTTGAGAAAAGATACTGGGAGGCAAGACATAGGCTCATGACTTAGTGTCAAATGCCTTTGCATTTGTATAAATAAATAACATTCACTGAGAAATTTATGCGACACCGCAGGCAGTAGCTTAATCGTTAAAGCCACCACACCATGAAATTTCGAGTTTTTTAAATGTTAATATAGAATTTTACATTACTACAGAATTTAAATTAGCTTAAAAAAAATAGCTAAGATCTTGTATTTTGTATTTTAAATTAATGGGGGAAGAAACCATCGTTCATTGCAGATTTTTGTATTTTCAGTCATCGACAAAGTATTAAAATTTTCAATTAAGTATGACCTATAGTAAGATCTTTGAACAAATTTTAATTATAAACATTAGATCGATATGAAATTGTGATCATCTGTCACTGTTTATTTCTCTAAAATCAAGGATATATGACATGAAAATTTAATGAACTGGCAATGCGCTTAAATTTCCATGCAGAATCAAATACATCTATAATGGGTGCTAGATAGCGATCATTTGCATATGTGGCAACTTTTGTGTATTATGCAGAAAAATTACTCGTATTAACTCCCATTCGTTAACAAAATGTGTTGAATCTTTATTTCTTAGAATTTATCTTCAGTAATGTGCTTTAATCCACTGGAAAATATTGCCTTTATAAATGTCTTATTGAATTTTTCTTTTTTTTAAATCCCAATGCAGGGGCACTTGTTGCGAGACATTCACCTTTTGTTATTAGCCACGAAGTCTTGCTGGCTACTTTACTGTAGAAGTACCATTTAGGTGAGCCAGCATTGCTCCCTGTGAGACGACAGGGTAATGACCAAGCCTTATTGGGGATTTGAACCCAAGCCCACTGTGCAGAAGCTCTCGATGCTAACCACTTTACAATATAGGCAGTGTTTTTTTTTAATTAAATATTTTTAGTCTTGTGAAAGTATATTGGAATAGCCAGAATATGTTCCCTGTCAGGTTCCAAAAGCACAATGTTGATGTTCATATTACAGTCCATACTAGTAAATAAGTGATCTAATGGTGCCAGATGATGGCCGAATTGCTAGGGCGTTGGCCTTCAGTATCAGAGTCTGTGGGTTCAAGTCCCACTCTTGGCATGGACATTTGTAGCCATTCAGAATCGGCTTTAAGCGGTATGGCCCCGGTCTAATTAGCCCTTGTGTAGCAAAAAATTGACCGTACAAAAATTGTAGCGCTCTAAATTAAGCTGAACTAATGAAAGTTATCTCTTTATAAGTGTAACATCAGATTGTTCTATAGTTATGAGTAATGACTGGAAAAAATGTCAACTCATGCCTGGTTATTGCTACTCAAGTGCAATACACCTGGTGCACTTGAACAATAGTGAATATAAATTAACTTTATTAATATATTTATGTATACTAATATTTAGTGGATAAAATGTCAACTCATGCCAGGTATATCACTACTCAACTGCAATACTAATGTTATTTGGGCTTGTATTACAGCTCATATTCAAAATATTAGAATAATTACATTTTTTTAGAAATTGAAAATATCATTTGATAATTTAATGTCTTTAATGCAAATATGCAAATGATATTTTTACTAAGAAATTGTTGATTAAACTTATTTATTATCTTAAAATTAATATCATTTTTGAAAAGATTAATTGAAAAAAAAATTATTTTGAAAAGTAAAAATATTAGAATATTTATTCAAGTGGTTCAAAATATTAGAATATTTCACATTAATTTTCCTTTAATTATTACCAATTCGTAACTGGTGGCATCATTGATTAAATTCAGACGATTTTATTTAAAATCAGTATTCTTTTTGCAGTTTGTTTGCTTTTTCGTCTTAAAATGGGTCGTGTGAGTGATATTCTTGAATCTATTAAAGTTCGTATGGTTGATTTGCATCGGCACGGTAAAAATCAATGTTATATAGCGAAATATTTACTACATTGTTCACAATCAAGCGTTAGTATTTTACTAACACAATATTCAAAAAATAGAAAATTTCAAAATAAAAGCCGAAATGGCTGCTGAAAACCAAAAACATCTGCTAGAGATGACAGGAAAATGAAGCGTATAGTTAAGAAAAATCGTTTTAAAAGTGTGCGATTCTTGCACCAAAAATGGAACGAAGAAGGAGCTGAAGTTTCTAAATTGACAACATTAAGACGTCTCCATAAATTTAAGTTTGAATCTTGTGTGCCGAAAACAAAACCTCTCATGACGGCAAAACAAAAGCGTATAAGATTGAATTGGTGTAAATCAAGACATTTATGGAGCGAAGAAGATTGGAAAAAAATATTTAGTGATGAATGTATGTTTTGTGTTTCATATGGTAATCAAGGTATTCGAGTTTAGAGAATGAAGCAAGAAGCATTTGATAAAGAAGACCTTAAACGTTCGGTAAAATTTGTTGCTAGTGTCATGGTTTGGGGTTGCATGAGCGCAGAAGGACCTGGAAAGTTATGCATCGTCTACAAAAAGGTTAACTCTCAGATATATCAAGAAATTTTGGAATATTACATGATTCCATCATCAGAAGATTTATTTGAAGATGATTTCATCTTTCAACAAGATTTAGCGTCACCGCATACCTCGGTGTCAACTAAGAATTGGTTCCTCTAACGTAAAATTAAGGTACTTCCTTGGCCACCAAACTCAGCAGACATTAATCCCATCGAAAACTTATGGGGTATATTGAAGAAAAAACTCCAAGAAAATCCTCCTTCAAGTAAAACTGAGTTAGTGGCACGTATAAAGTCCATTTGGGCTAATATTGATAGAAATGTTTGTAAACACCTTGTATATAGTATGCAAGATCGATTGTACGCTGTTATTAAAGCTAAAGGGGATGCTACAAAATATTAACTACCATTTACTTCATATTCATAAGGTAATATTTTTGCGTCAAATAAAATATTCTAATATTTTGAACCAATCTAAATTTTATTCTAATATTTTGATGTGTTTCAGAAAGCTGTTGTATACCTAATTTATTGTATTTTATATTTTGTAAATGTTAAAATCTTATCTAAACATTCCAAATTTAATGTATAAGAAATTTAACTGCATTTACTTAGTATCAAAAATAAATAAATGGAAAATAATTTCTTTCTTATTACTTTTTCTCAATTCTAATATTTTGAATCCGAGCTGTATATAGAGTTGCCATTAGTGACTTCAGTGTGTGTCAATGCTTTTGCTTTGAAAGGACAAAAGCTTTTTTGGGGTGGCATTTTCAAATTTTTTTTACCTGTGTTGAAATTTAACAATTCCCAGCGCAAATTGAAGCCTTTGCTTAAAATGTTTTTTACTCGTTTTTATAAAATTGTCTTCTGGTTGTTTATATCCTTGTGATATAGAAACTAAAGTATCTGTAAATGAGGCAAAGAATTGCATTTAATTTTTTCAAAAATTGCATATTCCTTTTGCTCAAAAATGACAATTTTATAAATTTACTTCACTATGAAGAATGTGTGTTCAGTATAAAATTATGTAATCCTGTGGTATTTTGAGTATTCACTTATATTTATGCCAAGGAGTTGAACAAAAAGTTTGAATTTTTAGATTCCTCAAAACAGTCATTAGATCTACCTATTTTTGTAAAATTAAAACCTTTGAACAGAAAAATTTAAACTAAAATTACATTGATGTCAGGGATCAGTTGTGTTAATCAAAGCATCTTATTTGCAATACGGAAACTAAAAAATGTAAAAAAAATACCTCTTGAAACAGGCCTGAATACATGAAGTTAAAAATGTTTGTTGTGTACAAAATTTTGATTGTAGGGCCTTCTAACTCCAGAGACATTACATAAGAGATAAAAGAGATTTATCTCAATCTTTTCTTCTTTTTATGTCCCCTTCCTTCCTTTTTCTTATGTATGAAGTGCAATAATAATTTCTTCAATGATTTTAAATCAAATTACAGTAATGAACACAATCAGTATATTTCAACATTTATTAACATTAAAATACAAAAATGTAACAACTGAATTCAAGTAGATATGTAAAATAATTTATTCTCTCTCAATAACAAACTTGGAGAATAAGGAATATCACCTCAGTGAGATTTATATTAGACTGTTCAACATGAAATAAACATACAACAATAAAAATTTAAAAACTGATTCTAGGTAGAATGATTTCAATATTTTAAAATGGCATAAATATAGAAAATTTATAATTATCAGTTTGATTCAATTATCAAGATATTACTATTAATTGGTATCTATTAAACTTAGAATCAACCAATTTGGCAAAGTACTTAATGCATCTTTTTTACAGCCATTTTATAGATGTTTGGATCAACAATTGAATTGGTCATTTTGAAAAGGGGTCATCTCCACTTTTCAAAAACTCGTCTTTTCTTTTCTCCTCAACTTTTGTGGGAGAACCCCCCCTCCCCAGTTTAAGAAAATATTAACAAATTATATTTTTGCATCAGGATTGATGCCTTATAAACCTAATAAATACTAAATTTAGTCTAATAATGCACGAAGGCGAAAGTTTTTTTTGCTTCTCATGAAAAATTTTAATAAATGAAGATCCCATTTCAAAATGACCGATTCAATTAAGGTGAGTGTGTGTGTGTGTGTATGAAAGTCCCAAGATAGTAATTTTTTAACCACTGTAAAGAATCTGTAGTTAAAGGTGCATTATTATAGTTTTGTCCCATTCTGTTATATCCACAAGTCTATTGATAAGTCAAAAGTTGAAAATCATACCTTTAAAAAAAAGTTATTTTAATGAACAGCACTACAAACATGCCTTCAAAAGGAGAGAATTGTGCACTGCAAACATATCCTCTTCATTCTTAAGTGCTGTACTGGGGAATATGTAGTAACAAATGTGGGTTCCGATAAATTACATTGTTTTCTCCTGCCACCAAATATCAACAATTAAATATACACATATTACATATAAATACTGACTACGGTTTAAAAAATAGATTGTAAAATTTTTGTTGTTCCAAATAGCTTGGTTGTCATCTCTTGATATGGAATTTTCATTTCATCATTCAACAAGCGATATGGATATGTACAAAAGAAACTAATGATTTTCAACAAAACAAAATGCTCTTGAAAATATACAACATATGACACTGAAATTATGAATGTATTACTTTCCACTGTAAAATATACTGGTATATTCATTAAAAAAGTAAAATAAATGCTCAAGCTGGAAAGTTTGTAAATAAAATGTGTAAAACACCTTGCATGCAATTTTCTAAAAACCTCCAAGCAAAGTGAATAAGAAAACGAATTTTTTAGAGCACAACATTTAGTAACCTTTACACATAGCCGAATCATCAAGCATGCTTAAAGGTTTGTTAAATTGCAAACATTATTCACTTATCTTCTGTAACAAACTCATGCTAGTAAACACTATTATCGAATGTTATGGAATAAATGACTGTTCATTCTGCTCAAGATTTTTTACATTTACGTCTATTATGATTGGTCTAATGAATTGTTTGTATTTTATATCTGAGCTTGAATAACCTTTAACGACATCTTTATACGTAATAGAACTGTCAAATTAATAAACTTATGGTTTGGTCTGACCATACGTTTGCACACATTTCGTTAAAAAGTTTATGTATGGCATTCGTAATATAATCGGATCCATTGCCTGGTAACAAAAATCACTCACCGCCTTCATGCGCATATCTTTCAATGGAAAGTACGATAATCTTCTGTTGCTTCATACACAACAAATGTTAGTTTTCTGCATGGGAGATTTCATATTTTATAACCGTTATACTTACCGAGTACTTTTGCCAACCATTTACAGAGGAACCCATTTAACAGATGATAAGTTACAAACTGGCATACATAAGGAAGCTGCAGAGCTTAGACATGCATATATCGTCTTAACAGGTAGATACTGCTGTTTCACTGAATGATTTTTTTTTTTTTTTAACTGCAACAATTGCCCATTTTCAGATTTTGTTAAGTGTCTATCCAATTTTCTTTTCCGCTGAGCTCTGTTTTGCTGCCTCCATATTCATGGCAATCTGCCTTTTGAGTTCTGCAGCTTTGTTATCTGCGTCTATCTTTTTCTGTTTTTGGATGGCCCGGTTTTTAAGGTATGTATTTTGAAAATAATCGTAAAACATAATCAGGAAAAGACCAGCAAGGAAACTATTCAGATAAATGACGAACTTCGAAACCTTGCAATTCGTCACCATCAAAGTCATGACGTAAAAGAATACCATCACAAACTGGATCTAAACAAAAGAAGAAATAATCAATGAATAGATTTATACTAAGTTTTTTTTTTTTTTTTTTTTTGGGCTTGCAAAACTATGAAAAATAATTTTTCCTAAACAAATGTTTTGATGAAAAAAAAAAGGGATTTTTTAGTATAAAATACCATACTTGCAGAATGAATTGACTCCACATTCCTATTAGATTATTCTGCATCTAATAGGAAGCAGAAAAGAATTATTTTTTCTTTTCAGGTAGAAGCCATAGGATTTTAGAAAGCTCTTAGTTAAGTAGTCTCGATTTCAGTACGATTACATTTTATCACACTCTCCTACAGCTCAAAATTTATTTAAACGTAACTTAAACCTTTTTGTGCTCTGGCGGTAACAAGGTTTGTCTTTTGATATTTTCGTTCGTCTTGCTCCTTCAGGCTATTTCGTTACTATGCTAAATCAAAGAAAATTAGAAGGAATTCGATTTGAGCCTTCTAGAAATCGAAACTTCCGTTACGACGTGGTATAAATCGGAGTTGTAGAATTCTCCGGCGGAAGGTGAAAGAGATAGGAACACTACTTTTAGATGCGTAAAGATGTGGAGGATATGACGGGAAACGATGTCACACCATTTTGATACTTTGTTTCAATAAGATTACTATAATTTTTGTTGAAATACTTTATTACTTCCCATCATACACGATAAAATTCCTATAGTTAAGAGTTCCAATCAGAGGCGCACCCAGAGGGAAGCCAAGGGGCCCTGGCTGGTCTTTTTTTTTGGGGGGGGGGGCGGGCTTCCCCCCCCCCAAGAAATAGAAATTACATTATGAATATTGAATTTGCATCATAAATATTTTTATCGATTCAACTCGCCCCCCCCCCCCCAAGATAAAATCTTGGGTGCCTCACTGGTTCCAATAGATTCTTTGAGCTTAAATTAGGATGGATGGTAGTTGCATCTAAACAGTTTAAGTAGTTGGGTCTTAACAAAACTGTAATTTCCCCTAATGTTTTGGCGAGTATTTTATAACATTATGGTAAAGGAGATGCTTCGCATGATTAGATAAGTTTTAAGATGCCCGATTTATTAAGAGACAATTACTTACCATCTGGAAAGTAGTGAGATATTTCTTCCACCATAGATAACGTTGTACGCTAGGTCCAAGAGCTGCCAGACCATAATAAGAGTACATAACAGTGTGGACAATCGTATTGATGAAGGGAAAGAAGTAGTTGTAACTACCTGTAAATAGCAAAGTAAGACTTTAGATTAAAAAGCCGAAAACCAAATAATATTGAGTAATTCAGTTTGTTTAAAAGTATAAGTATACAAGGTCAAACCTGGTTCAATCCTAAGACCACCCCAGACAGCAATGGGTACAACGGCATGATGAACTACGTGCAAAGTTGAAATGTGCTTATTTTTCTTTCTTAAAACGAAGAATATCTACGGAAAGGGGTTAAAACATAGCAGTTTGTTAGATGACCGTTGAATAACACTACTATCTACGCAAGAGATTAGAGAACGCGTTGTGATAAATATGGATTACACAAGGAACATAAACTTAAGAAAAAAATTTTACGTTTATCCCCCCACTAATCAATTTAATTTTGCCTGTGTGCTTTGGTTAATTGGAACGTATCCCTCCCCGATCCGGTGTTTTTAAAAATGTAAATCATTACCATTCTAAACACGTTTGGATCACGAGTAACTACGGGTTTGTCCAACCCGCGGCCCCACAAGCTTTTAGCATATTTATGTAACTTTTAAGGGAAACAAAATTTTTCTCCGAAAAAATTAAACACTTTTTCACAAAATAAAGGCCAAATATTTCCCTATTTATACCGCTTTCTCTTAATATCATAATAAAAAATATAGGAGGCTTTGTTACTCAAGACAATTCCTCTTCACTCATTGCGGCCCGGGCAAACCAAAAAAGTTTGACATCCATGATCTACATCCTTTTTTTGTGGGATTAGTTAGTTTTTGGAGCGTTAGAGTCACCTTTCCTTCTATCGGGGATTTTAATTTAATGATCAAGCCAAATCATTTCATGCAAAATCAAAGCGCAGCTATTTGAAACTCATGTATTTGAATTAAACTTTTCTTACTGTTGTTTTAACCAGAAAGTGAAAGATTCGATATGCTTGATAAAATAATTTATGTAATTTAGATGTATACTATTCACAAATCAGAAAAATGGATAAAGCATATTTCTTTAATCAAATAAAATGGTTATACGACGATTTTCTCCTTGCGATGGTTCCAGAGCAGTTTTTTACAACCGGTTTCAGACTATGACAATTTCAAAAAGTTTCCAAGCTCAATCAAATGCAGTTATATTCTTCCATTTATGTGTCTGACTGGTCCCTACTCTTTCTTGCTTTATCCTAACGGAAATCTAAATACCAGTCATATAATTTACAATCACCACAGTCGCGAATGAAGTATTTGGAAGCTCTCAAGCACAATCTAGTTTTGAGCGCCCCCCCCCCCCCCTTCTAAATACTACTAATAAATAATATTTATTACTTAATATACTTGCTCACGGTCAAAAGGACTTTTTTTTTCATTTATTAGGTAGCAAAAACATTTAATACTCTGTCGTTCGACGAACGGCAAATTGTTTAGATGAAGATGGTAATTGTGCTTCTAGTTAGCTGAGTATCTCTACGAAGCTAACTTCCGGAGGCCCCAAGCGTGCGCTTCTTGCGCCTGCGTGATGATCCGCCTCTGAGTAACCATTAAATTACCCATTTTTTTCTGGATACATTTTGCTCGAAAATATCTCGTTAATCTGTATTTCATTTTGTATTTCGACGGATGCTGTTGCATCTGCCACAGTATCGAGTTCGTATATTTCTTGATGTCATAGTATCAAGAAATATACGAAATTAGGTTCCTGAAAAATTCTTTTCATAAAATCACCCAAGCACGTGTTAAAAATTTTATTTTGTTAGAGAAAGTAGTTAATATTGCTTACATAGCGTAACATTGGTAAGAAAGCCGCTCGCACGGAGTTTTGCGTGGTTTTATGAAAAGCATGAATTTCAAGCGTTTTCGTACCATAGTATGGAGACCCATTTCGTCCTTTTTGAGGTCTGGCATAACATAATAGCAAATTCTCGTCGTCTAAATTTAAATGTGGATTTGGTTATTGAAATGAGACGGCGCTTTAAATCGAGACAGAAAACAACTTACCGTGTCTGCAAATTCGATGAATTTTATGAAGAAAAACCACCATCCCAATTCCGCTAACTGAAGAAAAAGAAAAAAATATTTTCAGTAAATACATATTGTGATGAAATTAGACTGAAACATGTGCCCTCATGTGTGATAAACTTACTCCTTCATTATTTCTGTAATGTTCTGACTATTATCTTCATATATATTCCGCATCAAAAATTTACTAAGAAATTCTCATTCTGATACCCATTTAAAAGTAACTGCGAGATTCATTTAAAAAATGAAATTTAACAGAAGGGAATTTGCCTATTCTTAAATTGCTGTAATTCGTGGACGCTCCCCTGTATAACAAACTGAGCTTTCTCCCAAACCTGATAAACTAATTTCGAAGTTCTGGTTAATGAGCTGTTATGTTTTGAATATTATGGCTAGACTGTCTAGCCAGCTAATTCTGCCTGCCAGACTTGTATCTTTATCGGATGTTTTTTTCTTCTAGAACAGGCCTGCACAACATAAAATGGGATGAAGGCCATATTACAAGCTGCTGCGAGCCGCAAGAAAATAGGATAATTAGGAAAGCAAAAAATATTTTATGTAACAAAAAATAAATTACTGATTTTAAAAATTAAGTAAATATCAATACTAATTGTTTAAATATTCCTTTCGTAATATTTTAAATCTAAAATAATATCCCGTGTTTTTTAGATTTATAAAATGCGTTTAAACAGTCTAAACAAAAGGCTTCGCGGGCCGCATGTTGTGCAGGCCTGTTCTAGAAGGTTTTGAAGAAACTTTTCCTGCTAAACATTTTGGGGTTATTCTGGAAGTGTACTTTTATTTTCCGCATAAGGATTAAAAACGTTCCCATGCGTTTCCACCACATTCTAAAATTTTGTGGGTTTAGCTCCAGTTTCATCCTCACCGACAAAATCTGGGAACCGCCACCTTCTCCTTCATAAAGATGTCTATCGGGGTCGTCAGCCAGAGTATTCTAACGTTATAGAAGCAATATGTTCTCATAAAAATATCACCGAATCCAAGACTGCCAACGAGCACGGAATTCCTCGTTTTCCCCCTCCGAAATCCCACAATTTTCTAAGAACTGGCCGCCATCGGCGAAGACTTCAAAACTGGGTATATATGCGAAATTTTTTTTGAGAGAGAGCCCTTGTAACACCTGGGCCAGAGCGGCTGTGCAGATTTCTGCTCCCCAAAAGACTGAGTTTTGCCGCTGTTAAAATCTTTTGCACCAGTCTAGTGATGTTGTAACTTGCTCGAACCAACCTCTTACTTGTTACGTTTTGCGTAAATAAAAGTTAAGTTTTTCGTTACTCCTGGCCTGCTATTTTAGACCACTCGGATACCACGCCAGTTGAACACGTTTCGTTTCAATATGCTACAACCTCCATACAAGTAAATTGGCATCCATCAGAATGGAATACGATTTACTGTTAAATCTGTGTTTGCAGTGTAAGCTCAAAAGTGTGTGAAGCTCAAAATCGTAGTTTTGAGAAAAATGGGATTGAAATTAAAAAAAACTGACTTTACAAAATCCATTTTAAGTTTAAATTTAATTTTTTAAGTAAATTTTTCCAATTTTATTTTTGTTGAGTAAAGAGTGTTAAGTCCTTGATTGGAACATAATCCCTTCAACACTAACATGTTTGTGTTTTGTTTCACGTATCCCAAATTTTCCCTGATGAATAAAAATATTTGGGAGTGGAATTGGACTTAGCTTTCTTTACCCTGCAGTAGCCCTTGATTTTTGATACATGCCTGGTTTGATAACTCATTTTAGCCCATTTTGGACTGACACCCTTTGCACAGCAAACACAGAAATATCTTCCAATAAATCGTATGTGTTCTGTATTTTTTTCCTAATTCGATCACTGCAGCTAAACAAGAGAACGCGGCCTACTTTCTATATGTCAAATATGAATATTGAGAACACTTCTTACCCTCATAGAGTCGGGGTCACTTTTGTTGTAGTCCATTCGACACGTCCAACTGTGGCTTGGCTTCAACAGGACGCGGAAAGTCTGGAAAAAGAATTACGTTGTAAATACTTTAATTATCTATAATTCACATTTAAAAAATGGTGGGAAATATTTCTTACTGGTCATACATAACGTTGGTCGTTTCTCCCGATCATTTGAGAATAAAGATGATTTATCAGAAACAAACATACTATATAATAAATTATGAAGAGGTTTCGAAAATTCCAAAATTAACCAATCTTACAGTTCATACCGATCACAAAATCAATGCTTATTAAAAGGTATATCAGCATTTCGTGGACGAATAAGCTACTGTATTGATGCTTTCAGCGAGAAATTTTTGAATTTAAAGTTTAATTTTGCTTTATTTATTATCTAAATTTATATATATTATAACTAAACTCTTTCAGAGCTATTTGAGAATAGCTCTCACAAGCACAACGGTCTGAAAATTTATTTTAACAAATTCATGTGGAGTAGATTTATCAGACATCTAATGGAAGTGAAACATAATCAACACTGAAGATGATCAGTCTTTTCAAGAGAGTAGTTCCAAAGTAGGGCCATTTCTCAGTCAGAATAGAACAGGAAAACAGAGCAAGAAAACAGTACATAGATAAGTCTCTTGTTCTTTAACTCGTTCCAGTAGGAACGAAGGCATGCCCCAACAAAAGGTTCCCATCGCGAATTACCATTCACAGTTTTAAAAAATACTGGCGAATATCTTCAGAAGAATAGTAATTTCACACTAACATTTTCTAAATGAATGCGGTTTCTATCAAAGAATCTTTCCACAATCCCCATCCCTTAAATATAAAAGGACAGGACTTAAAATTTGTGGAGTTTGTTCAGACTGCTGCCTTGGAGTTCGTAAACGTGGCCTAAGAATGTTCTTTAAAGAGCCTTCATTCTGGGATCAAATGCGACCTGGAAAATTTTTTCTAACTTAAGTGGTAAACGCTCTACCTCTTACAGTATCTAAAAATATACTTAAAAAGTTTATCAGATGTTTAATGTACTATTATCTTCTCAATGTGTCTTAGACGGTAAGAAAAAATAACCCCCTCTCTACCTAAAAGGAAATTCTGCTTGCGTTGGAGGCTTTAAGACTTGGCATACAACATGAATGAATTTTCAAACAGGAACAAAATAACATAAAACTTATTCTGGTTTGTAGTTAGCGAATTTCACTTCTTATTTTTTAAAATGGTAAACATAACGTTGAAGTTGAATACGAGAAAGAGGAGCCACATGCTCATAAAACGCAAGTAAGTTATGAGAAAATATGGTAAAAGATGTTTGTAAACAATGAGAAGCGACCTTCATGGGTTACGTAATGCATATTGCTCTTTTCAAGTTCAGTAATGATTGTCAATCATCCTTTATAAACTGATGAATACTGCGCAAGCTGTCACACGCTTTACCACGCGCACAGCGTTGGCGCTGCAGGGGGTAGACAAGAGAAGCTGTCAAAAGGAGAACATACATTGGAATTTCAAATTTGATTGATGAGTAACAAAAAGAATTTTCCTGCCGGTAAATCCAAGTTGTATACGAGTGAAGTGGGGAGGGGATCAGTCCTTAATCCTTTCGGTATTTTTTGCGCATACGGGCGCTCAGCGTTTGGTACCCTGACGCGCTCTGGACGTCTATATACATTCATGGGTTGGAGACTGGAAGCGCTATGATTGCCTTGACGAGTTTTTCGTATCCATAATATACAGTAATGCTTCAAGAGCTACTGTTTCTGTTAACTTTCAATCCGTTTCTTATAGATTTCGTTAGTCACACAAGCACACTCAGAAGCAATCTTAAAAAGGCATAAAAATAATTTTTATTTAATAGGTATAAAAATAAATCTGATAATACACTTTCAAATAACCCTTTTCAGTTCCTCAACATATGTAACATTTTAAAAGCTTGCCTTGCGCTGTTTAAACATATCAGCGCGTCAGTTCCTCAGCGATAGCAGAGAATTCCATACACCAGACCAACATGTGAAATGTACTTAGCACCAAAAGTGTAAACTGACATGTCGTGTTCCATCAACGTAGAGATAGATTCTCGGCTCATTTATTCCCTTAGCTTGGCAAGTAAGTGTGAGGACTTCCACTGCTAGACGTGTTCTTCCCCAATAATTTCAGACACATTCTACTATTAGGGCAACATTTTCTGGAAGACCTTGAAATTTGGTACTCACTTTGCCGGTTTTCATTTCGTCCACCAAAGGAATTGATGAACGTTTAAAATACACTAGACCAGATTTTTTCCCCGAATTATTTAAATTTAAAAATATTAAAATTTTTTTAAAAACGAAAAATGCCCCAAGGTGTAAATTTTTTTTTTCTGTTAAGGAGTACAATTTAAAAAAAAAAATCTTTAAATCCCAGTCGGCAATACTTGAACACATTTTCTCCATAGGTTAACTCTGAGGTGAGCGAATACAATAGGGTTAGTACAGAGCAGCCTTAATATATAAAAATGAATGAATGTTTGTTCGTATTTTATGCACTGCCGTACCGTTCATCCGATTGATATGAAACTTAGTCAACTTATTGCTTGAACTTGCGCGAAGGTTATAGACTATTTTCATCCCGCTACGACGTTCCATTCCCGAATTATGTTAGAACAAGTTTGCGCGGTATCAACTAATATTGAAAATCGCCAAAAAAATCGTCAAATTTCCCAGCACAGGATATGGGACTTCTCCCCGGATATTTTTGTTCAAAGCCATTGTAACATTTCATTGTTGCCAATTAAATTATAACATTTCAATAAAAATAAATAGACATGAATTAAAAACGTGATTTATTCATATATTGGCGCATGCAAGAATGAATTTGATATATTATTTTTATATACGTGGCAACGCCGGAATATTTCTTTTTATGAAAATATAAGGATGGAAAGCCATTTATTTTCAGTGAATGTGTTATCTATCCATTTCATGAATTGAAACTATCCCAAGCTACCTGTTAAAACTCAAATATATTGAAGGAAATATACTTATCTCAAATATACTAGAAACACGTGCGTTTAGCCTTGACGCGATATAACTGAAGTGACATTGAAACATAGCAGATGATTTAGTTTTGAAAAATAATTACAATCATGAAATACGTGTATATTATAATTAAGAAAGTCTGAAAGTGGCATTGAAACGTAGCAGACGATTTAGTTTTGAGAAAGAATTCCGAGCCTGAAATACGTGTATATACTTTTTCTATAATAATTACCAGATTTGCTGTGTTTTAATATTGAATGTGATCTTAATCCATTCAAACATTATCGATTATTTTTCTATAATAATAAATCCTTTCAAACGTTATTGACTAGATGTAAATTAATGCTTTAAAATGCCCAAAAAGAGGAGAGCAACTTTTAATCCTGAAGAAGTAATATAAGGGGGAAATGTCAGAGATTGTTGAGAAAAGAGCAATGTGATGAAAAAAAAAACCAGAAGAGCGCGAAGCCAACAGAATTCGAAATGAAGTTAGATGCACACAAGAATCTGAAGAAAAAACATTCCCAAGAGCTGGAAGGTAACAGAATTCGAATTGTAGTGATCCGAAGCAGTGAGACTGATGAAGAAACTTTTAACGCGTCGAACACACGATTGTCTTCGAGCTTCAACATCGAAAGGAGAGGAAAGCGATGAACAACAACACCGACAACAAACTAATGCTATTTGCTACCGCAAAAGAATTTTAGCGAAAACTTTAGAACATCATAACATGAGGCTAATCATTGAAAAAAATAATAACAGAAACTGAATACCGAGCGAAGCCGGGTAATACATCTAGTACGTTAATAAAACTGCGTCGGCTAAAAAAATGAATAAAAATAATATATATATATATATATATATATATATATATATATATATATATATATATATATATATATATGTATGTATGTATGTATATATACATTTTATAAAAGGAAAATGGAAACCGTAATTTTAGCACATATTTTTAAATTCGCCAAGTAATATCCAGCTAATCTCAAAAGGTGTTGCGATATTCCTAATTAAGAATACGAAAATAAACACGTTTACAATAATCGTATAGAACGATAGAACGTACAAGAAGAAGTAGTTGCCACTTCATCTTTCTTTCGGGCATTTACATCCACTGAAATGCAAAAAGTTTTACTTAAAAATTACTTTAAAAAAATTCCGCAACACCAGTTTATGTTTCTCTAGTACCTGAAGCTATATCAAGTTGCTTGAAATCCTGACAGAATATATTATTACTATGATAGTATGTATTATGATTTTGATTCTCATTATCCAAAGTACACAATTGGCATTTCATATGGGAAGTTTGTTTCATTTTAATAGAAAAGTCTATGGGAGAAATAAGAATTTTTACTTTTTTGCCCTCCAAAGAATTATTTATTCTAAAATGTTTTTCCCCTACTATTAAAATGAACTTTACTGTATGAAATCTGAAGAAACTGCATTTCTTTTTCCTTCCTGGAACAGAGAATTTGTGTTCTCGTTTCCTTAATGAAAATTGGCCTAAATCACTCTATTTAGGATCGAATGACTGTAATGAAGCAGATATCAACAGATATAAGATAAGAAGCTTCCTATATAATTAGTCAAAATTTAACTTTTACAATAATCGTAAATCCTTCAATCCGAAATCCTTATAAGGCAAGGACTCAGATTTAAAAAAAATGATTGATTAAACGCTCGGAAAATGAACGAGAGCTTTCGATAAAACTCAATTTAATCTTTCTTAAATGGATTTCTCTGGAATTGCATTCAGATTTGTGAAAAGACCAAAAATTGAAATGTCAGAAACTTCGAAACAAAATTGAACGCATTAATTCAATGAAAGAAAACCGTTCAGTTTGATTTGTTATTGTAAATTGACATCTTTCGACGACCAGTAGAAATATCAAGGACAAAGGCTTTTTAATTTACAGTTTTTCCTAATTATCTTTCATAAAGATAAGGTCAAATTTACGGAAATGGGTTCGTCAATCAACTTTTCTCTAATCAACAACAAGCCTAGGGACTGTCAGATACACGTGCAAAGACTCGTGAGCACAGCTTGGGAACTTAATTTTCCCCGCCGTTTTGAAGGAAAAGATCTGTGAGAAAAACGGGCAATATCAATCTTCGAACTACTTCTGATTGAAAAGCAAATTTGTTTCAATAGAAAGAGTTTGACTTGTAATATGATTCATAAAACAAACACACACACACATATATATATATATATATATATATATATATATATATATATATATATATATACACATATATATATATGTGTGTGTGTGTATGGTACAGATAATGGTACAGATTTCGCCACATGGAAAAAGAAGAAAATGAAAAACAAAAAAGATGCTCTTTGGAGCATTTCCAAACAGCCACGAAAAATGGGTGTTCTTGCCAGAATGAAACAGTTATAAATACCTTAGTAAGGTGTATGACCTCCTCGGACACTAGTGGACATTTTGCATCTGTTTTTTTTATGCTGTCTACTAAAGTATTGAGGAGTCCTTGGGGGATATTGTCCCACTCCTCTCTCAAGGCGATTTTCAGTTCTTGCGAGGTTCGGGGAGGGCGAGAAACACGTCTGCCAAGAGCATCCCAGGCATGCTCTATAGGATTTAGGCCAGGAGAGTAAGCAGGCCATGTCATACGTTCAATATTTTCACTTTCTAGTGTGTCCGATACTTCAGCGGTCCTGTGTGGGCGCGCATTGTCGTCCATAAACAGAAAATCTGGACCTACCACACCCCTAAAAAGACGAACTTGATCCAGAACAATCTCTCTGCAATACCGCTGCGATGAAACGGTACCTCGCTCAAAGATGTGAAGCGGTGTTTTACCATTGTTTATAATGCCTGCCCACACCATCACGCCTTGGCCCTACCGATGACGTTCCTGAACATTCTGTGGTACATAACGTGTTCCCCTCTCTCCTCACACTAACTGGTGGCCAGAATCACTTGTCACAGTGAAACGGGATTCATCAGAGAACACCACTCTGGACCATTCTTGATGACCCCAACCAATATGTTCCTTACACCAACGTAATCTTTCTCTACGATGGCGTGGTTGAAGTGGGATGCATTGAACAGGCTTCCGTGCATACAAACCAACTTGATTTAATCGCCTAGAAATGGTTCTGGCTGATACATTTGTACGGGTAGCGGTTGCAAAGTCTGCAGCTATCTGACTAGGAGTGAGATGTCTGTTTCTTTTCGCCACTAGGGATACATATCCATCCTCTTGTGGTGTGGTGGTCCTTCCACGACCACCGGCATGCTTTCGAATAACATTTCCGCCTTCAGCGGCCTTTTTTAATCGCGATATGACACTTTTTGCCACTCACATTACTCTCGCCACAGTACTGACACTTTGTCCTGCTTCGAGCCGTCCAGCAACTCGTCCACGATCGTACGCACTCAAATGATGTCTTGCAGACATTTTGCACTTAATTATTGCCTCACCACACTGATTTTCCCAGAAATAACATCCAACAACCTACGGTGCTATTCTCGTCAAATACCTAACTGCATGAACTTTCGAATGAATCAAGAGTTTTCGTGCACTGCCTTTTATACAGATAACAGGTCCTACCCTATTACGTAATCTGCATTCCATTTTACTGTGATTGGTCTGCTGTCGGGAACGCTAGTTTGAAAAAAACCAGTTGTTCCTTAGCAATTATCAAGCAGTGTATATATATAAATATACATACATATATATAAATATACATATATATAGATATATAAATATATATGCATATATATATATATATATATATATATATATATATATATATATATATACATATATATGCATATATGCATATACATACATATATATATATATACACTCATTTCCAAAAGTTAAGCACGAAGAGGAAAATGTTAATTTCCGTAAGCCAATCTGAATTAAAGAAGCTGAAATTTGCTGCAAAGGTAGAAGGAAGTATATAAATATGTTAGGTAACAACCAATCACGGTTTCGCGTCGAGAAATATGCAAAACAGGCAGTCGTATAAGAAGCCGGCATTGTGAAGGGTTACAGGAGTTGCATGTAAGTGCTGATGAAAGGCGTTTAGAACATTCGTACGATTTGTTTTCAAGCTAGACGTGTTTCTATGGCTTCCAGAAGACGAATGGAAGATTCTGAGAGCTGGCGGGCTGTCGGACGCCCTGAAGCAGGACAGTCTATCACAGATGTTGCTCTTGTCTTTGGCGTTCATCATTCCGTCATTTCACGATTATGGAAACAATTCACAACCAGCCAAACAGTTGTCCGAAGACCTGTAGCCGGTCGTCCACGGGTTACGACCCCCTCGGAAGATAGATATATTGCTGTTGTAGCCAAGCGGAATTGAAGATCGACCTCCACACGTGTGACATCTATGGTTGCCGCGGCCACTGGTAAGACGATATCTGCCACTACTGTTCGTCGAAGGCTACACATGAATGGTCTGTAAGCCCAGGTATCACGAGTTTGTGTTCCTTTATCCGTCCAATCCAGAGGGGCACGATTTAAGAGCTGCCGCCAGCATGTGAATTGGACTGTGTCTGATAGGGGCAACGTTATGTTCACAGATGAGTCCATATTTGCCCTACAACCCGATGAAAAGTGTGTAAGGGTCTGGAGGGAACAAGACACACGCAATCGGCCCGAGAACATCACCGAACATCGCGCATTCCGAGGTGGAAGCATCATGGTCTGGGCAGGTATTTCATTGGGATATCGCACCGACCTGCACATCTGCAGGTGAGGATCTGTGATGGCTGTACGGTATCGAGATGAAGTCCTAGAACCCACTGTGAAACTGTACGCTACAGCAGTTGGTCCTTCTTTCGTTTTAATGGACGATAATGCCCGTCCCCATAGAGCTGCCATCGTTGACGACTTTCTGGAGAGCGAGGTGATTGCGCGTATGGAGTGGCCGGCTTACTCGCCGGACGTTAATCCAATTGAAAATCTTTGGAATGCCCTCGGCCGTGCTGTATGTAGACGTTTCCCACCTCCAGCCACTCTCAGATATTTAGAAACTGCCCTACAGAAGGAATGGCGATTACTGGACTCTGCGGTGGTTGATTGCCTCGTAACAAGCATGATCTTACGCTGTACACTTTATATGAAGGTGAGGGGTGCTCACATAACTTAATAATGTCGGTTTTTGTTGTTTGTTTTACATATAAACATCATTTTATTAATGGCGCAAATATGACGTCATCTTATAATTTATGAAAATTCAATATTTTTTTTATCTCTGTAAGTAATTCTTTGTTTTGTTTCATGAATAAAGATAGAGCTACTTACTTGCAGCATTTCATGTCAATCAAAGCAGTATTTTTAAATTTTTTTGCATTTTACTGCTCCGTGCTTAACTTTTGGAAGTGAGTGTAAATATACATACATACATATATATATACATACATACATACATAATATATATATATATATATATATATATATATATATATATATATATATATATATATATATATATATATATATATATATATATATATATATACATACAGGGTGTCCAGCGAAGAAGTACCTGATTTCAAATTGAAAAATCTCGAGGACAAAGATCTGTAGAAGAATGCAACAAACGGTATTTTTATCGTGAAAGCTGTAAGAATTTTATACACTAATTTTCGAAATAGTTACAAAAGGTGCTAACAGATGGCGCTGTACAACTCGTATCAGCATGTTTATATAAACTTGTAGTCTTTGCAATCACTACATCACAATCTTTTCAAAAGGTCCACCATTCGCTCTATGGAGGGGGCGCAATAAAATTTGCCATCATACCCTGTAGTTTCTCAAAAGAAATTGATTCAGTTGCCACACAGATCACCGATTGAAGCTCGCCCAGCGTGATGGGATGGTTCCTGTAGACAGTATCTTTTAATGTGCCCCACAAAAAATAGTCACAAGGACTCAGGTCCGGGGAATATGGAGTTCAATCCATGCCATCTATTGCTAAAAGCTGCTAACAGAGCCTTCTGTTAACAGCTTTTGTAACTATTTCAAAAATTAGTGTATAAATTTCTTACAGCTTTCTCGATAAAAATACCGTTTGTTGCATTCTTCTACGGATCTTTGTTTTCGAGATTTTTCAATTTGAAATCAGGGACTTCTTCGCTGGACACCCTGTATATGCCCCATGGCCATAAATGGCAGAGAGTAGAGGATTGCAGTTCCGGTTTATAATGGAACCACAAGTGTTGGGATTCGACGTGGCCAGTTACAACCACAATTTTGATCGAGCACCCTCAGGGTCGACATCGAGGGGCTAGTACCTTCTCCCACCCTCTATGACATCACAGAACTTTCCGGTCTACGGATTTAACGTGCCCCTATTCGGCCTAGACACGAAGGCATTTAATGGCGTTCTTCAGGATTCGAACCGAGCACCCCATGTGCGAAGTCCAACGTGTTACCTCTCGGCTGCCTTGGGCCCAAAAGATATGACCAACTAAAATACATTTGAACGAAAGTTTTCTGAAGACCATTAACTCTGTACCGGGGATATGTGGAGATTTCTTTCCAGGTATAAAACACACTCAAGAAGGAACTTACTTCGAGAATGAGGTAGAAATTAGTGAGCACCAGCACAAAATTGTAGAGGAACATTGGGTAGCGCAAGTCGAAAGGCTTCTTGTCCATCATCCAGGCGGGACCCACTTTCTTTACAAAGAGAACATAAAGTGCAACTAAGGTGAAGGTTGGACCGGGACTCTCCATTAGCAGCCACGGTGTGACTCGCGGATCTGTGAAAAAATGAATCCGTATGTAGTAAGAATCTTGAAAAGTGTGAGAGGTAGGACTCAATAAAAGCATCACTATAGTATTTGTTTATTTATCTCGCTTCTAGTGTTAAAAAAAATCTCGCAGACAGCGTTTACTTTTACAAACAGAATTAAAACATTATAATCTCCAAAGGGACAGAATCAATCCTTTTAACGTTTAAATGCGCAATTAGTCACGAGAACACGCTTAATCTTAACGCATGAGTAAATTAAGATATATACGCATGCATTTACATCCCGACTTTTAAATCTGCCACCTAAAGATTTAAATTCCGTTTCAGGAATATTCAACTCAGTCTAGAAAATTAGATTCTTGTAGTGTAGAGGTGCACGAAGAAAGATTTTGAAAAATTTTTCTTAGATTTTTTGAAATTAAATTTTTAAGCTGTTTTTGTAACTTTTTTTAAGTTTGCATTTAAAATAATAATTTGAGGCTTATAAAATTTATATCACGAGAAAGATCATGAAAATTCCTTTAAAATGAAATGTTTTTCGAATCTTTACCTCTATTTTCTGATTTTTGGTGAATTTTTAAAGATTAATTTTTAGAATTTAATTTATTAAATGCTGATCACGTGATTTCTTTTGTTGGTACTTTAAATTAATTTATCGTCACGTGCATAGCAAAGAAATAGACAAAAAAAATTTTTTTTTCTTGCTAATCCGGCAGACGATTGGAAATTATCGAAATAAATATTAAAATACAGTAAAAGATATGTTCCTCAAACTGTACTATATTAACTGTACTATATTCTTTAGTATGTTCTATTAGATTTAATTTGAATATTTTCTTCTACATTATTTTGTCTATAAAAATATCCCTTACGATTTTTTTATAAATATATTTTTTCGTTTTATTTTTTGCATCAATTGCATACATCGATCGTTGTATTTATTATAAATATATTTAAACATATTTTTGGCATTAATTGCATACATTGACCGTTCTATTTAATCTGAATGTACTCCGTAGCGAAGTACAGGTTTTCATCTAGTTTAAGCATATAATTTATATTTTTAGATCATCTTCTATGCGAGTAGTTTTAATCGATGTAGTTTAAGTCCAGGAAATACAAGAACATAACAGTAAGATTCGTGTGAAAATTGATAGCCTTGATTACATTGAAAAATAAAAGGTATAATAAAGATAATGATAGTGTTCAATAAGACTATTGTAAGTGTCTGGCATAATTATGAGTGCGCATCACGAAGAGACATGCCATCGTTGATATAAGCTAAAGGACCACATCTTACCTCCGCTGGCCATATACTCATCGTAGACGTCTGTCACAGACTTGACGAGGGTTGTCATCTTGGAAGATGGAGATACGACCTCTCGGTTTGACTCGAAGGATGCTAGGCTGACACCTGGAAAAGAGACACTGATGAACCTTATGACGACGTAAATGCTATCATGGTTTATACTAACATTATATATATAATAGCCGTTGTCTCTGTATAACATGGATGGCAGTCTACTACTCCAATCGCATGAAAAATTAAATAAAAAATAATGAAAGGGTTTGCTTTTACAAGGTGTCGATTAAATGAAATATTGTTAAATAATTCGGGATATTTTTTAACTTTCATATACTTTTTCCATTATGACGTCATTATTAGTATTATGACGTCAAAATGACGGGTTACCTTCTAGTTCACAAAGAAATGCAAACTCGACAAACTACGAAACAAACCTTGGGCTAAGTAATGTAATTCGATAAACGCGCATATTCTCTTTGCAATTATAGAGTAATATATTTATTATAATATTTATTACGGAATCTTATATTACCAAGGATCAGTACTAATGAGTTTTGTCTCTGGAAAACTATAAGAACTTAGAAAACTATTCTTAGGGTGAATATTATTGAACATTGTTGTCACTCAAAAATTTATTGTTTGATAACTACGAAACATTCCACCTTGAAAGGGAAAAATAGTTTTGAATCAAAGGTCTCAGTTTGATTCTATTTACTGTCTACATATTTAGAAATTAGACGACATATTTAGAAAAAAAAAATATTAATTCAGGATCTTAATTACTTAGATGTCCTGTATGTAAACTTAAACGTAACAATGAACACAAACAGTATTTGTGTACTGTAATACAATAGATTTCTGTTCACAAAAGCCATGTAAGCAACAAATTTCCCCAACACTACAAAATGATTGGTGAATTATCGTATGAAAAACAAAATTAGATGAGTTTTCGGTTAATACAGGAATATAATTTAAAATTAAAATTATCCAGATATGGTATCGACATGATCTGTAAAAAGCGAAATAAATAGGGGATCGGTTAGTCTTAAAATAAAACCATTTGACAAAAAAAGGGCGACCGTTGTTCATTATTAACTGCTACGGGAACATACCATGAAAAATGGGGAACAGAATTGGGTAATTCCGCTAAACCTCAGGTAGGAATATTAATTTTGTTTAGGACTCCAGTTAAACCGAGATCAACAGAGTTCACTGGATTCGACACTCTTTTCCACCCTGCACGACTGGATTCTGTTTATAGCTTCATGAACAGGGCTGTCTAAGACCTTCTAGAGGTCAAATGGCTTATGAATCTGAAGATTAAAATATTAAGCCACACACATACAAAAATAATAATAGTCTACGAAGAAATCCCCGATGTTTGGAGTGTCTTGGGGAAATCCCGTGGACGTCAATGGGTTGCTGGCAAACTTCGAAACCAGTTTGCAGGCGTATGACATTAATATCCCATCGACCATTGTGCCAGAGGCAATACTCACTCTCTACTTCCACCCCACCTTTAGGGCCCGTTGTTGGGTCCGGATAACAGTTGCAAAATTTAATGCTTCAGTGAGCGAATGGGAGTTGGTACACAAAGGAGTTACGTTGAAGGTCGAATTTTGTGCGTAGTTTGGTCGTGATGTAATAGTCAACTACTTGTTTTTATATAACAAATCAAACAATATTATGATACAGTGCTTTTTTTTTAGTAAGATCTGTGTGGAGAACTGACGTTGTTAGAATTTTCACCCCTAATCAGCGGCATTCGTGAAGTTATTCGGTCTAGCCAGTCAACCAGTACTGCATGGCGTTTAGTGCATAAATTCAATACCATGGAGGTGACGTGGTTGGTTTGGTTTGGAGCGTTACAGTCAACTTTAGCTACAACGACACCGGATCGCTCGTGTGCACCGAGCCTTAAGCCGGTTGCGAACGGCAACAAACGTCCATGCCAAGAGTAGGACTCGAACCTACGGACTCGAGTACTGGTACTGAATGCCAGCGCCTATCGTCTGGCGGAGGTGACGGGGAGCCTAAATATAGTCTAAACAACAATTAACTCACAGCTTCTTGCCCATACATTCATTTCGATGAAAAATATATTTAACAGAGTTGTTTAACATAACAGGCTTGACGAATGATTCCAGTCTTGATAATTTTTTTTTCTTACATATTCAAGCCGTGTGCCAGTCGGGTGGCGCAGTGGTTTGGTCCACGAGCATTCTCTAAATGCCTTTATCGCCAGGTCGGGGATGAGATTAGGGAGCTATGTTGGCTCACCCGTAAGGTGTTTCCTTAATAAAGGAGCCAACGAATTCGCTGTGTGGATGAACGAATGCCATAACTGATAAAGTGCCTGCCGTGTTGAAATTTTAGAAAGCTTTGTAAAAATTTTATACTATCTATCTTGATACGTTTTTAGTATGCATCCCACATCTGTCTGATAAATAGTGGGGGGGGGGGGGAAAGTGTTAAAATAAGAGGGAAATACCTTCAGATATTTCTTCTTATATGTGTTCCAAGCAATTTTTTTCAAGGTAATTTTTGCTCCACGGAAAATATTTTCAGAATTTCTATTATGGATTTTTTTTTAAAAGCATGAAGAGTCTTATGGGAATAGAAAGAAATGCTGTATAAAATTACACGGAGATGCATTGTGGGAAATTTTAGATATATTCTCTTAAAGATGGCAAATCGCGAAAAATTCCATTTCGAGATACATTGGCTTTCAGATGTACAGTTTCAAACTGTTGTATTTGACTTTGTAATCATCGAAGAAACATGCGGTGTGTATTTTTTTTTAGGATACGTAAATTTCGCAAAAAAAAAAAAAATAATACAACATGCAAAATTTCGCATTTATTCGCAAAAAAATATAAATTAAATGTCACACTTATTAAAAAATTTACAATTTTACTTACTTGGATAAGTAAGTAACAAAATTCTTAGTTAAAAGCTAACATTGTAGTAATCTCCACATTCTCTTCTTTGAATCTTTGCCTTCTGTCATTAATTACAGTGTTGTACATACTAAAATATTTCAGCATCTACGCTGTTAACGAGACAATAGAGGCTTTGTATAGCTGCCTTTGCAAAGTTAAGGTAGCGGCATTTCGTTGCAATTACAATCTGTATAACATCAACAGGAGTCTCTTGGTTGACTACTGTAAGTAGCCGAAATACCCTTGACTTAGGCGCTCAAGAGACGTTCTTAAATCTACTAAATTGTTCCACAAAACTTGATGGTTGATTTTTACAGTTAGATTTTTAGGTTCGACTCCGGTACGGACAAACTGTCCGGTTGAAATTCGGAGCAAATCCGAAGGAGACTGCGATTTCTCAGTTAAAGCCCGCGGATGGTCTTAGTGATGCAGTTATGCTAATAAAGAAGTACTATTATTACCTAATTTAGCTCAAAA